>BLSH010323302.1:396791-416674 GCA_018402905.1 Glandirana rugosa | reverse complement strand
GTGAGCAGACTTACCTGTCATCTACTGGCTCAGCGGATCAATGGAGCGATCCTTGCTGAACTAACAATGTCCATGCGAAAGGGGTCTTAGAGAGGAGGTCCGCCTCCCCTTTAAAAATTAAAAGTCAGCAGCTACACATACAGGAGCTGCTGACTTTTAACTTTAGGACACTTACCTGGAGGCCAGCGATGTCGGCACCGCCCATGATCTTTGGATCGGTGGACGAGTGCTGCCACCGCCATTTAGGGTAAGGGTACCCGGACCTGTAGCCGTTCGGCTTCACAGCCGAATCCCTACTGCGCATGGCGAACCGCCGCTGCACTCTCTCATTGGCGGCAGCGGAGGGAGCCCGGCTGCTGACAGCCGCGGCCATAGGCCCGAGCTCCCGAATGTGAGCCCCCCCCCCCCCCATTTTCTTACCGGAGCCCGATCTGATCCAGCGATGTGCACGAGATGGCTCCAGCCTCTCTCTCTCTCCTCATTGGACAAATTGATAGCAGCAGGAGCCATTGGCTCCCGCTGCGGTCAATCAAATCCAGCTACTCGGGAGCGAGTCTGCACAGGTTCCCACAGGTAAAGCGGTTTTCGGTGGGGGCACAAAATGAAGAGGAGGGGCATGGAGTGCTGGTGGGGAACCCCAGAAGAAGAGGATCGGGGCTGCTCTGTGCAAAACGATTGCACAGAGCAAGTATGGGCGTGTTTGTTTTTTTATTAAAAAAAAAAAAAAAACAACAAAAAACCCCCCACACACACACACAAGGATTTACAAACACTTTAAAGAAGCTCCTGTACTTGTGTGTGAACGTTGAGTGACAGCACATCTCTCAGGCATGAACAAGCACAAAAGAATAACATGGAAATCTGAGCGCTGAATCGCTCCTGGAAGAGCGCTTGGAACTGTTGAAGTGTGAATGGGGACTTGTAGCTGGCCCCCTGATGACGAGCCGTGGCGAACGTGCGTCATCGAGGGGCAGATGCAAGAACCAGGATGGGAACAGTCAACAGCGTAAAACGAGAAAGCGTCAGCGTGGGAAACAACGCCTGATTCGCTGAGTATCCAAGTGTGATTATTGTAAACAAGCATACAAGGTAAGAGGGGGTTAAAAATAAACAAACAAGGGGTGACGTTCCTCTTTAACCCTTCCCTACTCTATCCAAAGCTAAAAAAGTTACACTTTAATAATGCCTCTGCAATTCTGATGGTGCATAGGAAGGAAAGCAGTGCATTATGGATTTGTAGCCAAACACGAGACCATGGAGACTGTCTGAAGAAATATCAGTAAGTATGAAAGCTTTGCTGCCGGCTTCTCCATCCCCATCTCATTCCATAAACACAATCCCCAGGAACTCCTTACCCCACTTCCCGACGCCATCTTTCCCCTTGCCTTGAAGCCAGCTGTCGCACTGGATGAGGTAATTCGGGGAATGCTCCGCCCCCGTCGCCGTGAGGGCACTAGCTCCGCCCCGGTATACAAGGGAATGCGCTCGGCGCTTTTGTATTGCTAGAATGTGTATGAACGTAAACTGCTCAAATTACACCAAACAACCTCGAGTAACATCAGCATAGTACAGCAGATTTATATAGCACCTAAATTATGGTAATATGCTCAGAATTGTGTGCTACTTTGTGAACACTAGAGGGTGTGCTAGGTTTTAGTTCCGCCATCTTTGATGTGGGCAATGTGGCGTTTGCTGAGCTAAACGCTGAATAAATATTGTGATTAAGCGATTTATAAGTGTAGGTGAGATGTGCTTATATGTGAAGTATACAGGAGTTATATAGCTCCGATGGTTCCTATGAGACGTCCTTAGATGGGGTAGTTCATTCATGGGACAGAAGGCGGACTAGGAGGTCTACTTCCTCTGGAGGTGACACAATCACATGGACTGCAGCACTACAGGAAAGCCCAGGTATATGGTGTCTGGTTTATAGTGCACTTGTTTTAGTCTGATTGACTATTTTACAGTAATAACGATCTATGATGGAGTAAGACTCCATCACTCCAAACACTGCAAGTCCATGAGCTGAGTAGTGAGTTCTATATAGCAGGTCTTCACAGTTTTCAAAGGCAACCCTTGCATGTCTGTTTCTGGCAATTTCATTTTAGGTAAGTAATTATTTCAGTATTTTAGATGCCTATGTTTTGCCTTTCCTTGTTCCCTTTTTACCTCCTTTTCAACATGCTAATAATAAATGAATATGTTTAAAGCCTAAGGGCCCTTTTACACGGGACCGCTCTGCTCTGTTAGGTAGGGGACCTGTGAACTTCAAGAACCAATGCTGCATCGGTTCCAAACAGGACAATAACACGTTTTTAGATCTGAACAGGACAATATCATGTTTTCTCTTCTCTTCACGTTCACTGACAGACGCAGCCCTTCATTTGAAAAGTTGGGTTTATGCACATCCTACCAGGAGTAGACTAGGCAAATAGAAAGAAAGCAAGCTGACCCCTCCCAGGGGGCCGTCCTCACTCCAGCATATAACCCCCCCCCCCCCGCTCTGTATATCATATCAGTTTTTTTTATGCCTAGTGCAAGGAGTTAGACCTGACTCCCTTATGGGATCTGCAGTTTCCCATTTTTTTTACTGCTTTTCTCAAGCTGTCTGATGAAGACTGCTATCAAGAATCTGGCTGGGGCATAGAGGATATCCAGAATCCTGAACTTTCCCCAGCACAGCCGACAGATGTGAGCTACCCTTAGCCTTGGTGGGGTCCGCCACATCGTGTCTGTTCCGTGCGGGTGGCCAGTGGGTGATCCTCACTTGCGCCCAGTGACTGAACTCTGTTCCCATCCAGGGGCCTTTTGGCCTGCAGCATCCCTCTTCGGCAGTGGGAGGAAGGTCTGCAACCGGGTGGCTAGCCGCTACGCCTGTCGAACTGGTGAGTGACTCCCTCTCTCCCCCCTAGGGGCACGGAGGGGGGGGGGCTGGGTGAATTTTAGCGGTCTGGGCCGGCCGATGGAGGGTTTCTTCTAGGGCTCAGGTCCCCCCTGGGTGTCCTCCCTCCCCTCCCCCGCACCGCACCCCGCACCTTAGAGTCGCCATGTGGTGATGCTCCGCCATTTTGCCGTAGCTGCGGTTATTTTGTTGGTGATTTTGGCCTCTAGTGACAAACGGCGGTTATTTTGCTGTAGTCGCGGCCTGTATACAGGCCTTTGGCCTCTTGTGACCGCTCGGCGGCCATGTTTTATGTGCCTGGGAAGAAAAACGTGTGGCTGAGCCGATACTTCCTATTTCACTCTGGGACAGCGTGGATGGCACAGGCTCTCTGTCCGGTGGTCACTAAGCACTCCTACTGGGACTCCGTGCTTGAGAGGCAACAAACAGCAAGTATAGCTGGGCTCTCCCTGGGGTGCTGGTAGCGGTGGGTGCAGTCCTCCTGGGTGTCCTCCATCTGTGGGGCTGCATTGTGGTGGTGTCAGCGCTTTTTTGCCTGTCAGTGTCCGGTGGCGCAATGGTGGCTGAACCTGCGGGTCCTTCCAAAGAAGAGCCAGTGGAAGCGCAACCTGCGCTGGGCACTCTGGTGTCCCTGGACCAGTTAAGATCGGTATTTGGGGAATTTTTTCCCTGGGAGGTGCCGGGCCATGCTACGGGGCCCCTAAAAAATGTCCACCTCCTCCACCTTCATCGGGGGAGGAGTCTGAACCGGAAGTGTCCTCAGTGGTCACGGGGAATCCTGTGGAGCTCTCAGAGGGTGAGCTGGAGCTCTCGGACGGTGAGGGAGACCAGGGGGCCTCGGTAGCGCGCGAGAAGGCGCTGGTGGCCGCACTGATCAATAATATTTGTGCGTTCTTGCGACTGGACCAAGCAGGGGAGTCGCAGGAGACTGCATACATTTGTGGGTCTTTTAAGCCACTTAGGTCCCCTAGGGCTTTCCCTTATGATCAATTCTTTGACCGACTGGTCTATAAGGAATGGCAACGTCCGCAGAATTCCTTCGCCCTGCCAAAACGTTACGCTGTACGCTACCCTTTTGAGGATAGTTTTGTGAAGAGGTGGGCATCCCCCGCAGTGGACCCTCCAGTGGCCCGCCTGAATAAGGCAACGACCATCCCCTTGGAGGGGTCTTCCTCTGTTAAGGATCCGGCCGATAGGCTGACGGAGGCGCTGTCCAAAGCACTGTTCTTGTTGGTGGGGTCAGCCATGAGACCAGCTCTGGCGTCTGCTATGGCGGCGCAATTTCTTACCGAATGTGCGACTGAGTTGCACAACAAGTTGAGCTGTGGGAGGTCGCTTGAGGCGTCGCAGCGAGCAGAGCATCTGATAGAGGGTCTTCAGTACCTGTGTGGACCTACTTCCCATGTTGTCTAAAATGTCTGTTTTTCACAGTCATTATCAGACGGGTGCTGTGGTTACGCTGTTGGTCGGGTGACCACGGGTCTAAGAAGGGTCTCACGGATCTCCCATTTCAGGGCGGTCGACTCTTTGGGGCACTGTTGGATGAAATCATTAAGGATTTCACTGGAGGGAAGAGTACTTTTCTCCCGGAGCCCAGGCGGCGGGAGTTCCGCCATAAGCAGGGTCGTACTTCTTCGGGTCAGAAGAGGTTTTTTCGTGTGCCCGGTGCAGCGGGCAAGGGTTCAAGGCCTGGTAAGTGCCTCGGGGTCCGGTAAACGGCCCTGGCAGCGCAAGAGCAAAAAGGCGGAGGATAAGTCCTCCACCGCATGATGGGTTGCCCCCACTCGATTCTCGGGTGTGGGGACTTCTTCTGGGGTTCGCAGACAGGTGGACTGCCCACATTTCCGACCGGTGGGTGCAAGAAGTGGTGTCCTCCATGTACAGGATAGAGTTCAGCACTCTACCCCCAGACAGGTTCTTCCCATCGAACTTGAGACTCCCTCAGGGGCGTCGGGAGGCTCTCCTAGAGGCTGTTCAAACGCTCTCCGAACAAGGGGTGATTGTGCTGGTACCTCCGCTGGAAAGGTTCCGCGGCTTCTATTCAAATCTTTTTGTGGTACCCAAAAAGGGTGGAGTCAGGCCAGTTCTGGACCTAAAAGCGCTAAACCACTTTGTGAAGGCGCGAAAATTCAGAATGGAATCTGTCCGTTCGGTCGTGGCCGCCCTGCACCAAGGGGACTTCATGGTGTCTCTGGATATCAGGGACGCGTACCTCCATGTTCCCATTTGTCTCCGACACCAGCGTTTCCTGCGCTTTGTGGTGAGAGATCTACATTACCAATTTGTGGCACTTCCCTTCGGTCTGGCCTCGGCTTCTCAGGTGTTCACCAAACTGGTGGCCCCGGTGCTGGCGCTATTGAGGCACAGAGGCATTGCGGTGGTAGCATACCTCGACGATTTACTCCTGAGAGCGGAGTCTGCTTCGGCCCTGGAGGAGAACGTGGCTATCACCATGGCCTCACTGAAAGACTTGGCTTATCAACCTGCAGAAGTCGATGTTGACACCATCCTGTCGCCTGGAATACCTGGGTCTTTTTCTATACACGGAGCAGGCGAAGGTGTCCTTACCTCCGGCCAAGTTACTGACATTGCAAGCAGTGGTGCGAACCCTGCTGTCACGCCAGTGGTCCTCCTTACGGTTCTGTATGCGGGAGTTGGGGCTCATGGTTTCAGCCTTCAAAACAATACCTTACGCCCAGAGTCCCACTCGGCTCCTTCAATGAATGATTCTGGCCCGATGGGACAACTCCCCACTGTCATTGGACCAGCTGATCAGATTGGATCATCAAACCAGAGGATCGTTGACATGGTGACTTCGGGCCCCGGCTCTAAAGTTGGGGAAGTCTTTCCTCTCCCTGAACTGGTCGATAGTAACGACGGATGCCAGCCTTTCGGGCTGGGGAGGGGTCCTGGGGCAGTTGTCTGCTCAGGGCCGTTGGTCGACGCAGGAATCTCGACTTCTGATAAATGTACTGGAGCTGAGGGCGATCAGGCTCTATCTCTGCCACTGGTCGGCGAGGCTGCGCGGCCTCCCGGTTCGGGTTCAGTCGGACAACGCCACAGCGGTGGCTTACGTGAACCGTCAGGGCGGAACGAGGAGCTCGGCAGCAGCTGCGGAAGCGGCTCTCATTCTGAGATGGGCAGAACTTCACGTGCTGGCAATCTCCGCCATTTACATTCCAGGCGTAGAAAACTGGCAGGCGGACTCAGTCGTCAGACTCTGGATCA
The DNA here is from genome assembly GCA_018402905.1 of Glandirana rugosa. Classification (NCBI taxonomy): domain Eukaryota; kingdom Metazoa; phylum Chordata; class Amphibia; order Anura; family Ranidae; genus Glandirana; species Glandirana rugosa. The sequence goes on along the minus strand of BLSH010323302.1, from coordinate 410,544 downwards.
GGGGGAATGGTCCCTGCATCCAGTGTTCCGCCAGATTTGCCAGAAGTGGGGCACGCCAGACGTGGATCTCCTGGCATCCAGATTCAATCACAAGGTGCAGACCTTTGTGTGCAGGACAAAGGATCCATTGGCAGCTGCCACGGACGCCCTGGTGGCCCCGTGGTCTCGGTACCGGTTTCTGTACGCTTTTCCTCCTCTCAAACTTATACCCCGGCTGTTGCGCAGGATAGAAGTGGAGGGAATCCCGACAATCCTGGTTGCTCTGGATTGGCCGCGGCTCCCTTGGTACGCAGACATGGTGCAGATGGTAACAAACGTTCCTTGGCGGCTCCCGCTTCGCGAAGATCTGGTGTCTCAGGGACCCATCCTGCACCCTGCTTTACCTTCGCTGGCTTTGACGGCTTGGCTATTGAGTCCCAGGTGCTGAGGGATAGGGGTCTCTCTGACTCCGTGATCCCTACCATGCTTAAGGCGCGCAAGTGTACTTCGCGCAAGATTTATCATCAGACCTGGAAGGCCTATATTGCCTGGTGTGAGGCGGGGGGTTGGAACCCTCGCTCTTACGTTGTATCCCGGGTCCTGGCTTTTTTGCAGCAGGGCCTGGATAAAAAATTGGCATTGAGTACTCTCAAGGGTCAGATTTCGGCTCTGGCGATTCTCTTTCAACGACCTTTGGTGTCACATTCGTTGATTCGTACATTCGTACAGGGTGTACGCCATGTGGCTCCTCAGATACGGTCTCCTTTGGCGCTGTGGGATTTGAATTTGGTGCTTTCTGTACTTCCGAAACAGCCATATGAGAAGATCAGGGATATACCCCTACAATTGCTGTCGCAAAAAGTGGCATTCTTGGTGGCCATTACATCCGCTAGGCGGTTGTCTGAGTTGGCAGCGTTGTCCTGCAAGTCTCCTTACCTAGTTCTTCATAAGGACAAGGCGGTCTTGCTCCCTTCTCCTTCGTTTCTACCGAAGGTGATCTCTTCTTTTCACATTAATGAAGATATTGTTCTTCCTTCATTATGTCCGCACCCGTCGCATCCCAAGGAATTTGAGTTACATTCTTTGGATGTCATGAGGGCTTTGCGGGTGTACTTGGCGGCTACAGCTTCCTTTCGGAAGTCTGATGCGGTGTTTGTGCTGACGGATGGTCCGCGCAAAGGATTGGTGGCCTCGTCGGTTACTGTATCCCGTTGGATCAGACAGACCGTGACCCATGCGTATACTGTTCGGGGCAAAGTTCCCCCTTTTCCAGTCATGGCTCATTCCACCAGGGCAGTTAGCACTTCCTGGGCTTTCAGACACCAGGCTTCAGTGTCACAGGTGTGCAAGGCGGCTACTTGGGCCTCAGTGCACACGTTTACTACGTTTTACAAAGTGGATATTTCAGCATCCGCGGATGCTGCCTTTGGCCGCAAAGTTTTGCAGGCAGCGGTGTAGGCGTGGCTGGCGCCTCCTGAGAGGACTCTGTTGGGTACAGTTGTTGTTTACCCACCCCTCTTGACTGACACAGCTTTGGGACATCCACACTTGTCAAATGAAGGGCTGCGTCTGTCAGTGAACGTAAGAGAAAAAGGGATTTTATTAAAAATTACCGTAAAATCCTTTTCTCTGAGTTCACTGACTGACGCAGCACCCACCCCTCTGTGTTGCATTTGTATGGCTTGTTACGAACTGATATGCTATACAGAGCAGGGGGGGGTTATATGCTGGAGTGAGGACGGCCCCCTGGGAGGGGTCAGCTTGCTTTCTTTCTATTTGCCTAGTCTACTCCTGGTAGAATGTGCATAATCCCCACTTGTCAAATGAAGGGCTGTGTCTGTCAGTGAACTCAGAGAAAAGGATTTTACGGTAAGCTTTAATAAAATCCCTTTTTTAGATCTGAACAGGACAATAACAGGTTTTTAGATCTGAACAGGACAATATCACGTTTTTAGATCTGAATAGGACACTATCACGTTTTTAGATCTGAACAGGACAATAACAGGTTTTTAGATCTGAACAGGCCAATAACAGGTTTTTAGATCTGAACAGGACAATAACAGGTTTTTAGATCTGAACAGGCCAATAACAGGTTTTTAGATCTGAACAAGGCAATATCAAGTTTTTAGATGTGAACAAGGCAATATCAAGTTTTTAGATGTGAACAAGGCAATATCACGTTTTTAGATGTGAACAAGGCAATATCACGTTTTTAGATGTGAACAAGGCAATATCACGTTTTTAGATGTGAACAGGACAATATCACATTTTTAGATGTGAACAGGACAATATCACGTTTTTAGATGTGAACAGGATAATATCACATTTTTAGATCCGCGCCCATTCAGTTTGTGTCTGCATTTACAGCCGTGGCCAAAAGTTTTGAGAATGAAACAAATATTCATTTAAACAAAGTCTGCTGCCTCAGTTTTTATGATGGCAATTTGCATATACTCCAGAATGTTATGAAGAGTGATCAGATGAATTTAAATTAATTGCAAAGTCCCTCTTTGCCATGAAAATGAACCTAAAGCAGAGTTAGTCATTTTGTGTTTATTAAAAGATTTTTAATAAACACACACTCACTTTTGCTTCTCTCCCCGGAATCAAAAGTTTGGCACCCTTGCTGTGACAGCTTGCTGTCTTACAGCTGGGTGCACATACGCGAGACACGCTACGCCTCCTCAATGGTCGGGCAATCTTCTGGGACCTGTGACTATCCCTGAAGATTGCAGGGGGAGAGGAGAACTTCCGCTCGAGTCGCCTAGGTGTCCTGAATGGAAGTGGGAGCTGGGTATCTGTGAAAGCTCAAAACAAAAAAAAAAACTCCACTTTAAACCCATTAAAAACATTTCCACTGCATTTGTGAAGAAGTCCAGCAAGCGCCAGGACTGTCTCCTACAGCTGATTCAGCCGCTGGATCGGGGCCCCACCAGTGCAGAGCTTGGCAGCAGGTAGGAGTGAGTGCATCTGCACGCACAATGATGCAAAGATTTTTAGAGGATGACCTGGTGTCAAGAAGGGGAGCAAAGAAGCCATTTCTCTCCAGGAAAAACATCAGGGACAGTTGATATTCTGCAGGAGATACAGGGATTAGACTGCTGAGGACTGGGGTAAAGTAATTTTCTCTGATGAACCCCCTTTCCAATTGTTTGGGGCATCTGAAAAAAAACTTGTCTGTATAAGAAAAGGTGAGCGCTGCCAACAGTCCTGTGTCATACCAACGGTTAAGCATCCTGAGGTCATTCATGTGGGGATGCTTCTCAGCCAAAGGAGTGGGCTCACTCACATTTTTGCCTAAGACCACAGCCATGAATAAAGAATGGTACAAAAACATCCTCCGAGAGCAATCTCTCCCAACCATCCAAGAACAGTTTAGAGACAAACAATGCTTTTTCCAGCATGATGGAGTACCTTGCCATAAGGAAAAATTGATAACTAAGTGGCTTGGGGAACAAAACATCGACATTTTGGTTCAATGGCCAGGAAACTCCCCAGACCTTAAAGCAGACCTTCAGTTATTTTTTTCAACTCTCCATCTATTACATCTTCTGCCCCTGTTTATTTTAACTTTGGATAGTAAAACATTTTTTTTCTGCCAGTAAATACTTTTTACAGCCCACGTCCTGTTTCTTGTCTGGTCATTAGCCTAGGCTAATCCCATTGAGAACTTGTGGTCAACCCAAGTCAATTTACACCTGCCTGTCCATACCCCACATGGAGCTTCCAATCAGGTCCACCTAAATTTACTTACCCCCCCTTCATGACCGTGCCATTTTTTTACTGCGTTACTGTAACTGACGGTTGTGCAGTCATGTGACACTGTACCCAAATATACAATTTACCTTTTTTCCCCACACATAGAGCTCTCTTTTGGTGGTATTTGATCCCCTCTGCAGTTTTATTTTTTGCGCTATAAACAAAAAAAGTCTGACAATTTTGAAAAAAAAAAAACTTTTTGCTATAAGCCATCCAATAAAAAAAAATTAAAAATCTAATGTCTTCATCAGTTTAGGCCAATATGTATTCTGCTACATATTTTTGGTAAACATGTTTCCAAAAAGCGTATATTGATTGGTTTGCACTTTCCACAATAGTCATACTGACTACAAACTGTGGGATATTTTTGTTTGTTTGTTTTTTTATTACTAGTAATGGTGGCGATCAGTGACTCCTAGTGGGACTGTGATATTGGGGCAGACAAATCGGACAATAACTGACACTTTTGACACTTTTGGGGGCCAGTGATCAGTGCTAAAAAATATGCACTGTCACTGTACTAATGACACTGCCTGGGAAGGGGATAACATCAGGGGAGATCAAAGGGTTAACTGTGAGCCTAGTTGGTGTTTTCTTACCATGGGGGAGGTGCTTGTACTAGGGGAAGGCAAAGCTACATGTCCCTGCTTTGCAGGGACACAAGATCCATGCCTTCTGTACTGACAGAACGGCGATCTGCCTTGTTTACATAGGCAGATCGCTGTTCTTCATCTGTTCCAAAGAAGTGGCGGGTGCCGGCGGACATCACGTACTAGGTACGTGATCTGGCGCAGCCATGCCACTTTGCTGCCATATATCTAAGTTAAAAATAAGGAAAATAAAAGGGACTTTCAGTGTGAAGTGTCCCTTGCCATTCTCCAATGACCTCCACTCACCCTCTCAATCTTCCGGTGTGGTGGGGATCAACAGAACTGAGAGAGCTGTCACAGACACTCCTCAAAAGTTTCTCACTATGCTTACCCTTTCTGCCCAGCTCCACCATTCATAGAAGCTGTTTCACCTATAGAAGCTATGGCATGGCTTCTGTGAGTGGAGCAGCTGAGCGGAAAGGGTTGGCATAGTCGGGCACTTTTGATGAGTGTCTGTCTCAGCTTCCTCAGTTCTTTTAAATTTTAAACCCCCCCCCCCCCCCACCACCACCACCACCACACTGGAAGATTGCATGGGTGGGATGAGGCCGATTAAAACCCCTTCAATTGCATTACATACCTTTTAGACCCAGTGATATCATCCATGGATTACTTTGCTTCTCTATATAATTCAGGAAAAGACATACATACATGGAAGAAGCGCTGGACCAGGGGTGCCCAACCTTTTGAAGATCCAGGGCCACTTTAGCGACTTGGAAACCAGTCGTGGGCCACAATGAGCATAGCAGGCGGATGACAGGTCTGTGTCCACTCTGCATATGTAGAGCAGACATGGACACAGCCTGTTCTACTCTATGAACCCTCCTCTCCGATCCGCCCAGACAGAAGGGGACGAATCCCCTTCTGTTTTTTTAAGCAGATCGGATTGGAGATTGGCGGGTGTAAACGGACACAAGTCCGTTTGTATCTGCCGCTCTATAGAGGTGATTGGAGAGTCTGTTTGGGTCCGCATGAAAAACGGACAGGCGGACCCGATCAGACCAGACCAATCGTGTGAACGGGGCCTAAGGCTGCTTTCACACTGATGCATTGTGTTACCTGCACCTCAACTGACCTCAATCTTCAATTCATCTTCAGGATTCCTGCAGGTTTCACTGGCTTCTGCTTTTCCCCAGGCGGGTATGGCTACTGATGGCTGTCCTCCAGGGGTGGTACTGCTGGTGGGTACGGCCGTATGGCACTGCTGAATGGTACTGCTGGGAGTACTTCTGGCTGGTACTGCTCGGGGTACTGCCAGATGGTGCTGCTGGCCAAATCTGAGCATCAGTGTGACAGGAGGAAGCATGCGGCTGCAGTAGAGAGCAGAGCCGATCCTTCATGTATATCCCTCCAGTCTCAAGTGGAGTACATTTGGTATCACTCCGCCAGTGACAGAATCCGGCGCTATACAGGAAGCATCGGCTCTGCCTTCTCTAGCGTCAGCTCCGTTCTTAACACGGATGCTCGCAGCATGGCGGGTCCGGAACCTGCTATCTGGGCTTGCTGACCCGCCATCCCAGAGCAGGAGGTGCCAGGCCACATCAGAGGGCCAGCAGCTGGGCACCCATGCTCTAGATCAAAAGATAAGAGTCCAAATGAATTTGTTGATATTGTGTTAAAAGACAGCCAACGCATTTCAGGGGTCAAAGGAGCTCCCCCTTTATCAGGGTTTGAGTTAAGAATGAGAACCCAAAGTAAGGCTTTCCAATTTGAATCTGTGTAGGGAAGCTGATTACTGGATTAAGCTTGTTTTAGCGGTACTTTACCGCTATTTAAGCAAATCTTTACTGCTGCTAGCAGGGTGCTTTTAACCCCCAAGAAGGGGTTAACAAGGGTTTAAAAGCGCCTGTGTTGCGCCACTTCCAAAGCGCTTTTCGGGCGCTTCGGAAGTGCTGCCCATTCATTCCAATGGGCAGGGGCGGTTTGGGAGCGGTGTATACATTATACATATATATAAGTGCCTCATCAGTGCAGCCTCATCATTGCCTATTAGTGAAGAAGAAAACGTAGTTATTTACAAAATTTTGTAACAGAAACAAAGAAAAACTTTGGAATCAATGCTCTTGTCTCTTCGACACTTTGTCATGGCCATACCTCCTGGTGGTTCTCCGTCACTATGGTTTCGGAGCCCCTTTCCTAAATTGGCTGACGGCCCTCTATAGCTCCCCTAGAGCAAAAATTAAATATTGTGGCTTTGAATCACATATTTTTCCAATCATGAGGGGTACTCGGCAAGAGTGCCCACTCTCGCCCCTTCTTTTCATTTTGGCCCTGGAGCTGCTGGTGGAGACCATCATGTCACATCCTGACATCAGGGGCATTGATGTAGCGGTTTTCCCTCATAAACTCACAATGTTTGCAGAAGACATTTTATTGATGGTGACCTCACCCAGGATTTCACTGTCAAATTTATTCTCTTTGCTAGACTCTTTTGCATCTTTGTCAGGCCTAAGAGTTAACCCATCTAAATCCTTATCTACAAACTTATCGCAGTCGGTCTTAACGGATTTGAAAAGGCATTTCCCTTTCAATGGCCCACTACTTTACCCTACTTGGGTATTCGTCTGACCCCAGTATATAGCGATCTTTACAAGGTAAATTTCCCACCCTTCTTTAAAAAATTTTAGGAAATGCTATCTTCCTGGTCGTATCTGCCTCTTTCCTGGTTTGGGAGGATAGCAGCGATTAGGATGACTTACCTTCCGAAACTACTTTACGCTTTCCAAGTTCTTCCTGTTAAAGTCCCAGCGCATATCCTGCGACTCAACCAACGGAAGGTTTTACAATTTATATGGGGTTCAGCGAGGTCGCGAATTAATAAGCACGTCTTGTATGCCAAAAGAAATAATGGGGGCCTCTCTGTACCAAACCTGCAGGCATATTATACCACGGCCAATATAGCACCTTTCGCCCACCTCCATGAGACATCCCAACTACCATTATGGGCCACTATCGATATACTATATTCCGACCCCATACTGATCTCCTCTTTGATGTGGCTTCCTCCTAGCTATCGTCCGCCCTCACTGGGATTGTGGGACCACTCTCTTAATATATGGGATTCAGTTAAATATTCAGCAAATCTGATACCCTCCCCACCTCCCTTTACTACGAATTTTGCATTGCCCTTTGTTCCTGCCAGGCCAGGAAAATCCAACACCATTCTCATGATGGACTGCGAATGGATTCACAGACGTTCATACGCTGTTCGCCCCCACCAGGATACTGACTCTGACGACATCCACTTGCGCAAACATTTTCATTATATGCAATTGAGACATTTTCTGCAACAAATAACTAAAGCGCGCTGTACCCCATATACTCTGACTCACTTTGAGAGTATATGTAAATCTAGGCCCCATTCGCCAGGTTTGATATCGCTAATATACTCATCCATTATTACTGGGAAAAAAAACCCTATAAGAGCATATCATCTACAGTTGGAAAGGGAACTAGGCGGGCAATTGGATCCAGAGGATTGGCAGGCGATAACTATCTCTCTTTCAAAAAATTAATGGAATGTCTCAATACTAGAAAATGCCTACAAGGTCTTGTATAGATGGTACTACACACCGGCTAGACTAGCCCGTTTCATTCCATCCTGTTCCCCCCTCTGCTTTTGGGGCTGTGCACAGGAGGGATCTATGGCCCATATTTGGTGGACATGCCCGAGGGTTTGCAGATTGTGGATTAGGGTGTATGCCCTACTTAGGACTATGTTTCGGGTCAATATAAAGCGTGACCTGTATGAAGCCCTTTTAGGCAAATTGATAATAGAATTGCTATGTCCGGAGCGACAACTGGCACAGCATCTTTTTACTGCCACTAAGTTAACCATAGCGAAGGCCTGGAGGACCCCTCTGCTTAGTTTTGAGGCAGTGAAGAATCAAATGAATGACATTATGATAAATGAGAAACTAACAGCTATCCTTTCAGACATGCACGACAAATTTCTCAGGGTTTGGCACCCATGGGTCATGCATGTCATGCCCTCTAGGTTTGACAACAGTTTGCTTCAGATTTGAGCTCCCCCTTTGGCTTGCGCGCCGCAGACTAATCCTATTTCTAATCTTATTGCTAGCTCTGACCTTCCTTCCCTTTTTTCTTCTCTCTCTATACAGGCGGTCCCCGGGTTACAAACAAGATAGGGACTGTAGGTTTGTTCATAAGTTGAATTTGTTTGTAAGTCGGAACAGGTACATTTTTTAAGTGTAGCTCCAGCCAAAAAAACTATTTTTAAGCATTTTGGATAGCATAGGGACGGGGTAACACCCCTGTAATGTTTGTTTTGCTGTCTGTTTCTGTTCAGAAGATGTCACCTCACTTCCTGTCCCAATGATAATTGGATTTTGAAAATTTTGGGTTGTTGTGGAAACAAACCTTGGTTATAAAGCATCAGTGGAGACCCCTTTTTCCCATAATAACTCTTACGGGAGTGAATTTCCCTTCCTAGGGGAAGATTTCCTGTCACTTCCTGTTGTCTCCCTCCGTTTGTAAGTAGGAGTCGTTTGTAAGTCAGATGTTTGTAACTAGGGGACCGCCTGTATTCTGCTTTCCGCCTTTCTTATTCCAGTCTCATCTTTCTTTCAAAGCCACGATTCTCTTTTTTTACTCAGATACCTTTATTCCTAAGTATGTATTTCGCATCCGTGCAGTATCATATAGGAGACTCGTATACACCCAGGTTTTTGAACGGAGCCTTAGGCACTCAATGTTTAAATTGTTCTATATTACGAATGTTATTTTTTCAGTTCCTCTGTAACAACCCTGTAAAGTTATAGCCTTCTTTTTTATAGCACACATTATGCTTTTTTTCGTGTATGCTACTACTGGAATACATGCTAATAAACCTATTGTAAAAGAATATAAAGGCAGGGCATCTGTGACGGAGAGAGGTGCTCCGGAGGCTCATTCATAAAACTGGCTCACATCCCATTCAAAGTTGAGCCCCCCCCCGGGGAATGCGAGTTTGAAGATGAAGAATCCAGAACACCTCTCTCCAGCACAGTAATCGAAAAACATCACCCCCCCCCCCATCCTCTTGGGGGTCTTAATCCTGTCAATGACCTGGACCTGCATGGCCGATCGATTACCACCATGGCACCTATTAAAGTTTTTTACCACATTACTGGATAGATTCTTCTCTACACTGTATAGATGCTCCTGGAAGCAGTCCTGAAGGCGCCTCGTTGTCCTGCCCACATACTGGACCTGACAAATAGTGCATGTAATTAGATAAATTACATAACTTGTATTTCAATTAAAAATTCAAATAATTTTTGATTTGCAGTGGAGCGGAGCTTGCTGCCCCCAAAAATGTGGTTACAACATGAGCATTCCACTGCACCGCATTTATGGTTTCCCTTGTGGTTGCCAAGTTAAAAAAAAAAAACACCTGCAAGAGAAAGGCATAATGAGCTAAGATGCATCGCATACTAGCTCATTTTGAAATACTTACCTTAGATCGACGCTGTAGCAGCGGTCCCTGAGCACCGATGTGACCGGCAAAATGCTAAGTCCGTCATCTTCCGGGATCCCGGGCGCCGACCAATCACAACGCGGACTCCAGTGCTGGGATTGACAGGAGCCGCGCTGACCTCACTCACGCGCATGCACACGGGAGCCGTCATTTACGGCACAATTAGTGAAGAAACGGCCCAGTCGGGCCATTTCTTCACTGCGCATGTGCTGATGATGTTGACACATGCATTTACACTGTATATCTCCTAAACCATGCAGGTTTTTGGAGATAAGCAGGGGGTACCTACAGGTAAGCCTTATTATAGACTCCCTATGGAAAATACTAAGAGATAAGGAACCGCCCAGGGTGGGTGCTCTGCAGGACACTATATTCACCCCAATCAGTAAGATATTGGCACAGACCTCATCTGAATGTAAAATTGGCAAACGTCTATTAACTATTTTCCTAATCTCGCCAAACTCACTGCTAGAGGTAGACCGATATGGGTTTTTCTCTGGCCCATGCAGATATTTTGAAATCGGGGGGGGGGGGGGGGTTGGTGGCGGCTGATATATGATGCCGATTTTTCTTTTTTTTTTTTTCCCCTTCATCTCATAAAATCTAACAGTTTAATAAGAAGGGATACAGAAAATTGGGGTTTCCCTCCTCCAAAGATGTGGGACTGTTCCCACCAATCCATATAAAGGTTGGCAAGGGATGGCGATAACTTAGCCCCCATTGCTGCCCCACACCTCTGGAGGAAGAACTCGCCATAAAATACAAAGAATTTATGGGACAACAGATATTCAAGGACATCCGTAATGTATAGCCTATGTTCCATTGATAGATTGGTTAAAGTTTCCAGATAGAAGAAGAAGACAGCTAATCCTGCAAGATGGTGAGGTATAGAGGAATAAAGGCTGGCAACATGGCTGGTTATCCAAGAAAAAATATCCTTCCATTTGAAATCCTTTATAATATTCAGGAGGTGGTTAGTATCCTTGAGATAACCAGGGAGTTGCTCGACTAAGGGCTGCAGCTGCCTGTCTGGCCACTGACTCAGCTCCTATCCTCCCCTTGTGGCTGTCCATTTAAGGGGTCTCTATAGGGGCTGACCCTATACCAGTTATCTAGATCAGTGGTTCTCAACCCTGTCCTCAAGTACCCCCAACAGGCCATGTTTTGGGAATTTCTTTTGGATAAAAGAGCTGTCCAAAATACCAAGCCGTTGACTCTAATTTAAAGCACCTGTGCAAGATAAAAGAAAACCTGAAAACATGGCCTGTTGGGGGTACTTGAGGACAGGGTTGAGAACCACTGATCTAGATGGTTCCTGACGTGCCATATATTTTAATACATTAATTATAGGTGCTATTATATGACCTTACTTCAGCATTGGTGTGTGTGTGTGTGTGTGTACTCTCTGTGGGTTCCCGCATGAGTGCATGTGTATTATGCACAAATGTAATTGAAATGTTTAAAAATGTACCTTTGTCCTGAGGTTTATATGTGTTTTTAAGACTGGCACAGTAATTAGGAGTATTTTGTGGGTACATGGACAGTGGTATGGGCATGTGACATATGCAGCGACTAGGCTCAGGTCGCTGAGTAAAAAAATCTAAAATTTTTGGTGGCCTCCAGAAAATAATAGAGGGGAATTCTTCCAATGGGGACACTAGTTCTGGTGACCTGGGGGTCCCCAAAGCATTCCCTTCATTTGCAAGGATTTCCTCTCACTTCCTGTTTGGCAATGGGACAGGAAGTGAAGGGAAATCGCCACAATGGGAAAAAGATGTAAAAAAATAAGCTGACGGGTTATAACACTCAACTGCTCTATCCAAAATGAAAAACGTTTTGTCTGTAGTTCTACTTTAAGCTTTTGCACCTGTAGTTTAGGGTCTCCATGTCGAGGGCGGACCTCCCTTCCAGGACTCCTTGTTCTTCTTTACACTGAAGATAGTTCTTAATGATATTGGCTATGTGGCTAAGTGTTTGGGGTTGCTGCAGAATAAACTTGGGGCCAATCACATGCCTCCCTGATGGTATGGCATGATGGATAAGTATCTGCCTGTATTTCTCAGTATTGAGGACACCATTGATTAGAGGTCAACTGATATATCGGCCGATTTTTTACATTTTTTAAGTAATCGGTATCGGCAGATTTAGAGCCAGCAACTTGCAGGGTGACTTCAGTGCGGCTTGCAGGCGACTTCTGTAATAGAAGTCAATGCAAGAGCTGCTCTGTGCTTGAAACTGTAATGTAATGAAACTGCATGCAGAGAGAAGCTGTCAGATCTCTGTGGTGATGTTGGGGATGGGCGGTACCAAACAGCTATCAAACACCAGCCAATGGGATAGGGGCTGGGCCGATGTTCGAAAGCTGTTCGGTCCCGCCCACCCCCAACATTAATGCAGAGTTGTGACAGCTTCTCTCTGCATGCAGTTTCAGTACATTACAGTTTTACGCACAGAGCGGCTCTTACAAGCCTGCTATCTGTGCACTGGTAAACTCCTCATCTCCTCTATCAGTACCACCTGTCAATACCAATCAGTGCCACCTCATCTCCAATCAGTGCCATCTGTCAGTGGCAATCAGTGCCACCTCATCTCCAATCAATGCCACCTGTCAGTGCCAATCAGTGGCACCTGTCAGTGCCAACCAATGCCGCTTGTCAGTGCTGCCTATCAGTGCCAGTCAGTGCTTACAATCAGTGCCGCCTGTCAGTGCTCAGGTACAGGTAGGCTGCATAGGACAATTGTATTTAAAAGTATAAATATTTTTTAAAAACTGTAATTTTCGGTTCCGGTTTTTGACTTTTAGCTAAGTGCATTTTCCGTTTCGGCACCAAATTACCATTCGCTGCACCACTAGCTCTAATAGTTTTTTTTATTTAAATTATACATTCAAGTGCACTGATTGGAGGCCTGTTGTGTTATTTAACCACTTCACCCCGGGAAGGATTTCCCACTGTAGGACCAGAGCACTTTTTGCGATTCGGCACTGCGTAGCTTTAACTGACAATTGTTCGGTCGTGCGACGTACCCAAACAAAACTTGCGTCCTTCTTTTCCCCCACAAATAGAGCTTTGTTTTGGTGGTATTCGGTCACCTCTGTGCCATTTCTGATCGCCGCTATAAACAAAAAAAAGAGTGTCAATTTTGCAAAAAAAAAAAAACAATATTTCTTACTTTTTGCTAAAATACAAATCCAAAAAAACTAATTTATTCATCAGTTTTGGCCGATTTATATTCTTCATCATATTTTTGGTAAAAAAAAAACGCAATCGGCGTTTATTGATTGGTTTGCGGTTGCCGCGTTTACAAACCATGAGAATTCATTTCTGGTGTTTTACATATTTTTTTTTTTTTTTTACTAGTAATGGTGGCGATCTGCAATTTTTATCGGGACTTTGATATTGGGGCGGACATTTTTGACACTTTTTTGGAACCAATGACATTTATACAGCGATCAGAAATTTAAATATCCACTGATTACTATATACAGTCCTGCTCACCATTATTGGCACCCATGAAGTTTATGTACATATTGTGGAATATCTACTGAAGGAAATGTATCAAATTAACCAACATATTACTACAGATTTTTCACAGTTTTTACAGGCGGGGTTATAGTTTCAGGGCTATTTTTAACGTCTAGCGGTGGTAATGATCATTTTTTTTTTTTTTTTATACATTTTGTGGTCTTTACTTAAGAGTACCAAACATTTGCGCCGTTGGCGTTTGGTTAGTTATTTGCGGCTAACGCAAAAAAAAAATGGTTTTTATACTACTTCTTATATTTAGCCGGTTTTGACTACTTATTTAATCAAAAAAACCTAAACATAAAATCGTTTTTCATTCTTTATAACAAAAAAAAAAAAACGTTTTAACTGTGAGAAAAAAA
>BLSH010323302.1:362524-395918 GCA_018402905.1 Glandirana rugosa | reverse complement strand
AGGAACCCTGCAAATGTTCAAGAGCTTGAGCATATTGCAAAGGAAGTGTGGGAGAAAATGCCACCCGAGAAGTGCAAGAAGCTTATCGATGGATATAAGAAACGTTTGGAGGCTGTCATCGCTGCCAAAGGGTGTGCAACCAAATATTAAGGAGGGGTGCCAATATTAGTGCACATGCTGGTTTTCTGTTTTTTCTTTATAATTACAATATCTATGTTGAAATAACAATTGTCTTTGTTAAATTACTTTGGACCTCCAATTAAAAGATCCTGCTGATATAAATTTGGTACATTTCCATTTATTTCTGAAGACATTCACTCAGTTATGCAAAACATGAAGGGGTGCCAATAATGGTGAGCAGGACTGTAAATGTCATTGGCAGTGAAGGGGTTAACCTGCAGGGGGAGATCTAGGGGTTCCCTAGGCGTGTTCTAACTGTGAGGGGGCTGGGCTGTCTGGGGCATAAGAGATCTAACTGACCCTAGTGACAGGGATCAGTAGATCTCATACATGCCGCCTGTCAAAACGGGGAACCGCCGAGTTTACTTCGGCAGTTCCCGTTCCTTCCCTCTAGCAGGTCATTGCGGCTCGCTGGCAGACTTTGAGTCCGCCCGAGCCACGGGCACACTCACGCAGAGTGCGGTGGGCATGAGAGCTTGGCGGTGCGCTCTTGTCCCCTAGCTGCGCTCCTCGAATTGCTGCTTATTTACGGTGATTCGCAGAATGCGGCCACTTTGCCGCAGTAAATATACAGTAGCCGGTCGGGAACCGGTTAATAAATGTTTAGTTTAAGCAATTTTCTGTATCACTTCTTGTTATTTTACTGTTAGATTTTATGAAATGAAGGTGAAAAAAAAAAAAAAAGCAAAATCGGCCTAACATATCGGCCCAAAAATTGGCATCATATATCGGCCATCGGGCACCCTGATTTCTAAATATCAGCATCGGCCAGAGAAAAACCCATATCAGTCAACCTCTACCATTGATCCTGACCAAATCTCCAACTCCATTTGCAGAAATGCAGCCCAAAGCTTGCAAGGACCCTCCACCATGGTTCCATGTTGCCTGCAGACACTCATTGTACCGCTCTCCAGCCCTTCTGTGAACAAACTGCCTCCTGCTACAGCTAAATATTTCAAATTTTGACTCATCAGTCCAGAGCATGTGCTGCCATTTTTCTGCACCCCACTTCCTATGTTTTTGGGCATCTTTGAATCACTAAGCCTTGTTTCCACATCATAGGTATGGCTTTTTGGCCACAATTCGTTCATGAAGACCACTTCTGGCCAGACTTCTCTGGACAGTAGTTGGCTGTACCTGGGTCCCACTGGTTTTTGCACCAGTTGTGTGCTGATGGCACTGCTGAAAACAGAGCCTTGATCTTAACATTGAGTCTGTCTGGGATTACATGAAGAGACAGAAGGATTTGAGGCAGCCTACATCCACACAATATCTGTGGTTAGTTCTCCAAGATGTTTGGAATAACCTACCAGCCGAGTTCCTTCAAAAACTGTGTCCCTAGAAAAATGTTTGCTGTTTTGAAGGCAAAGGGTGGTCACACCAAATTAATTTCAGCTAAGCTATTGTCACAAGTCAAATGTATCCATTTAGGCCTGGTTCACACCTATGCAGGTTGCAGTTTGCATATTCCAGGTGCATTTTGCGTTTTTCAATTCATGTTTTTGATCCAATGAAGTCTATGGAACCAAAAACCAGAAAAAAAAAGTCCCTGGCCCTTTCCATAAAATGCATAGATGTGAACATGACTCATAGGAAACCATGTTAAATGGACTGCAGCGTGTTTCTGCAAAACTGAAAACGCACCAAAAAATGCATAGGTGTGAACCAGGCTTTATTGTTCTGGAGAATCCACTGGGCAGTATAACAACGTTTCTTTCTTTTATGCCCTTTATCCACTTGCCGACTGTATTGCGTGGATATACGGCGGCAAAGTGGCTCCGCTGCGCAGATCGCCGTCTATAAGCGGTGATCCGTGCAGTTGTGATGTCTGCCAGCGACCCGCAATCGCCTACTACATAGAGCTGCAGAATTAATTGTTAAAAGATAGCGATCTCGATTCAACCCCCCTCACAATCTCAACCCGACATTTCCTCGATTCTATGTGACAAGTGCAGAGCCCCTCAGAGCTGCCAAAAAAAAACAAACCGTCAGTCTGCCAAGTTTCAAACACTCCAGGTAGTCTTCCAAGTTTCAAAACCTTCCTCAGTGCGAGCGAACTATAAACATTGTAATGTTTTGTTGTATGAGATCAAAGGAATTAACTTCGGTCAGTAATAGAAAAATCCCCCGAGGAGGGTATACTGGCAGCAAAAAGTTTTTCAAACACTTAGAGGCATTGAAAAAAATAATAATAGTACACTACTGTAAATTTTGTTCCAAAATTTGTTATCAACTATGCATACAAAAGTTGTAAAAACAGGAGCTCTGGTTTTGTTTGGCAAGGGACATGTACAAGGCATATACTATGATACCAAAACAAAATGCGGGACTAAGCGTAACATACTCTGCAGCCATAAGGCTGCACTTGATCCCCAACGCGTTTCGACCAGTCAAATGATGTGTATTGGTCTTCCTCAGGGGGAATGTCCCTCTCTACAGAAATGGTAAAAGACAATTACAATTTTAGTCTTAATTATACAATACATATAGATGATGTTCACATTTGGTATAGGAAATTACATTTGTTGGTAACATGTGATTGCAACATATCAGTCCCAGCAGACCAGAGCATGGTTAAAAATTGTGAGTCACTAAAAACAGCAGCAATGTCCACCAGAGGCCACTCCCGTCCTCCACCAAGATGTCCAAGCTGCGACTGAGGGGAAGGCAGTAGCCCAAATATCCTTTTTCTCTCTAACATTCATTTTTACATGTGATTAACTTCGGTCAGTTTAACCACTTAAAGACCAAAGACCAAACCTTTTTCTGACACTTCTTGATTTAAAGTTAAAATCCGTATTTTTTTTGCTAGAAAACTACTTAGAACCCCAAACCCCATGTATATATTTTTTAGCAGAGACCCTAGAGAATAAAATGGTGATTGTTGCAATATTTTATGTCACATGGTATTTGCGCAGCGGTCTTTCAAACGCAATTTTTTGGGGAAATTGACACTTTCTTGAATTAAAAAAAAAAAATAAAACAATGAAGTGAACTCAATTTTTTTGTATAATATGAAAGAGAATACGCCACAAGAATTGTGATCTGTATTCTAAGCAAAAAAAAAGGTGATTTCTCATTTTGGCCAGATTCGTGCAGCTCTACTACTACAGAGCAAGAACGGGAAACCGCTGATGTAAACACTGTGGTTCCCCGTTCTGACAGGCGGCATGACAGTGATCTACTGATCCCTGTAATCGGGATCAGTTAGAGCTGTCATGCCCCTGCCCGCCCAGCACCAATACAGTTGGAACACACATAGGAAACACAGTTAACCCCTAGATCGCCCCCTACAGGTTAACTCCTCTCCTGCCAGTGACATTTATACAGTAATCAGTGGCTATTTTTAGCTCTGATCGCTGTATAAATGTCATTGGTCCTAAAAAAGTGTAAAAAATGTCCGATCTGTCCGCGGCAATATTGCAGTCCCGATAAAAATTGCAGATCACTGCCATTACTAGTAAAAAAAAAAAAAATTGTAAAACCGCCATAAATTCATTTTCATCGTTTGTAAACGTGACAACTTTTTTTTTTTTTTTACCACAAATATGTAGAAGAATATATATCAACCTAAACTGATGAATAAATTATTTATATATATATATATATATATATATATATATGTATATATGTATGTATATATATATATATATATTTTTTTTTGGACATGTATTATAGCAAAAGTAGAACTTTTTTTTTTTTTTCAAAATTGTCGCTCTTTTTTTGTTTAAAGTGCAAAAAAATAAAAACTGCAGAGATGATCAAATACCACCAAAAGAAAGTTCTGTTGTTGGGGGGAAAAAAAGGACGTCAATTTTGTTTGGGTACAGAGTCCCACGACCGTGCATTTGTCAGTTAAAGCGACGCAGTCACTGAAGTGGTTAATTTAATGTATTCTTCATGGACATACAGTATATGGATAGATTACCTAGACATTTGACTGCAGTGGCTGAATTTGGCATGTCAGTCATTTAAAAACTCCACCCAGTAGGGTTCCTGACTCTTTAACGATGGAAGATAATAGGTTTGCTCTTACGCCTGGCTCACGCTACTGTGATTTCAGATGCAACTTGAGTCACAGAGAATTGCATGACAAAGGAAATCACATTGTTTTCAATGGTGTCCATTCATATCAATGCGACTCATCATGCAACGGTTTTGGAAATGGTTGCTGTACTACTTGGTGCGATTCCAGTTCTATTTTGGCCCCATAAAATGTACAAACTATAACAAAGTTGCATCCAAGTAGCACTACATAATCGCCCTGTAATTCGGATCAAAATTGTATTGCAGCAGTGTTAACCTAGCCTTAAGGCTCCTTTGACACTGGAGCCGCCTGAGCGGTAGTGGTAAAACACCGCTAATTTGCGGTGCTTTACCGCTCGTTATAGCGGCGCTATTCCGGCAGCAGCGGTGCGCTGCCCCATTGTTTTCAATAGGCAGGGGTGGTATAGGAGTGGTTAATACACCGTTCCCACACTGCTGCAAAGATGCGGCTTGCAGGACTTTTTTTTTTACTGTCCCACAAGCGCACTGCCCCAATGTGAAAGCACTCTGGCTTTCACACTGGGGTGTATTGGGGGGGGCGTTTTTTAGGCGCTATTTTTTACGCAAAAGCGCCTGAAAAACGCCTTGGTGTGAAAGGGGTCTTATAGTTTAGAATATTCACTTCTTTTATTTCATGTGTTGCTATGAAAAGCACGATCAGAAAGCAATAAATGTTTCTTCATGCTGTGGGGAGCAGAAAGGGCCATTAAAAAATGGAAGTTGAAAGAATTGTATTTGCATTTAGCAATCAAGGTTGAATTTCTTGCTTCTGAATTAATTAAGAATGGTAACCTTTTTTATCTACATTATAATTTTTATATGACATTTAGTCTTTAACTGCACTTTGCAAATATTTTTGTTTTTTATTGCCATGTTTACTATGTTATATTTTTTTCCAGGTGTGTGCATTACCCATCCTTTTTGATGTAGAGAATTGTAACAGAATGACTGATTATGGGTCATAAAAATTTTAAACACCTTATGGTTTGAGCTGAAGAATGAGCAATATATAGGAAGTCTGCAGAATTTATAATGGCAACCTTGATATGCCGATCTATGTCATGCTGGAACTTGCTGGTTAACCAGAGAATAGTAGTTTGTACCACAGCTGCCAGTGCAGTGGCTGCTTGTCGCAGTGTTCAGGTAAGTGCCTATGAATCACATGAGTACTTTGAAATGAAAACTATTATTCAAGCAGATAGAGCCATTGGCAAAACTGAAAGACTAAATTGTAGCTAAAGCTACAGGAAATCTATTCAAAGTGAGGGGGAAAACTAAAAAAAGAATGGTTGACAGTTTTTGCTGGACTAATGTCCCCACTGGAAAATTTCCCCTTACTTTTTGCTCCCACAACAGCTATAAACTTTTTAAATTCCCCATAATTTCCACCCTGTCCTGCCCCAGGATAAATAGAGAGAGTGAATTTTCCCAGTTGGGACACACACAGCGATTAAAAGACTAGTTCTAACCCATCTTCACACTATCCCAAACTAAAAAAATAATTTGTATTTCAATATTTTTGTAAAGAATAATTCAAGGCGTCGGGCCAGCTTGCACCAGTGTAACATGCATATATCATACATGGCCGATGCCGCTGGAAGGTGCAAATCACTGAAGTAGGCAATGCTACATCAGTGGTTTCCATTTGCTTCTGGGTCTGAGATGCCGGCCTGATGCATTGTGAGCAAACGAGGTCACGTATTTACCAACTGTCCCAGATTTACCGGGGACTCATGATTTTGAGTTAATTGACGCGCCTCCTCTTTGTCCTTGGATATGTCCTGGAAATGCAGCCTAAGGCAGGCCATACACTAATACACAAATTTCTTTCCTACAACCACTACAAATTGCCAAGCAATTGTCTGCTCCCGTTGCAGGAGGGCGGGGAGACAGTGATTATCACTAGCAGCTATAGCAGCTGCTAGCAATAATCATATGAGAATCCGGCAGGCTGTTTTTACCCAAGTTGATATATTGATCAACCTAGTACATTCAGCCTGTCCATTAACAGTTTGAATCTCGGCCAATTCATCAGGAATTTGAACCGTGTTTGGCCGGCCTAAGGATCGTTAAACTGCTGCAAGCATGTTGGCTCTGTGTTGCAGGCACAGCATTCTTCCTCTCTACCTCCAGTGTGCAGTGTCATCTTTGCACATTGTACAACTTTGGAGCTGGGCAGCTTTCCTGGGAGGGCACAGACTTTGTAGCACATGCATGAGCCACCACCACTCCGAATAACTATTCCTCTCAGATGCTATCCACAGGATAAGAGGCACCACATTAGCAGATGGTGAATTCAACAGGGCTACCAGAAAGAAGCCAGGTTTTCAGAGGGTGGAGTAAATAAATCTTGTCAATGGGAGTGGCCATGTTTACTACCAACAGGTATAGTAGGTTGCACCATATTTACTCACGGCTAGTCCCTCATCAAGTGCTGATC
The DNA here is from genome assembly GCA_018402905.1 of Glandirana rugosa. Taxonomy (NCBI): domain Eukaryota; kingdom Metazoa; phylum Chordata; class Amphibia; order Anura; family Ranidae; genus Glandirana; species Glandirana rugosa. The sequence continues at coordinate 389,251 of BLSH010323302.1, read as the reverse complement.
ACTTGGTAAAGAACTGGCCTTCTAATCCTCCAAAACTATTGGGGCAGATGTGCACCATGGGGGTATAAGTGAAGCTGTTGCCCATAGAAACACCTCAAGATACAAGGCTAGGTTCGTATCTAGCAGTTCGGCTTGCTGCATTTGCACAAGCACAGCAGCCCATTTATTAAATGTTCTGCTGTACCTACATTTCCTGCAGAAAAAAAGGTTTCCTGAACCTTTTTAAAATGCAACCACACAGAAACCACATGGTGCATTGGCACCATGCATTTCCAAGTTTGGGAAACCTTACTGCATTTTTTAAGGCGTGGGGGTGCCATTAGCAGTTAATGGCACCACAAATGTTTTCTTAAAGCAGCACAATTTTTGAGCGGCTGTATGCAGGTGGGGATTTACACACACTCCTGCACCCACAGCCTAGCCTAATTAAAAAAAGTTTGCCTTTAGAGCTACTTTAATGTGGAATATATGTTCCTTGCTAAAGAACATTTTATCTATCAAGTTGTTATGGTTAAAGTTCCACTTTAGCTATCCTCCTAACTAAAAGCTGTGCCAGAAAAGGAAAGCAAAAGCCAAAGGACTAGTAATATACCTGTGGGCTCCCTGCAGCTGATTTTTTCACTTCATGGACATCATATGCCTTGTTCTACTTTGTGGCCATATGGAGGCGGTCATCTCTGCTTGCTAATTTCTGAGTTGCCCTCCTGATTATTAGTGATCCAATGACTGTGGGAATAATATTCAATAAGCAGCAGGAGAGGTGTAGGAAACATAGGTACATAAAATTAATGAAGCAGGGAGATCCTTGCATTGTAGGTCATCGTGTAGCTTTCCTCAGCTGGCTGCCAGGTAAACAGTAATAAGCACGGTAGTGGCGTTAGCAAATCTTTTGAGACTCCACGGCTTATTAACTCGGACTGTTTGGTGGCCAAACTGTGACCAGTAGGAGTAAAAAAAAATGCACCAGTGTTGGAGGTAAGTGGGAATAAAACCTGCTTCATGCTTTCAGGGTATTCTCATTGTTGACTTGTGATCTGTTGACCAGTGGGGTGATATTCAAGAAACAGCGGGAGAGATGGGAGAAGCAAAGATCCACATAATGAATGAAGCAAGCAATGCCTTGCACTACAGGTACAGCTTTCTCCAGCTACCCCCTGTGAGAATAGTGAGCAGAAAAGTAGTGGCATCAGCAAGTCTTTTGAGTGTTCTCCAAACTTTTTAAGCAAAGGTCCTTTTAATACTTCATCAAACTGGGGGGCTGGACTTTAATCTGTAGTAAAAGTGTTTAAAAAAAAAAAAATCCCTGTTGAAGGTCATGCTCATGCCTACTAAACATACTAAACAATGACCACTGCCTTCACCTATGACTGGCCTTTGCAGCAAGGAGCATTGGAGGGCAACAAACAGCAAAAAAGGGCCAAGGATAGATCCAAGGCAAAAACCAAGCTCTACTTACCAGCCAGCCTGCGACCAACCAGATTAACCTGTCTAACAGTATGCGTTTAAAAACAGGGGTTTAGTTGCACAAATTTGCAAATGCATGCGTACGCTACAGGCCCCACCAAGGCACCCTGTGATCTGTAGTCCCTATCTCTGACTTGTAAGAGACTCCACAGTTGGAGCACTGCATTTGCAAATTTGTGCAACTAAACCCGTTTTTAAACGCATACTGTTAGACAGGTTAATCTGGTTGGTCGCAGGCTGGCCAGTAAGTAGAGCTTGATATTTGCCTTGGATCTTTCCTTGGCCCTTTTTTTGCTCATGCCTGCATGACCTTCATATTACAGGGACTGGTTTACAGGACACATCAGTGACAGGTTCTGAAAGATGGAACAGCACACAGGACACAGCAATGGTGTAGGGGATCCAGAGGATAGAGCTACAGCATGTGTTGGGGGAACTCAGGTTATCCAACAATCCTAGAAGTGTGAAATGCTGAAGAGCCTGCGGGGGCTATAGGGCCAGATTAGAATGAAGAGAGGGGACACAGGCCTCCAGTGCTGTGAGTAAAATATGACTTCTATTCCAGGAGACAGTAAAGCAACCTTGTCAGACCTCTAAAGTTGTTCTAAAGCCTAAGCATGCATTCCCTGCATTGCTGTAAAAAATGTTTAGATATCAGTATCGCCCCCTCATTCCCACCCTCCTTACTCAATCCAGCGCTTTGCCCACCTGCAGTGTATCTGTCTTCTCTCCCAGCTCTCAAAGGCTTTGGTGAGGCAACAGGTGCAATTATCCTGTGGCGCTGGGCCAAGCCACACTGTCTGTGTCTATGGACTCAGGTAGAGTGGCTTGGGATTGAGCCCACAGGTGCTCAATGATAAGAAGTGGTTTCCTATGGTTGCACACCGAGAAGAGGAGAATCAGGACCGCTCTGTGCAATTTCATTGCACAGAGCAAGTAAGTTCCCTTCCAAGCAGCCATTATTTCCTTTCTTTGTGCTATTCCAGTGCTGCAGCCTCCACAAGGCTGTTCTGCATTTGAAACAAGTTTTGGAGGCATGTTCCCCCCTCCATGATCTCTGGCTCCATTCTCCAATACCCTGTGTCACTGGTGTGACCTGTAGTGATGTAGAAATGAATGCCAATATTCCCATTGCACACGTTCTTGGAATAGGCTTGAGAATAAAGAGTGCTGCAGCAACAACCAGCTGAAGACTTAAAACTTCACCGGTCAATGTACATATTTGCCAGCACATCATGGATCTTCAAATAACGTCCAAAAAGTTTTATTGAAGAATTATCGCATCACAGCAAGGAAGTGCACTGTTTTAGAGCTGCATAGGACCCCTTCGTCAAGCTTGTGATGACATTACATGCCTGGCGAAGGGGTCCTACGCAACTCCGAAACGATGCACTTGCTGTGATGTGATCATTCTTCAATAAGACCATTCAAATGTTATTTGTGGTGTTCTGGCAAATATGTACACCGATCTGTAATGATTTAGGGTTCCATCTTCCTACCCCTAAACTGCAACTCATTACAAAAAGCTTTCCCATAGCAAATTTTGCTCCTATGTAAAAGCTACAGCCATCTTTTTATATGTCCATTTTGATTCATGTCCTCTGTAGTCTACCTACCTTGTTATAATCAACTTTTTTTCTTGTATAGATGCCCCTCTGCTTCCATTTTCAGGCTACCAGAAGAGTGTTTGCTCATCAAGATGCAACTGCAAAGTCAGTTAATGGAAAGAAAAAGCAAAACCTTGTACTGAAGGCTCCAAAAGTAAATATTTCCTTTGTAGCACTTCTCCATCATAAGTTATAATGAATAAAGTATAATTAGCAAAGATTTATTTTGTTCCTGTTTGTCTTGTTACTTACAGGGAACACATGATGTTCACCCAAAACAAATGGCAATTCGTGAGAAGGTATTCAATATAGTAGTGAAATGTTTCAAACGCCATGGAGCAGAAAGTATTGACACACCAGTATTTGAGCTGAAGGTTAGTTTTGTGGAAAAATGCCAATAATTGTTTCAGCAATATTATGATTTTAAAGCACGGTGTGCTTTTTAAATGCACCCCCTTCTTAGAATACCTACCTACCTGTAGCAGGGAAAAACATTAGATATTGTACTTGCCTTTTCTCCAGGCTCCAGCTTCCATACTGCAAGGGACAATGTAATTTTCCTGCCAACAGGATCCCGAGAAATAGTGAGCATTGCATATCCCCCAAGAATGCAGTTCAACAATGCAAGATCCACTTTAAATAAGGTGCCTTAATAAATAATTTAAAGTTGAACTCAGTAAAGGCATTTAAATATTTTAAATTTATATATTTTATGTAAACTATTTTATCTGAGAAAAAAATAAAAAATGTTATTGTCTTCACCAATCCTGTTATCCAGACTTCCCTGACACACATCAAAGCCAGGTCCCTGACTCTACCATTCTCTGAAGCATTTAAAATGTTGCTAAACCTACAAAAGTAAAATCCGTCTGTATATGCAGTAATGCTTGTTATACTCCCTGTGGAACCTAAGGGGTTGATTCTCTGCATTTTGTTTAAACACTGTTTGATCCTCTCTTTTCTGATCCTCCCCTTCTTCCACTGACTCCTACTAATTTCCTGATAACACAGAGCGGAGTCAGGCTGCACATGCTCAGTTTGGTGTGTATTGCTATAGAGGTTTTTTTCTTTTCTTGGGAGGATGTATGTGATCAGCACAGGGCCAATCAGCACTGTCCAGACAGAGGGTCAGGGGTCTTGCAGTCTCAAAAGTCAGTTCTCCTACAAGTTTTAACCAGTGCATGGCTGGACACTGATAGAAGTCACAAGACTGTCCTAAATGCTGCTGAGAAAAGGTATTTAGTAGTTTATATTTTCTAAAATAAGTGTGTTTCCATGTTCTGTGTACTGCGGGAGACCAGATAATGAATGCAGGGTCCTGGGTTTAGTAACACTTAAGCCCCGGTTCACATATGTGAGATGCGGGAATCGCTGTGATTACAGAGCTGGTTCCCCGCATCGCATTCTTCCCGCAGGCAGTTCACACTGCCTTCTGCAAACTGCTGTGGGTGTCATTACAAAGTTAAAGAGGAAGTAAACCCTCGCAAAGTAGCCCATTATGTGCCACTTACCTGGAAACTAAGTCTGTGGCATCCAGCGATGTCCCCGCTCCAGGCCCTGTCCATCTTCTGTCCCTCTTCCTTCCGGGGACCGCGGCTCCTGCTCTGTGACTGGCCTGAGTCGCGTGACGTCACTCCCCACCAGTCACTGCACAGGGTCAGTGGAGAAACTGTACGGAGGCCGTTTCTTCACTGCACTTGTGCCGACATGACGTCGGCACAGGGTCAGTGGAGAAACGGCGCGGAGGCCTTGGCACATGCAAAACACTGCATATCTCCTAAACCGTGCAGTTTGGGAGATATGCAGGGCACCTACAGTTAAGCCTTATTCTAGGCTTACCTGTAGGTTAAAGTGGTTGTCACAGGTTGACAACCATTTTAATGACACCCCCAGTTTTTATCACAGATCGCAGTGCGGAATTGCACATGAATCGGATCGCATGGGTGAGAACATTCATGCGATGTGATTCCATCGCGGGGGAAAAAAGGTCCCTGGACCTTTTTTTGTGTGAATCTAATGCGAGTTCAGCCAAACAATTGTATGGCTGAACTTGCATTGCTCAAAGATCGCATGTGATCGGCACCTGCGGTGCGGTGTAAATCACATGCGATCTCTGAGATCGCACAAGTGTGAACCTGGGCTTAAGCTTGGTCAAGGACCCCAGTTTGCTTATCTGTCACAAACGGGGTAGTATTGCACTGGTCACTATTGATTTGTGTTGCTGTTTGCACTTTCTAACTACTTTCTACCAGTCTAAATTAAGTTCATGGCAAATGTCAGTTACAGATATTTTTGCAAGTTTCCATGTTTTCACAGAATCTTAGAAATGTTTTTTACCCCTCTACCCTGCCTATGAAATGATTTTGGCCGTAGCAATTTTTAGCTATTGACTGGCTATTAGCAGCTTAATAAAGGCAGTGGCGCTCCTTACTTTGAGCATTGCTTGCAATTATCTTCCATTTTTGCAGGGTGATAACAGGCTTGCGCAGTCAAAGTCACTCAGTACAGTACAAGGTGATTTTCCATCTTGATATAAAATATCCCCAAGAAGCATGCATTTTTATTTTCATGAAACCTGCACTTAAAAACAAAATCAGACAGGAATGAATAGTTACACACAGTATATTTATTACAGGGATTTCTGACATGCTGGAATGTTCTTATAAGTGTTGTTTTTAAAAAGTTCAAAAGCATGTAAATACTAACTGAAAGAAATTAAGGTGTAGCTAATCTCAAAAGCAAAAATGTAATACAGTATCTCACAAAAGTGAGTACACCCCTCAAATTTTTGTAAATATTTTAATCTATCTTTTCAACACTGAAGAAATGACACTTTGCTACAATGTAAAGTAGTGAGTATACAGCTTGTATAACCGTGTAAATTTGCTGTTCCCTCAAAATAACTCAACACACAGCCATTAATGTACAAACCACGGACAACAAAAGTGAGTACACCCCTAAGTGAAAATGTCCAAATTGGGCCCAAAGTGTCAATATTTTGTGTAGCCACCTTTATTTTCCAGCACTGCCTTAACCCTCTTGGGCATGGAGATTACTAGCGCTTCACAGGTTGCCACTGGAGTCCTCTTCCCCTCCTCCATGACGACATCACGCAGCTGGTGGATGTTAGAGACCTTGCACCATCATCTTTACCCTCAGCTTCTTTAGCAAGGCAGTGGTCATCTTTTCTTGGAATATTGCCCTGCAGCCCAGTCTCCGAAGGGAGCGAATCATGCTCTGCTTCAGTATGTCACAGTACATGTTGGCATTCATGGTTCCCTCAATGAACTGTAGCTCCCCAGTTCTGGCAGCACTCATGCAGCTCCAGATCATGGCACTCCAACCACCATGCTTGACTGTAGGCAAGACACACTTGTCTTTGTACTCCGCACCTGGTTGCCGCCACACACGCTTAACGCCATCTGAACCAAATAAGTTTATCTTGGTCTCATCAGACCACAGGACATGGTTCCATTAATCCATGTCCTTAGTCTGCTTGTCTTCAGCAAACTGGGGCTTTCTTGTGCATCATCTTTAGAAGAGGCTTCCTTCTGGGATGACAGCCATGCAGACCAATTTGATGCAGTGTGCGGCGTATGGTCTGAGCACTGACAGGCTGACCCCCCCCCCACCCCTTCAAACTCTGCAGCAATGCTGGCAGCACTCATACATCTATTTCCCAAAGACAACCTCTGGATATGATGCTGAGCATGTGCACTTAACTTCTTTGTGCGACCATGGCGAGGCCTGTTCTGAGTGGAACCTGTCCTGTTAAACCACTGTATGGTCTTGGCCACCGTGCTGCAGCTCAGTTTCAGGGTCTTGGCAATGTTCTTATAGCCTAGGCCTTCTTTATGTAGAGCAACAATTATTTTTTTCAGATGCTCAGAGAGTTCTTTACCATGAGGTGCAATGAGGAACTTCCAGTGACAAGTATGAGAGAGTGAGAGCGATAACACCAAATTTAACACACCTGCTTCCCATTCACACCTGAGAATTTGTAATACTAATGAGTCACATGACACCGGGGAAGGAAAAGGGATAATTGGGCCCAATTTGAACATTTTCACATAGGGGTGTACTCACTTTTGTTGCCAAGGGCTTATACATTAATGGCTGTGTGTTGAGTTATTTTGAGGGGACAGCAAATTTACACTGTTATACAAGCTATACACTCACTACTTTACATTGTAGCAAAGTGTCATTTCTTCAGTGTTGTCACATGAAAAGATAGAATAAAATATTTACAAAAATGTGAGGGGTGTACTCACTTTTGTGAGATACTGTATATTGCAGTTTACCAATCCTTAAATGTGGTAGCTGCATTTGGGGGTTTTTTTTAGACTTTTTTTCCCTGTTATTTTCATCTGGTGATCCGGTTAGTAGGTTTATTTTTCAACTTTAAGCTGTGTGACCAAACTTGCAATGAGAGGAATGAAACAAGCCAATAAATACTGACAACAATCAGTTTTCATTTATTTAGTGAAAACCTTTATCCCAAAAGAAACAAAAAACAAGCTATTTCTGTAACTGCTTAAAATGTGTTCCTTAGAATTTGGTTTTAAATTGTTAATCACTTATGTTTAGTCCACCTAAATCTACTAGTCCAACTACCACTACCCTATCCAGACAATGCTGCTGTTCAGGAGTGTTTCCTTTGCTTCCCCAAAGGTAGATGAGACAGGAAGTGTGTTACTGGCCTGATCACCAGGTGAAACTAAAGAAAATAAATGCCTTAAACAGAAATCGAATGCAGCCACCACATCTACAGTTCGATAAACTGCAGTATAGTACAGTTCTAATGTCTTTTTGTTTAGATGCGCATTACAGTGGTTGTAAACCCTTCCATATACCCAATGAAGTGACTGTCCTCAGGTGATACACAGAGATGAAACAAATCTTCCTACACAAGTTGTACCTGTTTATCAGCACTCTTTTCTACATCCCTTCAAAGTCCAGAATTAATAAAACTTGTCTGAGCTGTCAGAAAAAGGGGGTGGAGAGCTGAAGCCCCTCTGCTGAGCTCAGTGAGGAGAGCTCTGACTGATTGGAGGGAAGGGTGTCAGGAAAACTTATCAGAAGTGATACCATGCAGATAAATGAAGCAGCAGAAAGACATGACGCTTAGTGTTCCTAATTGACAATGGTACACACGCATTATAGAGGGATGTGATTTGTTCATATTTCATGTCTAAGGTTTACAACTACTTTAACTACATCCTGCCCAGCTTATAGCAAAATGACGCCCAACAGAACAAGCCGTTCGTGCGCGCCCATCGGTAGTTCGCTCCAACACACTGCATCTCCGATCATGGTAAAGAGCCTATGACGTAGGCTCTTTTCCATGTGATCAGCTGTGTGCAATCACAGTGTTAACAGGAAGTGCCAGCTATCGGCAGTCCTCTATTCACTGCTGACAGGGCGTGAGTAGAGGAGAGTCAATAAGCGACTCTCCTAACGGGGGGGGGGGGGGGGATTCTGCACTGATAATCAGTGCAGCCCCACCAGTGATGCCCACAAGTGTCCACCTAAGATGCTAATCAGTGCCCACCTGTAATGCCTGTCAGTGCCCATGCCGTAATGCCTGTCAGTGCCATCTATCAGTGCCGCCTGTCAATGGTGCATATCATTGCCACCTATTAGGGCCAGTTCACACCACATGCAGTCCAGTGTGTTTTTTTTCTGGATCAGAGACACATGGAAAGTAGGTTATATGGCTTTCAATGGCTTAGTTCACACCAATGCAGTCAGTTCCAGTGCGTTCCAGCTCCAGAAAAAAAAAGTAGAACATGCTGCATTTTTCATGCACTGAACTGTACTGGAACGCGCTAAATCGCACCGGAACGCACCAAAACGCACTGGAACGAACCTACAAGCACCAAAAATGCACTGGAACGCACATGTCCTAAGAAAAAAAGGAGGGAAAAAAATGCACTGGACTGCATCAAAAACGCATGCAGAAAAGCATCCGGAACACATCCGGACTGCGTTTCTATGGTGTGAACTGGCCCCAAGTACCCATCAGTGCTGCATATTAGTGCCACCTCATCAGTGCCTGTCAGTGAAGGTGAAAACTTACTTAAAATTTTATAGCCGAAACAAAAGAAAACTATTTTTTTTTTCAAAATGTTCAGCAAAGTTTCTGGTCCTGAAGAAGGAGGCCGCGCCTCTGAAACATTTTGTCCTAGCAAACCCGTGCGGGTAATCGCTTTGTAGTATATGTTCTGGATCTGCACACCGCGGCAGTGAGTGACATCATGCGGCGCCAGCTGGACTGGAGCACCTGCGCCATCCATGTAGCTGTACAGAGGTGGCTGCAGCGAGGCTTTTGGACACTATATCCCTGGTGAGGAACCTCGGATTTGGAATCCTTTGGAGGAACAGGCCACGGGATAGGAATACCAACACCTGTGTGTACAAGACTATTTACTACTTTCCCGCAGTGAGTGCAACTTGTATTGCTTTTAAACCGTTTTAATAAACTTTATTACACCAGGGTTGTCGTGTGCTCCGTCTCCCTTTTTTGTTTTTATCTCAGATTCAGCCCACCACCCAGTGGACAACAGTAGAGCTGCAACACTGCAGTGTACTCTGTTGATACTGTTTTGCAATGGACTGCTACTTCACTATGAAAACCTAGGTGATCTGCGCTGACACTGGTCGTATTCTATTGTGTACAAAAGTGTACTGTGCCTGTGTAATGTTTTTTGAAACGGACACTTGTAGTCTCCTTCAGAAGCTCATATGGCAGGTTTACAATATAGGGACATGATTTGAAAACGGGAACAGAGGATTGTCACTAGAGGTTGACCGATATATCGGCCAGCTGATATATTGGGCCGTTTTTGGCTTTTTTAAATCATTCAGCATCGGCTGATTGTGCTGCAAATTAGGCCTATTAATTCATGGACTAAAGGCCGGTTCACACAGGAGCGATCCGACTTGCGGGGCGACTCAGCGCGACCCCGCACAGCGAGATTTGCAAACGACTTCTGTAATAGAAGTCGCCTGAAGTCGCCCCAAAAATAATACAGGGACCCTTTTCTAAGGCTCCTTGCACACTGGATGTTAAAAAAAATTTCTAAAAACGTCAGTAGCTTTGTAGTGATTTTTTTACAGCTTTTTCAGTGTTTTTTTTTTTTTTGAGTTTTCAGCGGTTTTGAGCGTTTCTGAGCGTTAGCATTTATGAGCGTCAGCGTTTTTGAGCGTTTATGGTCGCTTTTAAGCTTTCAACGTTTTTTGTGGTCAGAAGAACAACTCTTAAAAAAGATTTTAGGGCGTTCTGACAACAGCCCATAAACTCCACTGCTGATAAGCATCAATAAACGTCCATGTGTGCATGGACACATAGGATAACCTAGAGGGGAGTTTATGGGGCTGTTAAAAAATACGCCCAGAAACGAACATTTAGCAGCTACAGTGTACATGGAGCCTTAGTCGGAGCGACTTAGAAACAAAGAGACGAAAATTCAGGCAGCCTGCTAAGCCTGAGAACATCGCTGATAAAAGAACCAAAGAGATACAATATTTATACTCCTCAAAGCAATAAACTCCGGTGTGTAAATGAGATCAGTTAAATCATTTACAGACCAAATCTTTTCTAACATTTGTTGCTTACAAGTAAAAATCTGTGTTTTCTGCTAGAAAATCACCAAGATCCCCAAAACATTATATATATATATTTTTTAGCAGAGATCCTAGAGAATAAAATGGCGGTTGTTGCAATATTTTATGTCACACGTTGTTTGCGCAGCGGTCTTTCAAACGCAATTTTATTATTTTTTTAAAAAATACACTTTAATGAATTAAAAAGAAAAAACTACACTGTAAAGTTAGCCCATTTTTTTTTTTTCATTCAAAAGTTTTAATTACCTGTTTTTGTGTATTTAATATTTAAAGTGGTTGTCAACCCGTGACAACCACTTTAACCTACAGTTAAGCCTATAATAAGGCTTACCTGTAGGTTCCCTGCATATCTCCCAAACCTGCACAGTTTAGGAGATATGCAGTGTACTGCGTGTGCCCACGTCTTCGGGCACATGCGCAGTGAAGAAACGCCCTCCGTGCTGTTCCTTCACTGTGATTATGCCGTGACTGGTGGCTCCGGCGCGGAAGTGACGTCACGCGACTCCGGCCAGTCAGAGAGCCAGAGATCGTGGCCCCCGAAAGGAAGCAGGGACATCGCTGGACATCGCTGGCTTCCAATGCAGGTAAGTGGCACATAATGGGCTAATATGCGATGCATACTAGCCCATTATGCTTTTACATTGTAGGGTAACATAGAGGAAGTAAACCCCATCAGGGTTTGCTTCCTCTTTAAGATACATATTTTTTTTAATCTAAATTATACATACAAGTGCAATGATTGGAGGGTTGTTGTGTTGTTTATTAAATGTTTAATTTATGCAATTTTCTGTATCACGTCTTATTACTTAACTGTTAGATTTTATGAGATGAAGGGAAAAAAAAAAGAAATATCAACCCCAAAAAATCGGCATCATATATCGGCCATTGGCCGCCCCGATTTCTAAATATCGGCATCGGCCAGATAAAAAACCCATATCGGTCTACCTCTAATTGTCATCCTGTAGCAAGAAGTGTCTGAACTGTATGGCAAGATCGTCAGGTTTTATTTTAAACTTTTGAAATGACATTAACATGTCAAAGCTTCTATGATATTTTAGTGTTTGAGCTTACACCTGAAATTGCACCTGTATCATCCTTAACGTGTTATTAAACCTAAAAACATTTTTTACCTTAATGCATTGTTTTTTAGTTTCCCTGTGCCCCCTTCCCCCCTTTCCTTTGTGAAGGGGAAGAGAGGGGAGAAGAGATCAGAGCTGTGCACGGCTACATCTTTTCTCCCCTTACTTCTTCTTTACACAGCATTTGAGCAGCAGCAGGAGCCATTGGCTCTTGCTGCTGTCAATCAGATACAGTGAGGAGGAAGTGGGGGGCGGGCCTAAGTCCTGCTGTGTAAGTCTACGAAGCGCTACTCCATAGACACCCAGGTCGGGAGCGTGGGGACTACGCTTTCCCCATAGTCAGCGGCTGGCTATGGTAGTCCCTTAAGAGAAGAGGGGGAGCCAAGATCGCTGCCGGGGACCTCAGAAGTGGAGGGTTGGGGCCACTCTGTGCAATACCACTGCACAGAGCAGGCAAGTATAACATGTTTGTTATGTTAATAAAAAACATTTTTTTTTTTGAGTTTAGAAACACTTTAAGGTGCCTCCGCTTTAAAGGTAACCGGATTTAGGGACTTTCTTTCAGTTTTATTATTTGTTTATATATCCTGTCTATATAGAGGGTAATATGGCTATTTCCTAATTTGGATTTGAAAACAGCATTATTGGTGGTGTACAAAAATGGTGGTTGGGGGGTGTTTACCCACTTTATATTACAGCGATAGCCTGTTGTGAAATAAGTGTGCTGTCAAATAATACATTAGGAAAAGATACTACATGCAGGGGGTTATCAGATTCAGAGGGGTTCCAGCCTGGGGAAAAACGTAATAGTCAGCAGCTACAAATACAGTAGCTGCTGACTTTTAATATATGGATATTACCTGTCTGGGGAGCCCGCAATGTCATCACCCCAGCCGTTCTTCAGATCGGCTCCCAGGTGCTGCCGCTGCCATTCCTTGTAAGGGAAACCGATAGTGAAGCCTATTGGCTTCACAGCCAGTTCCCTACTGCGCATGTGCGGAGCGTGCTGCGCTTTCTAACTGGCCCGATAGTGGGGGAAGGAGGGGGGAGCCGAACTTCCGAGGGAAGGCGCCGTCTCCCGTAAGTGGGGAAGGGTACCTGTCAAAAACAGCTACCCGTTCCCCCCTGAAAGGTGCCAAATGTGGCACCGGAGGTGGGGAGGAAGCAGATAAGCGGAAGTTCCACTTTTGGGTGGAACTCCGCTTTAAGTGAAACAGGAAGTTTGACAACAATTAAAACCTGAAGAGGCCAACCTAATCTAGGAGCATCTTCCTGGAATCTAGCATGCTGGATTCAATAAATGAATCCCCTGTCACTTTGACACCTGTTTAATTTGGGAACAGCCATAGATGGATAAAAATTCGGCCAGTTCAGACGGAATTCAGCTGGGTTCAGGTTAAGTGAACATGGACGTTCCACAACTGTTATGATCCGAAGAAGCCAACCTAATCCAGGAGCATCTTCCTGGAATCTAGCATGCTGGATTCCATAAATTAATCTCCTGTCGCACTGACGCCTGTATAATACAATATAAAATTAGCTTTTATGAATATTGATGTAAAAAAGAACTGTACCTAAAATGAAAGCCTATATAGCAATTTTAAAGAGGAACTTTGCATGTCAGCAGTTATGTACATTGAGCCGTGCATGTGCAGCTCGGCGTACATTTATGGTACAGCTCTGTGCCCTGATGATGTGACTCCCATGTGCATGTGCAGGAGTGACATCATAATGACCTGGCCATTGAAGCAGCTGAACAGAGCGATCCAGGAAAGTAGACCAGGAGGTGATGGTAATGCCATGACCAGTGGTAGAGCTGACAGCTTTGTGATGGATAAGTCTGCCATAATGTGCTAATGTGATCTGCATACCAGCACATTATGACATACAGTAAACCTCCTGGGGGCATTGTTTAATACCGTTTTAATGGGATTTTCTCCTGACTTCCACTTACAGAGACTTAGGGACAGGAAGTGGTAAGAAATCTTTCCAGTAGGGAGAGACAGCAGAGAGGGCCTTCACAGAGACATGAAGTATGAACAAAATATATCCCTCTATATGTGTACTTGTCTCAATTAAGAGCACTCAGTGTTCTTTCTGTCTGCGGCTTTGTTGCTCTGCTAATGGCATGACTCACTTCTGACAAGTTTCCCTGACACCAAGAGAAAAAATGGTGACAGGGGAAGGGCGTCCAGCTGATAGACAGCCTCGGCTCTGTTCCTGTGTGCTGTGTGAAGGGGGGTGGGGAGGTGTCCTTTCCCTCCAATCAGCTCTCAGAGCTCACCTCACTGAGCTCTTCAGAGTGTAACTTCAGGTGTCCGCCCCTTTTTTCTGACAGCTTTATATAATCTGCACTTTGAACAGATGTAGAGAACAGAAGACTACAGATAAACATGTACAGCTTATGTAAGAGGATTTGTTTCATCTCTGTGTATCACCTGAGACCAGTCACTTCACTGGGTATATGTAAGGATTTACAACCACTTTAAGGGCAGATCCCTAACCAGACTTACACCCAGTGATAAAAATCTGAAGTTTTTAAGAGGAACTAAACCCATCACTTTTACTGTTCCCTAAAACCGTTACATTCAAGACATTCCAGCGCCATGGCAATTGCAGATCAAACAGAGGCTAAGATAGCAGCTTCCTTGGATGTCTTTCCTGCAGCATCTTAATTTCACCTTACATTTGTTTTCATGCTGGTTCATTCAGCTGTTGGGAAGAAGGATCAAAACCTGATAATCCCAAGTATTGCTGGCATGTGACCTGCTCCTCTTCCTCCTACATGAAAAGCTGGCACTTTGCCGCTTAAGCAGCTCAGTTTGGAACTGGCCACTAGTGATGAGCTTGGGCGTGTTCAGATTAGAATCTGATCCCATATGTGCAAGCACATCAGGAAGCTGTCGTCTGTATGGGCCAATCATCTGCGGCCGGTGTTCTGCCCAAATGCCAAACTCCGCAGAATGCCAAACCCGCGTCACTTCCAGTTGCTGTAAGCCATAATAACTTCCTGATTATGATGAATTTCTGTTTATGTTTAACAATTGATGTTTTTAAAAAACAGCGCCAATGGACTATAGTCTGGTGCACGGTATATGAGCAGATATTTATACTCCGCTCAGATACTAACCAACAAAATGGCCGCCTCCTAGGCAGGGACAAGTTTGTCCCCGTTAGCCGCTGTGTTCCTAACACAGCAACATTTCCCGGTAACAGACTGTAGTCCATTGCCGGTGTTTTCTACAAACAGAAATTTGTCAGAATTAGCAAGTTATCCTTGTTTAGACAACTGGAAGTGACGCAGGTTTGGTATTCTGCGGAGTTTGACATTTGAGCAGAACACTGGGCATTACCCACCTCATAGCAGCATGTATAAAAGGGACGTCCTAATGGACAACTGACAGATTTGCACATGGGTTTGGATTCTAGTCCAGCCACTCCCAAGCTCATCACTGCTGGCTGCTAGTAGCAAGACAACTGCATTTCATGTACATTAGCAAAGGAAGAAGTCAGTACTTTTCAAAGTACTAGGAGAAAAAAAAGTTTGATGAGAGTACTGCCTGTCATGTGGCTAAGAAATGAATATTTGACTCCTACATCTACAATTTAAACATTAGCTTGTCTATCTGGTGCAAAACTAGTTTTCTATTTCATGCTACATTTGAAATGCACTTGTTTTAAATGCTAATTTTCAGCCTTTTATAGCAGTTAGTATTAAAATGAGCACATGTGCAAAAAAGATTCCATTTTCTTAGGTGCTTCCATTGTTTTGTAAGTGGCTTTCACAATAAATTATTATTCCTCCTGTTTATCCCTGCCTATGAATATTTCATAGATTAGCCGTGACCAAGCACCTGGTGTGAGAATGTGAACGAATCAGCCAGTGATTAATTCACTTGCTATTCATTATGGATAACATGCTTCTTATGCCATATTAACTGGTATCTCCACTTTTTGTTATATCTTTGCTAAAAGTAATTTGAAAGCAAGGCCACAGTTAACTGTGTCTGGCAGATGAACTGTCTGTGTTGCCTATTGTATGCAATCACATGCATCACTTCCAGTTGTTCACAAAAAGGACTAAAAGTTAAGCAAAAGAAACAAATACCTTTATATTCATGTAAATTTGTAATACCCATGTCAAATATTAATGTATTCCTAAAGTGTACAAAAACCTGAATACTAAACTTTTATAAATAGTTCTCTATTTGCCTTGTAAATGCAATGTTTTTCTTTATATTGGTGTACGTAAATTATTAATAATTACCTTTTTTATCCTGCCAGTTTATGATTTCTCTTCTTTAATACAGTGACAACGCTATCCCACCAGCCCCCCCAAGCTCTGACCGCATTGTCACCCTACAGGCATGCCTGCTGGTTGGTTGACAGCTACACTACCCATTTAGCAGCCAAATCCGGGTCTTCCAGCTTCAGTAATGTTATAGGCAACCTCAGGCAGCATCTCCCCTCCCAAACCCCTTGCCTGCAGGGATAAAATACTGATAAATAAAATAAATAAAACACTGATAAAATCTTTTTTTTTTTTTTCATTATTATACAACTCAGAATATTAATAATGTGTGTCTACACTACAACCTACATTTTGTTTGCAACACATATACTTTAAAGTGTATCTAAACCCCAACACTAAAGTCTCCTTTTTGCTCTCTTTGGGAATTTTACATCCTCTTCTCTCTGACAATTTGGGTTGTGGGCCCTCACCATCCACATGTGATGAAATTAGACTGCAACCAATATAATCAAATGGAGGTCGCGTAGTGCTGGCTTCTAGGTTTTTAAAGCTAGCTGTTACTTCTGGGTGGGATTTGTCCAGGCTTAAGGACCGTACACACGATGCGAAATTCGTACGGGAATTTTCTTACGACAACCAATCTGCCGATTTTCAGATCGTTAGTATGGTGCTTTCGACAGCCGATTTCTGATTTTTCAGACGACAAAAGCTGGATGTGCAGACTATAACATTTTTGTCGGATGTGAGCAAAACGTCTGATTTTCCTTTAATTGGTACAGTCATATAGTAATCCTAAGAGCAAGACTACGCATACTCAAATGAAAAAAATACATACAAAGCTATTGAACACATTATGTCACTTCTGATGTTGAATTAAGTTGTACGAGAATTTTCGCATTGTTAGTAAGACAAGCATTCAACAAAAAACGGACGTTCAGTCATCTGAAAATCTAAGCGTGTGTACAAGGCTTAGGGTGACGATGCCTCATCTCCATAGAATCAGTCAGTAGGTATCGTCAGTCTAGGACAGCATGACTGTTACTGGCAGGATATCCAAGTAAAAATAGAGGAAAAATAATGCAGCCACTGGTAAGCTGCATTATATTACATATTTTGTTGTTGGGTCTAGATACACTTTAATCATGATTAAGGGATAAGTGCACTTTTACACACCGCTCAAACCTGTAAAATAAACCTCATGATGGTTTTCCCTGGACTGCAGTGGGCATTGGGGGGCACTAGTAAGACAGAGACTGTGCCAACGCTGGGCAGGCTAAGTAGTCCACAATGGATTTTGTCAACTGTATTCATGGAGTAGCATTGGCATTGCTTTATGAGGCCATTTTAAAGGCAAACTGTGCTTTGACATGGTTTTACTCTCTGCTCATATGAATGTGTTATTGTACAAAAGTACTGTTTAATTCATTATAACAGGACTGCAGTTCCAAAAATTGTCCACATCTTAAACATTTGGATTTACTTATTTACGTAAATGCCATTATTTTCACTGAAAAATATCCTGCATTCCACACCAGGCTGATCATTTTTGGACAAATCTTAAACAAACAGTCGCGCTAAAAGATATTGAAAAAATATTACAAAAAAACAATAATTTGCATCAATTGTCCATCAGGTGCATTACATTTGTTCAATAAACACTGGGCTCTTGAGCCACTGGTAAGTCCCAAGTGATTAGTGACAGAAATGAGAAAGTGTGTCAAAGTGAAAAGCTCTTAATTTTAAGAGATAAAATGTGAAAAAATATTAAAAATATTAAAAATTAGCAGCACAGTTCCAATTAGATTGTGACTTTTCTTATATAGATGTACAAACATCCGCCTCTATTCCTTTGTTGGTATTCACCGTCACCAAGGAGCATGCACACCATGTGGGGTAGAGAGATGGGTACTCTTACCGGAATGGATCGACTCACTATTCCTAGTGGGTCAATCAGGCAGGCAGCCGTAACCTGCTGCAAGGTGTAGTGAAGACGCTCTCACTCTCCCAAAACCGTGTCTTGATACAGGATCCAAATATGTATAACTTGCATTCAGAATAGATACAAAGTAAAATCGCACTGATTCATTAAAAAGCCGGCATAACAGTGTAACTCAAGAGCCCAGTGTTTATTGAACAAATGTAATGCACCTTCAGCTGCACCTGATGGACAATTGATGCAAATTATTGTTGTTTTGTAATATTTTTTCAATATCTTTTAGCGCGACTGTTTGTTTAAAATTTGTACTTTATATCCAGGATAGTATCACGGGGATCACAGTTGCTGGTTGGTTGTCACATATTTTGGAATTTTTTCTTTTTATGTCTCTTTGCACTTTAGCACGATACTGTTTTTAGTTGACCATGATAAATTTCTGGGGCAATTAGATGCTGCGGATAGGTGTGTCAATAGATCAGTTGTATTGTGATGTTGCATTGCACTCTCGAGATGAAAGCTCCAAGGGTTCCTATTAAAGCAAAAAAACACTTTGCACCTGTAACCACCACCACCAACAAACAGGTTTTCAACCATTACAGCTGCAACTGAGCGCAGTGCGTACTACACATGGAGTAAATGGAGTAAATGTCTTCCAGAGCTCTTGCATGCTGAAGACCACAAAGGCAACCACTGAAATAGGGATCTGTCTGGCAGCATTCTGAAAAAAGATGGTGCTGGCTGGCTTCTGAGGAATGGGCAGACTTGGAAAATGAAGTTTGAGGAAGGCCTTGTTTGGAGGAGGCTGCTTTTGGAGAATGGTGTATTTGATCATACATTTCATGGTACAGTGTACATGCTACAGTTCCACTATAAGGCTTGATTCATACCTATGCATTTTTAGATTTGTGCTGCAGTCCATTTAACATGGTTTCCCATCGAACACGTTCTGTAGTGCAAATCTGCAAGAAGCACTAAAAATGCATAGGTGTGAATCCAGCCAAACTGCTAAGACTGCTACTTGCAGCATAGAGCTGCTGAGAGTCAGTAAATTTTGGGCCCTTTGTTAGGGGACATTGTTTAAAGAAATGCAACAGCAGCAACAATTTGACTGACAAAACACATCTGAAGCACCACATGTAACCTATTTCATCGCCTGTCAGATACAATATGTAGAGCTTTTTGTGTGTGTATTAAACTCAACAGCGTTTTTTTTTTTTTTTTTGTATTATTCCAAAATTACACGCATGTTGCAAAAGCAGAGACTTTCATTATAATAGATCTCATCTATCACGCAAGCCACATAGGCAACTCAGCAGAATTTTTTAGGCCCCAGGAAACTATGGCTGTGTTTCTTATTATTTCAATTAAACCTTCTTTTCTAGCCAATGACATTAAGGTATATTTCTTTCCTGACTGGCATATGTGGCATATGTTTTTAAATTGTCCTCTACTTTAGGGCTGTCAAGAGTCTAATTTTTTTGGGCATATTTGGAAAAGAGTGATATAGTGATTCTATCCATGGCATTATAAATCTGTTTTAGAGCATGATTTATTATTTATCATGCAATCACATTAGGGTTTGTTGTGATCAGGCAGTGCCCTTGGACTGCTATATGGGTAATTATGTGTGTAATTCACTGTACACGGTCTCAGGAGGATCTGTCTGGGGCTCTCAGTTCTCTTGCATTATTTATCCATCCATTTTTCACACTATGCACTCCATGCTGACTTGTTGGCATATGCCAGATATTTATGTCTGTCATTTTAATATTGGCCTGGTAACCTTCTAGAAGTGATTATACATAAAAAGTTATACTTAATTACATTGTAAACAGGCTTCTGTGTTATGCTGCCACTAGCATTTGTACTTGCACTGTTGTAGTTTATTCCTTTTATTAATCCCCTCTTTCTCGACCTTTTTGCCATGGATGAACCCTTAAAATAATTTTAAAGTCTCAGGAAACCAAAAATTATGCCTACAATTCGCTGTACGTTGACCTGATCAGTAGATAATGGATACAATAATAATAATAATAGCAACCGTTTAAAGGACATGGTGTATTTGAAATCTAGGAAAGATCATTTAAGATGAGATGAAATTCTGTTCAGTAAGGATCATAAAATTAAATGAAAAAAAAATTGCCAAAAAAAAAAACCTCAAACCGGAAAAATTGCAATGCTCCTTTACAATGGTGGTCATTGTAAAATTTTCCCATTACTTTGGGGATTTGTGGAAAGGTGCCTTTTTCTATTGAGAGCCGGTTCACACAGGGGCGACTCAGCACGACCCCGCACAGAGCGACTTCAGCGTCGCTTGCAAGCGACTTCTGTAATAGAAGTCCATGCAAGTCGCCCCAAAAGTAGTACAGGAACCATTTTCTAAGTCAGAGCGACTTGAGTCACTCCTACTAGAATGGTTCCATTGCAATTCATGGAGCGTGACTTGTCAGGCAACTCAAGTCGCCTGACAAGTCGTCCCTGTGTGAACCGGCTCAGATGGTCCTTTTACCGTGGGAGTCAGTGGAGAAATGTCCCTTTACATTGGTGGCTAGATGAGACCTGTCCTTATATTGACGTTCTTTATAGAAATGTCCCCACCATTAGGGGTCAGTCAAATATTGTCCCCTACATTTGTGCTCAAAGCAGTGCTCCTTTACACTGGGGGCATTCTGTTACTTTGGTGGTCATTGGGGAACGGCACCTTTACATTAATGGTGGTTAGGTGGAAAAGATCCCCCTAGGTTATTTGTCAGTGGGAAGAATGCCCCAATAAATTCATGAGGAGAATCCCCCCCCCCCCCCCTTTACAAGACCGCTAGATAAATAATTGATGTGCATGGTTACTTAACCTGGGAGACGAGAGCAGATGCTGCATTGGTCCCATGATTTTGGTGCAGAACGTTCCATACACCATAAGGCAAGATATCAATCTACCATGACTCGCTGCTCTACCTCCTTGAGAATCCTGAGTGGGAAAAGCTGCTTTACAGAGACTAGAAAAATTCAATATAGCACGTTTGTACTGTGGGCACCATAAGGTTGATTGCATTTGCCTTCACCAGGCTGTTTTTTTCAGAGTTAGGCCTCATACACATGGACGTTTTTTGCCGCCGCGTTTTTTAGCTTTTTTTGCAGCTCTCCATGTGTTATTCAATAGCCCCATAAAAACGCAGACGACTTTGAGCTGTAATGATTGTAGTAAGGGTGTTTAGTGCCGCGCTATCTGTGTAATACAATCTTGATGTTTTGTGAATTAATTGTTGTGGTTATGCTAAGCGCAATATTGGTGAATAAATATATGATCAAAACATATTCTTATCCGTGCATACTAGTGGTTAAAATATAAAGCCGTGGTAACTTACATACATATGTGCCACACAAAAATATTCAGGTTTGTATGTGACATATAAAAACAATAATTAGTACATGATAATTGGTGACAATCAAAGTAAAAGTTGGCAGATGATACTGGTTATGATGTACTTAATAAATTGATACAGATAATAGTCCATAAAGGTTCTGTCAGGTGGGTGAAAGATTTCTTAAAGGTGATGGGTATTCGTGCGCCGAGTGATACATCTGCAGTGTTTGGAGTTGTGAGTAATCCTTAAGTGTGTGCTAGTCCCTCACCAGAGGTGTGCTAGCAACCTTGCACATAAATGTTTCTTTGTCTGGGTGGTTCCTTGTTCTTCTTGTGGGGGTCTCCACCTTTTCTGTGTGCTGCAACATAGCTGACAGCACACAGAAAAGGTGGAGACCCCCACAGGAAGAACAAGGAACCACCCAGACAAAGAAACCTTTATGTGCAAGGTTGCTAGCACACCTCAGGTGAGAGACAGAGAAAGAGATTTCACTTTTACCCCATTTTCCTTCTTTAAAGCGGAGGTCCGTCTGAAACAAAAAAAAACTAAAAGTCAGCAGCTACATATACAGTAGCTGATGACTTTTAATAATAGGAAACTTACCTGTCCTGGAGTCCAGCAATGTCGGCACCCGCCGCCAATCTTCGGATCGGGGGTCGGGTGCAGCCACGTCCATTACTGGTAAGGGAACCCGGACGTGTAGTATTGCAGCTTCACGCTGGGCACCTTACTGCGCATGCGTGAGGCTCCACTGCGCTCTGCTGTTGGCCAGGTGGCCAGTAGAGGAGGGAGCCCGGCTGCTGGCGTCAGCGGCCGCGGCTGCCGGCCTGAGCTCTTGGATGTGTGGAAAAGGATGCCTGTCTAAAGACAAGTGTCCTCTTCCCCCTACCCCCCGAAAGTTGCCAAATGTGACACCTCATGGGGGAGGAATCCAACCAGCGGAAGTTCCACTTTTGGGTGTAACTCTGCTTTAACTGTCACTAGCAAGAAAATTTTGTTAAAAGAGGAAGAGGCAGGCATCCTGCTGTTCTGCTGTTTTGTGAAGCTTTTTAAGTGCACTTGATCTTTGCTCACTCCTCCAGTTAACTAGCGGCTCAAAGCATGCATATGTACAAGGATGCTTTCTTTGCAATAAGTACTTGTGGACAGCTGCAGGACAGCTGCTAATTCCTTTTTCAGTCAGTAGACAGTAAATTTGAATTAGCAGGTCTGTTAAAGTTTCAAGAAAAGGTTATATTTGTGCTACCCAAGCTACAGAAAAATAGGATTTGTTAAATTCAAGTTGTAATGTACTCTAATAGTTATTTTAAATTGTAATATTTCATGGAAAAACTCCAATACGCATGCTGTAGGAAGTTGTAAACATTATAAAATGAATAAGCAAATAAAAAAAATAAAAAATAAATAATATATATACTGTATAGATGTGTGTGTGTGTGTGCGCGCAAACCTATTATCTTCAATCATTAACCACTTCAGCCCCGGAAAGATTTCCAGCTTTAGGACCGGAGCCCTTTTTGCGATTCGGCGCTGCGTCGCTTTAACTGACAATTGCGCGGTCGTGTGACGTTGTACCCAAACAAAATTTGCGTCCTTTTTTTCCCACAAATAGAGCTTTCTTTTGGTGGTATTTGATCCCCTCTGCGTCATTTCTGATCGCCGCTATAAACAAAAGAAGAGCGACAATTTTGCAAAAAAAACCCAAATTTCTTACTTTTTGCTAAAATACAAATCCAAAAAAAATATATAAAAAAACATTTTTTTTCACCGTTTTTGGCCAATTTATATTCTTCCTCATATTTGCGATAAAAAAAATCGCAATCTGCGTTTATTGATTGGTTTGCGCAAAAGTGGTCGCATTTACGGATGATGAGAATTCATTTTTGGGGTTTTTATTTTTTTTTTATTTTTTACTAGTAATGGCGGCGATCTGCGATATTTAGCAGTACTGCGATATTAGGGCAGACATGTCGGAACGTTTTGACACGTTTTTGGGACCATTGGCATTTATACAGCGATCAGTGCTATAAAAATGCACTGATTACTGTGTAAATGCCATTGGCAGTGAAGGGGTTAAACTGCAGGGGCGCTCTAAGGGTTAACTATGTTCCCTGGGCGTGTTCTAACTGTAGGGGGGACTGCCCTAACAGGAGAAGGGAAGTGGTCACAGCCTTCATGTACAGGAAGGCTGTGATCACAGCCCTTCCCCCTTCACAGAACGGAGGTCCGTGTTTACATACACGGACCTCCGTTCCTTCACTCCGGGGGGGGGCATCACGGGTAGCCGGCGGCAATCGAAGCCGCCGCACCCGCTCCCTGGCCCCCCCCCCCCGAACACGCGCGCTCACTAGGCTCTGTATCGCGGCCGCCGTCGTATGACGGAGTTTCGCGTTACAGAGCCACTCTGTCGCCGTCACTTGCCGATCAGCCGTCGGCAAGTGGTTAAAGAGTCAGGAACCCTACTGCAAGGAGTTCTTACATGACACTGACCTGCCAAGTTCAACCACTATAGTCACTAGTCTAGATAATCTGTTCATACAGTGGGTAAAATAAGTATTGAACACATCACCATTTTTCTAGGTAAATATATTTCGAAAGGTGCTATTAACATGAAATTTTAACCACATGTCAGTAACAACCCATGCAATCCATACATACAAAGACACCAAAACAAATAAGTTCATAAATTAAGTTATGTATAATAAAATGGAATGAAACAGGCAGAACGTACTGAACACATGAAGAAAGGGGGAGGTGCAAAAAGGCATGGAAAGCCAAGACACCAGCTGAAATCTATCTGTAATTAGAAAGCAATCCTGCCCCTTATCAGTGCAAATTAATTTCAGCTGTTTCAGTCTTAACTTATGACCTATAAAAAGGTGTTTTATTACCAAGGTGTCACACAAGAAACATATGATGGGTAAAAGCAAGGAGCTCTTTCAAGATCTTTGCAACCTTATTGTCGATGGCATTGGTTACAGAAGAATTTCTAAATGTCTGAATGTTCCAGTGAGCACTGCGGGGGCCATAGTGCAGAAGTGGAAAGAACATAATTTCACCATAAGCTGGTCACGGCCAGGTGCTCCTCGCACGATTTCTGACAGAGGAGTGAAAATAATTATAAGAAGAGTTGTCCAAGAGCTAAGGACCACTTGTGGAGCGCTTCAGAAAAACCTGGAATTAGCAGGTACAATTGTTTCAAAGAAAATAATAAGTAATGCACTCAACCGCCATGGCCTGTATACACGCTCACCACGGAAGACTCCATTGCTGAAGAAAAGCATGTTGAAGCTTGTTTAAAGTTTGCTGCACAACATTTAGACAAGCCTGTGAAATACTGGAAGGATGAATGGAAAAATATACCAAGATATTCTTGAAAAAATCTGCTGCCATCTGCCAGGATAATGAAGATGAAACGAGGGTGGACATTTCAGCAAGACCATAATCCCAAACACAAAGCCAAGGAAACTCTCAATTGGTTTCAGAGAAAGAAAATAAAGCTGCTAGAATGGCCCAGCCAAGAACTAAAGATCAGAGTGGATAGAAGAGGCCCACAGAACCTTCAATTTGAAGACTGTGTGGAAGAATCGGCCAAAATCAAACCTGAGCAATGCATGCAACTACTTTCTCCATACAGGAGGCATCTTGAAGCTGTCCTTACCGACAAAGGATTTTGCATGAAGTATTAACCACTACAGCTCCGGAAAAGTTTTACCCCCTCCCTGACCAGGCCATTTTTTATGGTACGGCGGTGCCGACATCTCTACTATGGGCACCCAGTGAAAGCTTCCGGCTTCACAACCGTGTGCCCACTGCACGCGAGCGCCGCTGTGCTCCGTGACTGGTCTCAAAGTCTTCTATGACCTATCATGTGTCCTAGAAGAGTTTGTGAGGGAGAGCTTCCACTTCCAATCGACTAGGCATCCTGAACGGAATTGGGAGCAGGTACCAGTCAAAATGGGGTACTTGCTCCCCTCCTCCTCCCTAAAAGCTCAGTTTCACAAACAGGTGGAACTTAGATTTTAATCGCTTAAATAAATTTCAGTTGGCGTGTTCAATACTTTTTCTCTGTGTCATTCCATTTTATTACACGTAACCTAATTTCTGAAGTTATTTGTTTTGGTTTCTTTGTATGTATGGATTGCATGGGTTGTTGCCAACATGTGGTGAAAATGTCATGTCAATACCAACTTTAGAAATATAATTATCTAGAAAAATTGTGACGTGTTCCATACTTAATATACTGTGTATATATAAGTAAGTGTGTGTATATGTGTATGTGTGTGTGTGTGTGTGTGTGTGTGTGTGTGTGTGTATATATATATATATATATATAGTGGGTTGCCAGGTTTATTAGAAAAGGTTGCAAATCATAATAAACAAACCAAATAGAAAAACAAATCCTTGCCGTCCGGTGCTAAACTATGCAAAACAGGTTACCTCACTATACGGTGCTGGGCTCATCCCAGACACCCCAAATCAAAAGCAAATACAAACCTTTTCTTTTAGAGTCCTTGAGCAACCGATTCCCAGTGTGTAGCTCTCTGAGAATAGTGTTTCTGAGTCCCAGGCCAGAGCAAACCCTTGCTCTCTTCCTGGTCATTTAAAGCACCTGAAGGAGGATTTGAGTGGACCAGAAACTGAGCCGGAACCATCTCTGCCACGGTGGCTGGCAAAACCCGGGCCGGATTCTCTCTAGTCCACTCCAATTGAACACCTGTGAGGCGATATATATCGACCGTCTACTATCTCACCTTGCATAACGTCACTATATATATAAATATATATATATATATGCGCATCTTTTTTTGCAAACTAGGATATTTGCCCTTTAATTAAATTTATTCTGAGTTTAATAAATTTTCCATGCTCTCACAAGTTTCCATATTCTCATGTCCATATTAAAGTGGTCTTTAACCACTTCAGCCCCGGAAGGATTTCCAGCTTTAGGACCGGAGCCCTTTTTGCAATTTGGCACTTCGCCGCTTCAAATGGTAATTGCGCGGTCATGCAATGCAGTGCCCCGACTTCACCAATTTCTGGTGAAATTATACCTGTACTCTTATACCTTTGAACACTCTCGTACCTTTTAAATAATTTGAGTCTTATTTAAATTAATTTCCCGTTTATAGGATCAAACGTTTTTTTCTACGCGTATATATATATATATAAATATATATATCACTGCAATACGTTCCACTCTATCATCTGCCAGCTATATATAGCGGAGTGTCCACAAGTTAACCTCACCTGATCTCTCTTAGGCCGGGCCCAAAACGGTCGGTGGCACCGTCTCTACCAAGGCCGAGTCAAAGACCAGGTGAGTTTAGGAGGAAGTCCACGAAATTTACTGGTCCTTCTCTCGTTCCCAAACGAGACCGGACCCTGAGTCTTTGTGATA
>BLSH010323302.1:335896-351739 GCA_018402905.1 Glandirana rugosa | reverse complement strand
ATAATTCATCTCCACCTAGCTTGTGGTGTGCCTCTCCAAGCATACCACCGTTTTTTAATCAAAGCAGCTGTCAGTTAAGGAGATGTATGTGTGTATTGGTACATAACATACCACTACTAAAGTCAATAGTTTTCTCATTATTCATTCTATTTTGTATCACTGTGAAGGGCTTGTCATAACTTGAAGGGCAGCTGATTGGATGTCAACGTGCGTCTGATGTTGCTGTTATTTAAACTGCATGTTGATGTTGTTGCAGGAAATACTGACAGGGAAATATGGAGAAGATGCAAAACTTATCTATGACCTAGAAGACCAAGGAGGGGAGCATCTGTCCCTGCGTTATGATCTTACTGTATCCTTTGTAAAAGTCCAACTTTTCTTGTTTGTACTCCCCATCATTGCAGCCTTTCTCATCACTTGAATCAAACTCTGATTGGACAGGTGTAATATGGCGACATCCACTGGGCTGAGTGTGTTTGAGGATCATCAGATATCTCTCTAGAACTTGTTCATTTGTTTTCAGGACAGCCCCTCTCTTGGTAGTTGCAAATTGATATTTCTGATCCTAGTAAATTAAAACTCTAACCTGCAGGGAGTTCATTGTACCACCTTTCTGTAGCTATGCTCTGTGCTCATTATAGCATAAGTCGATGTACTGAATACTTAATTGAGTACTGAATAGGCAAAACGTTTTTTTTTTCATTTTGGATAGAGTAAGGGAGGGTTATAACCCATCAAAAAAATTTTTCCACCATCTGTGTTCCATTGCGGAGATTTCCCCTCACTTCCTGTCCCAGAGCCAAACAGGAAGTGAGAGGAAATCCCTGTAAATTAAAGTGGAGTTCCACCCTATTAAAAGTGAGCAGCTACAAAAAGTGTAGCTGCTGACTCTTAATAATCGGACACTCACCTGTCCCAGGCTCCAGTGAGGCAGCCGCCCGCAGCGTTGCTCTTCTCCCCCTGCTCCGTGCGGCGTCGACATCACAATAGTGAGTCCCACTACACGCTGTGAATGGCTGGCGTTTCTTCTAGGACCTCTGACGTGTCCCAGAAGATCGCCGGGGGGGGGGAGGTGAACTTCCTTCCGGCTCTACGGAGCCAGGAGAGGAAGTGAATCTGGGACCCTGTGAAAACCAGGTCCCCGTCCCACCCCCCCCCCCCCCCAAAAAAAACTGACATGCCAATTGTGGCATGTCAGGGGGTCACCTTCCCTAAAAGCGGAAGTTCCACTTTTGGATGGAACTCCGCTTTAAGGGAATTCCTTCCTTCCAAAGTCTCAAGAACTATTGTCCCCATTGGAAGATTTCCCCTCTATCACTTTTCTGGGGACTACCCAAAATGCGATTTTCTTTTACTTTCACTTTCGACAATAATGATAAACAGGACAAATAGGGAGAAAGAATCCCCCTAATGGGGACACAGACAGCAATAAAAACTGGCAAGTGTTCTAATCCATCTCCCCTCTATCCTAAAAAAAAACAGTTTTGCATTTACCGTATTTGTACTTTAATAGCATAATAAAGCAGAAGACCTGCAACGGTTGCAAGCAGTCAAACTCCTGGCAACTGTTTTGTGATCCCTTTCACTATTTCAAGGAAGTCAGCCCAATCTTAAAAAATGTGGGCAGAGACACAGGATTTTGCCTTTTATTTTTTGAGGTTGAGTAGACTGTTTTGGTCCAAGCATCATGGTATAGTGAAATGTGAACCTAAAATTCACGATCAATGATCCAGTGTGTATTAGAGGTCTAATGAAACTTAGTGATGCTATTAGAAGCTGCAAAATATGTCTGTGCTGTCAAAATAAAAACTATCATGATCATAAACCTTTTTTTCTTCAAGGTATGAAAATATTTTGTTGCATTACTGAATTTTTCAGGAAAAGTGGTGCAAAAGGCAGAAAGACTTTTTTTGTTCCATATGTATTTAGTAGCACAAAAGCTTTTGTGTCTGCTGTCACATATTGGTTAAATGGGATGACATTTAGAAGGTTCCACAAGTTACAATCAGGAGTTGGCTGTTAAAGGGGGACAGTTTGGTGATCCTGACATGTTTGAATTGTTGTACATATTTTGTATGCATTGAAAGTAAACCTTTGTACTGAAAGTACGAGTTGAAAATACATTCTAGGCCAATGGTTCTCAACTCCGGTCCTCAGGACCCACCAACAGGCCAGATTTTAAGTATTGCCTTGGGGAGATGCAGACTAGAACACTGCAATCACTGAGCAGCAAATGATATCACCTGTGATGCATTTCAGTTATCCTGCAAACCTGGCCTGTTAGTGGGTCCCGAGGACCGGAGTTGAGAACCACTGCTCTAAGCAATGAATCTGAGCAGGGGTTGTGGCCTTGCAGGCGTCCTTTGGTTTCAGCTATAGTGCATGCCCCACAAAAATTAACACTAGTACACAGTTGTGACCTATAACAACCATAGAAATGCACATTGCACGTAGTGATATTGTGATGACCACTCAGGGCACTTCTCTTTTCCATTTAAAATCATCAAAAGCATTTATGGTTGGCTGGGGAAGATCAACTATGGAGCGTTGATGACTGGACAAATATAATCTGGTCCAATGAATTCTGGTTTTAACTTCTCTACTGGCATACTCTTGTTGTGGTGTCAAGACTTTGGAATACATTTCAGTATAGTATTATGGGTAAGGGAAGTTCACACATCAATCTTGAGCAGTTGTGTGATGCCTTAAGCTCAGTTCATTATAAAATCAACAACAACCCGTTTAAAATAAAATTGACATGGCTGAAAAATAACGCATGCTTTAGGGCTTAATCAAACTTGAGCTTGAGCTTATTGATGTCCTTGTTTTCTCATTTAATGTCTAACTCCAGTCCAATTTATTTTGTGTGCATAAAACAAGGAAGGGTTAGAACTTTACCGAAACCAAAAACCTGAAAGCAGTTTTTTTTTCATTTATAAATGTATTATTTCATCCTTTAGCATAGCATAAAGCACCATTGTATGGCTACATCAACATGAACGAAGAGTTCATATATACACAGATAATCCTCTAGATCAGGGATATGCAATTAGCAGACCTCCAGCTGTTGCAAAACTACAAGTCCCATCATGCCTCTGCCTCTGGGTGCTATGCTTGTGGCTGTCAGAGTCTTGCTATGCCTCATGGGACTTGTAGTTGTGCAACATCTGGAGGTCCGCTAATTGCATATCCCTGCTCTACATATTAATCCCTCTTGAGAGGACGATCGGATATATTGGAAAGTAAACCTAAATGCATGTAGAATTTCCTCAATCAATACAATGTAGATAGTGTATCAGAACCTCAATAAATGACGCCTCACTGAAGTGCTTAATTTGGCAAAAATTTAGAAAATATGCTCCAGGATGTGCAAGCAATAGAGAAAACAGTAAAAAAAGAGAGAACAGTAAAAAATAAATGAATTATTATATATATAGGGGTGTGTGTGGGGGATAAGAGCAGCTCCTAAAGTTGGAGGAGGGATGTAGCTGAGATCTCTAGTTCAAGGCCGTTGTAAGGTGGTAGAGTTTAGATTACTGAGCTATTAAGGAGTACCTTTTATACAGGAAGTAACCAGAGAGAATATGAATGTATTGTAGTCCTGTGAGTATTGGAAATCGTACCAGTAAAAATATGTTTTTGCAGAACCATTCCTCTTTCCATTTCAGAGTGGGATTAAGCAGGTGAATCAGGAGGGATCTCTTGTATCTACGCCTCAAGAGTGTTGTAAGATGAAATAAGCATGTCTCCAGTCTGTGCTCTAAAGAGATGTCTGTCACTTTAACCACTTCAGCCCCGGAAGGATTTCCCACTTTGGGACCAGAGCACTTTTTGCGATTCGACACTGCGGCGCTTTAACTGACAATTGCGCGGTCGTGCGTCGTCGTACCCAAACAAAATTTACGTCCTTTTTTTCCCCACAAATAGAGCTTTCCTTTGGTGGTATTTGATCCCCTCTGCGTCACTTCTGATCGCCGCTATAAACAAAAGAAGAGCGACAATTTTGCAAAAAAAAAAAAAAAAATTTCTTACTTTTGCTAAAATACAAATCCAAAAAAAATTTAAAACATTTTTTTCCATCGGTTTTGGCCGATTTATATTCTTCCTCATATTTTTGGTAAAAAAAATCGCAATCTGCGATTATTGATTGGTTTGCGCAAAAGTTGCCGCGTTTACGGATGATGAGAATTCATTTCTGGAGTTTTTTTTTATTTTTTACTAGTAATGGCGGCGATCTGCGATTTTTAGTGGTACTGCAATATTGCATAGGACATGTCAGACCATTTTGACTCTTTTTTGGGACCATTGGCATTTATACAGTGATCAGTGCTATAAAAATGCACTGATTACTGTGTAAATGCCATTGGCAGTGAAGGGGTTAACCTGGAGGGTTAACTGTGTTCTCTGGGCGTGTTCTAACTGTATGTGGGCTGGCCTGGCAGAGGGAAGGGAGTGATCATGGCTTCCATATACAGGGAGCCTGTTATCACAGCCCTTCCCCCTCCAACAGAATGGAGATCCGTGTTTACTTACACGGACCTCCGTTCTTTCACTGCGGGGGGGGCCATCGCGGGTAGCCAGCGGCGATCGAGTCTGCCCTACCCGCTCCCTGCCCCCCCCCCCCCCCCGAAGCGCCTCCAGCAGCGCACGCGCTCACAATACTAGTTATCGCGGCCGCCGTCCTGTGACAGCGTTTCGAGATAAAGAGCCACCTTGCCGCTGTCACGGCAAGTGGTTAAAGATCAAACTCCGAACAGTATACGGGGACATGTCCACAAGATATGTAACAGGGAGCCGTATTGTTGTTGGCAATGCCAACACTTAGGAGACTGAAGGACAGATCTTAGGTAGGAGGGCGGGTGCACTGTACCAGCATGTCATGACTTTATAGCCTGCCTCTTGGTATCTTCTTGCGATAGAGGAGCAGTGAGCAAAGATGAGTAGGGCTTATGACACAACAAGACAGTGTAACCCTACAGGTTATGGGGAGAAGGGAATAATAGGGGATAAAGGAATGATTTGCATGGCTCTGACCATTGTCCTGGAATGAGAAATAAACCTCCTTTTTTTTGGCCTATGTAATGGAATGAGACATGTGAGTAGCTTCTGTTTAAAAAGAAAGAAGTATGGACAAAGCTTTTTTTTGGCCATACTTCTGGGTGGCAGGAATGCACTTTTTCACTCATGCATCCCAGAATCAGCCAACAGTGAGCTAAAGCCTGCTATAAGCTGACATCATAGAGTTGCTCCAGGCTCTGGAAGGATCCCGACCATATTGTTAGGATCCACCCACATGCCTGATTGGCAGTTGTCTCAGCCTCATTGTGAGGTTGAGAGCCTGAGCCAGCTGCTCCTACCCCCTCTCCAGCCCAGTATGGTTATACTGCCCCCCTCTTCCTTGCAAAGACATGTCTGTGTCACTACAAACCTGCTTTCTTTAGTAGTTACTCATGGTATCCAATGTAGTTGGTAATTGTGGCCCACCAGCAATTTCTAGCTGCATGGAAAGGAGATGTAACCAGCTACAAATCACAAAAGAAACTAACCAGAGAGATTATGTAGCTCTACAGAGCAGCCAATGTGCCATGATACATAACAAATTATGTTAGCCAATATGCCAAAGCCTAATAATGCATAGGTTTACAACTAAACAAAATAAGATTTACTGGCATACAATTATCCGTGTGTCTGAGAACAGAAATGTCTGTGTTATCAACTGTAACCAGTAATTTCAAACCTTTACCAGTTGATTGCTTTTAGATGTAATATTTCTTGTCCCATGTGCATGCTGCTTTTGTTTTTTTATGCTACAAGTTATTTTATATATTTGTGAGCAATTGGCTCAGTAGCAGGGTGTTCAGGACCCCCTGGATGGCTCACAGCACAGTGAATTAGGCACAGACAGACAGCAGAGTCTTTGTGAACCACGTCTGTGGTTACAAAGTGCAGGCATCAAAACAGGTAAACTAAAATAAAACAAAACAGAAAATAAACCCTTGTCACTTTGGGCGTCTAATTACAAAGACACAGGGACCAGACTACTTGTTCTGCCACAGCCTACCGCTGCCCAGACAGTTGGTCGCACAGAAATAAACAGAGGCTTTTAGTCACACAGACTTAATCTCACCATTCATAGGTATTGCTGCTCCCCGGTCTACAATGCACAGAGATCTGGTTCCAGGATGGATCCCATTGTTGAAGCAACCTGGCAGTTTTATAGTGCCCTGAGTGCTTTATCTGTTACACCTGAGCTTGTTAACCCATTGAGCCCAAACAGGCTCACTACAGAGATTATATTATAATAGGCTGCTCTAAACCCATACTTGTATATGGGACAATAACCGTAAATGATCAATAAGTAAAACTAATGTGATCAGCGTTGCAAAGCACAAAATAATGTCCGGTGAATGATATGTCCTCCCACCACCTGAAAGTGAATATCATATATGTTGACACGTTTTGATTAATGCAAGTGGGCTATAAATCATATGGAGATCACAAGATGACACCAAGTGCTCAACAGAACTTCATAGTGTTAACCACCACCAACATTAAAGAGGAAGTAAACCCAGATGGGGTTTACTTTCCTCTACAATCCCCTGTAAAGTAGAATCATAATGGGCTACTATGCATGGCATAGTAACCCATTATGTGCCACTTACCTGCAAACGAAGCCTCCGACGTCCAGCGATGTCCCCTGTGCTGGCGGCGTCCATCTTCTGCCCCTCTTCCTTCAGGGGCCGTGACTCCGGCGCTGTGACTGGCTGGAGTCGCGTGACATCACTCCCACGCGCTGGAGCCGCCAGTCAGGGCACGGTCACAGTGGAGGAATGGTACGGAGGCCGTTACTTCACTGTGCATGTGCCGACAGGACGTCAGCACAGCAAATACACTGCATATCTCCTGAACAAGAAAGAAAAGATGCAAGAAAGAAAAGCCAACATAGTGTAATACTGACACTTAATTTAACCACTTCCTTACTGGGCACTTAAACCCCCCTCCTGCCCAGACCAATTTTCAGGTTTCAGCGCTGTTGCATTTTGAATGACAATTGCGCGGTCGTGCGACGTTGTACCCGAATAAAATTGATGTCCTTTTTTTCCCACAAATAGAGTTTTCTTTTGGTGGTATTTGATCACCTCTGCGGTTTTTATTTTTTGCGCCATAAACAAACAAAGAGCAACGATTTTGAAAAAAGAACAATATTTTTTAATTTTTGCTATAATAAATATCCAAAAATAAAAAATAAAACAAACAATTATTCATGGGTTTTGGCCGATTTATATTCTTCTACATATTTTTGGTAAAAAAAAATCGCACTCGGCGTTTATTGATTGGTTTGCGCAAAAGTTATCGCATCTACAAACTATGGCAATTGATTTATGGCGTTTTTATTATTATTTTTTTTTTTTACTAGTAATGGCGGCGATCTGCGATTTTTATTGGGACTGCGATATTGGGGGGGACATGTCGGACATTTTTGACACTTTTTTGGGACCAATGACATTTATACAGCGATCAGAAATTTAAATGTCCACTGATTACTGTATAAATGTCATTGGCAGTGAAGGGGTTAACCTGAAGGGGCAGTGAAGGGGTTAAATATGTTCCCTGGGTGTGTTCTAACTGTGGGGGGGCGGGGCTGGCCGGGACATAACAGATCTAACTGATCCCAGTGACAGGGATCAGTAGATCTGCTTGTCCCCCTCTCACAGAATGGGGAACCGCCGTGTTTACATCGGCGGTTCCCCGTTCTACAGCTCTGTAAGGCGATTGCGGGTCAGGAGCGGACATCGAGTCCGCCCGACCCGCGGGCA
The DNA here is from genome assembly GCA_018402905.1 of Glandirana rugosa. Classification (NCBI taxonomy): domain Eukaryota; kingdom Metazoa; phylum Chordata; class Amphibia; order Anura; family Ranidae; genus Glandirana; species Glandirana rugosa. The sequence continues at coordinate 343,922 of BLSH010323302.1, read as the reverse complement.
CGGCCATGCAGCGTGAGAGCGCGCAGGGGGCGTGTTAAGGGGCGGACGTCTATAGACATCCTCCCGGAGATTCAGATCCGCGCTGTAGACGTCTTTCGTCTATAGCGCGGATCTCTACAGGTTAATGTATAAAAAAGAAGTACACTTGCAAGATAAAAATCTCTGTGTGCTTATAGTAAACCAATTAATAAAGAATCCAGGCCTTTTTTCTGTTTCAATGTTTTTTATTGAATTTTTTTTTGAAAGTAGATAAGGTGAACAACTTGCAATACATCAAAATCTTTTTAAATAGACATCGTTTACAACTTCACATAAATGTATCCGAAAGTCTCTTCCCATTCCAAGCAATTGTCATCTCAGCCTGCTCCTTATTCAATAACCTTTCTAACAAACTATGAACTAAGGAGCTGCGAGTAGAGACACCAATTTTGTTTTTTTTTTTAGGTTAACAAACACTTTAAGGTAAAAAACCATGAGACTTTAACCACTTCAAGACCGAGCCTGTTTTTTGGGTTCAGTGTTTACGAGTTAAAACCAGTTTTGTTTGCTATAAAATTACTTAGAACCCCCAAACATTATATATTGTTTTTTCTTCGAATCCCCTAGAGAATAAAATGGCGGCCGCTGCAAAACTTTATGTCACACCGTATTTGCGCAGCGGTCTTACAAGCGCAATTTTAAAAAAAAAAAATCAGTTTTATGAGTTAAAATAATAAGACAACAGTAAAGTTAAGCCATTTTTTTCCATATTGTGAAAGAATACGTTACGCCGAGTAAAATGATACCACACATGTCATGCTTCAAAATTGCATCCACTCGCGGAATGACGACAAACTTTGCAAGATAAAAATCTCCATTGGCAACGTTTAAAAAATTCTACAGGTTAGCAGTTTTGAGTTACAGAGGAGGTCTGGTGCTATAATTATTGCTCTCGCTCTAACAATCGCGGCAATACCTCACATGTGTGCTTTGAACACCGTTTTCATATGTGGGCGGGACTTACATATGCGTTCGCTTCTGCACGCGAGCTCTCGGGGACGGGGCTCTTTAAATTTTTTTTCTTTTTAATTATTTATTTTACTTTTTAATTTTTATTTTTACACTGTTCTTTTAAAAAAAAAAATGATCACTTTTAGTCCTATTACAAGAAATGTAAACATTCCTTGTAATAGAAAAAAGCATGCCAGGACCTCCTAAATATGAGATCTGGGGTCAATAAGACCTCAGATCTCATATTTACACTAAAATGCAATAAAAAAATAAAAAAAATTGAAAAAATGACAGTCCAAAAAAAAAAAAATATGCCCTTTAAGACCGTTGGGCGGAAGCAACGTGTGACGTCGCTTCCGCCCTGCCATGTTTTGGAGCCGAGTCAGCAGCTTCAGCCGCCCAGTCGGTTCACGGACACTGGGGGGGACAGACTTGATCATCTCCGCTGCTGCTGGCGGGTCCAGTAAGTGGCGGAGATGACCGGAAAGCTGCGGGAGGGGGGGGCACCTCTCCCGCCACTGATAAAAGCGATCTTGCGGCGAATCCGCTGTTGAGACCACTTTTATCTTGTGCAGAATCGCCTGCACTAAAAGAAGAAGAAGAAGGGTTATGGTAGCTATCTGCTACCATAACAACGGTATTAAACTTCAAAGTGACCGCCGTCATATGACAGCGTTGGTCTGGAAGTGGTTAAAACCCCTTTAAAGCAGAACTAAACTCTCTCAATCAACATTAACTGCTTTCTTTATGCTGCTAGCCTTAGTAAATAGATAGGCAGGTATATTATATTTACTTGTTTTAAACATTTATTTTTACATTTCTTCAGTTGCTTCCTGGTTTTTGGCCTGGGCCAAAATGATGTCATACATCCCAAGAGTCTTCATGACCATTTTTTTTTTTTTCTTACATCGGGATGAGGGGCTTTCTCAGCTAAGCACACTCTCCTGTCTGCATGCCTGAGCTAAGGGCAGGTTGATTCCAGGAAGTAAATTTCAAATTAATCATCAGCTCTTACTCAAAATGGGTAAGGCTAGACATGTTTTTCAAAGTGATTTCTCAACAAAATAAAGCATGGAAAAATGGCAGGGTGGGTGGGTGAGATTTCTTTGAACAATACAAATTAATTAAACAGCTTTTTCAGTTTGTGATACTCAGATACTGTTTAGCTCCACTTTAATGTAATTAATTATATTTACAGAGTGTTGCGGATTGCAGAATTTTAAAGGTTTACTTACTAATCTAAAACAAGAAAACTATCTGAAAAAAAGACTTTGGGGAATGCATACATACATTATTCCTTTGAATATGCTTTTTGAAGTGTAAGAGCCGGTTCACGCAGGGGCGACTTGTTAGGCTACTCAAGTCGCCTGACAAGTCACGCTCCATTCAGTGCAATGGAACAGTTCTAATAAGAGCGACTCAAGCCGACTTAGAAAAAGGTTCCTGTAACACTTTGGGGGCGACTTCAAGCAACTTGCATTAACTTCTATTACAGAAGTCGCTTGCAAGCTGCGCTAAAGTCTCACTGTGCGGGACGGCTCAGAATCGCCCTGAAGTCAGATCGCCCCTGAGTCCCAGGTCACCCAAAAGTGTAGGTGACTCCCTAACATACCGCAATTGGCATGTCATTTTTATGGGGGGGGGGCCCTGTTTTCAGGATCCCAGCTCCCACTTCCTCTCCTGGTGCCGCGGAACCGAAAGAAAGTTCACCTCTCCGCCCTCCCTCTTGGTAATCTTTTGGGACACGTCACAGGTCCCAGAAGATTGTGTGGCCATTCACAGCACGCAGTGAAGCCACAGCCGGGCTTCCACACTTGCTATGCTGGTGGCTGCATCGCTGGACCGTGGGACAGGTGAGTAGCCATTTATTAAAAGTCAGCAGCTATGCTTTTTGTAGCTGCTGACATTTAAATGGGTGTAAATGCTGTATGTAACTATTGTGAAAGCATCACTGTGGCCAATAGAAATATCTGACTAAACATGTTGACTGAGAAGAGAAAAAAAAGCCCACACTGCTGATCCCTACTGTGAAACCATCCCCCAAAGTCTCCTGGGAAATCGACACTTCCTGGAGTGTCAAACTCATGTGTTACCTGCAGTACTCACAAGCTCCTACTGCTGACCTCCATGTCACTGCAGGACACCACCACCACAGGACACCGTACCGACATGAAGGTTGGCAGGTGGATCCAGCGAGAGCTGCGCGACACAGGAGATCGACACCCCCGGAAGTGTCAGGTCCCAGCAGACTTCAGGGGAGGACTCTCCCACAACAAAGCATTATATCAGTGGTGCAGGCAGCAGGAAAGGCAAGTATTTATCGTCTTATTTTCAGGGAACATGTTTATTTTGATATTTATGTTGGCGACAAAGTCTCATTAATGCTAGACTGCAGCATATATTTAATTTGTAATTTAGACCATAGTCACATTTTAATGTTATTCTTTTATATTGCGCTGACATCTACCACAGAAAAGCAGCATGACGTATGCCTTAGCATAATTTAGGTAAAAGTCAGTGAAATCATGCTGCTGTCTGTCTGCATTGAACTTGCTGGAGGGTGTCCGGACTGCTCCACACATATGGACTTACCATTTGGTTTGCTAATTGATGGTAGTAAACTATGATCCATTAATTATTCAGTAAAGACTCTGCTGCAACTCTGAATGTAAACTGTTTTCTTAACTCCGTATAAAAAGGTGCCTTTTACTCGCTATCTGGCTATGAATAAAATTAGCCATATCAAGCGCTACCAGATTGCTAAAGTTTACAGACGTGACAATCCAGCCTTGGGGCGCTACAGGGAGTTTTATCAGTGTGTAAGTAACAGTATATTATATTTTCTGAAATGGCTCAATTTTAAAAACCGTGTGCTCTGAATTCTTTGCTGCTTAGCATTCAAACATTGTGCAAAGTACAAAAACATTAAGCCACTCTGTCACACAGCCTGAGTTCCATTGTGATCTCTGCATTAAGGGGTGATCCAACATTGGGACTTATTTATATAACTCTATTACTGAAGAACTTTTACATAACTAAATAGCAGCTAATAAGGGACAAATTCTCACTGTTCAGCTGTCGTTTTTAAGCAAAGTATTGAATCTGAGTGCTTGCTAATAGCTGCCGGAGAGTTATGTGGTTGCCTGAGAGTTATTTCTTCAAAACGTTTTATGTATTAGGCCAACTGTAGTTGGTTATAGTTATAAAATATCACTTTTGGATGGACTGAGCCTCAAACAAGAGTAAATCGACGCAAAAATATTATATAGTTATAAGTGGAGCCTTGTATGCCAAATCAACCTCTGACTTCTTATGGGCCTTGGATACTGTAGAACAGTGGTGGTCAACTTTCTTGATATAGGTGGCCTCATGTGCAGCCCATGACATCACCAAAGTGCCACACATAATGCTCAGTTGATATTTGGTGTCAAGGACAACAGACATACAACACGATATGGTCACAGGCTATGGGCAAGACACAGTAGATGGTCAGAGACTATGGGCAAGCTACAAGAGATGGTCAGAGACTGTAGACATGCTACAGGACATGGTCAGAGACTATGAGTATGCTACATGAGATTGTCAGACTGCAAAGGTACTATATAGTGGTTGGAGCCTAGGGGCCTCGAGGGCAGTGTTGCCAATACTCATTATTTTACTGGCAACCAGTAAAAAACGGGCACATTTCTCCTGCCAGTAAATGTCAGTGACAGGAAAAGGTTTCCACTAAAAAACATGACTGTGGCACTCGGCTCGGAACTGTATATCCAGAGCTAGCCGAGACCATCTGAGTGCCTGCTCAGCACCTGGTGGAGGTGGTTCCTGAGTGTGTCGTATGATGTCCACCTGGCGTGGAGTGAGACTGTCACTGTGACTCAGGAGCGTATGTGTTGCGTCGGTGAAGTGTCATCATTATCATGTGTGTGCGTGCCTGCCAATTCTAATTTCTTGCCCTCCTGAGTTCTGTCCCTGAGCTACTTATTTACTATATTGAAAAAAAAAAAAATGTTTTTTTCCATAGCCTCCTTGACGGTATTCCTGAGTGTGCATCGCTGGATCCAAGGTGGGTTACTTACCTTGTCCCCTGGATCCAGCGATGCCCCCCCCCCCCCCCCACACCGCTGTGTCTGCGGGCTGTGTCCTCTGCCCGATGCCTGTGTGAAGCCAGGCTCCGTTCCCTGCAAACGTTGCGTCGCATGGGGGCGGAGCCTGGTGGATAATTCAAATAGTGAAACACACAGTAAACATACAGTACACTGTAATCTGTAAGATTACATTACTGTGTCAAATCATTTCACATTCCTTTTGTCCCTAGTGCTTTGTCCAGTGCCCTGCATGCACTTTTATATTATATATTTCATTCTTTCTGCCTGGAAACTTGAGAACGTCCATGTCATAAAAAAGCGTGCCTTTACGTCAAAAGCATTTTTTGGGACTAGCTAGAAAACACAGATAGTAAATAAGAATCATTTTCAGAATTGAGTGATACTGATTTTTGGGGAAATTTATCATCAGACACTGAAAGTGACGACAGCGACAATTCTGCAACTGAGCAAATTTAAGTGTTTTTGACTAGATTACATTATTGAATACATTTTATAATTATTATATTATTATTTTTGATTATTTATAGTTCTTTATTATATTATAATTTTTTTTTCATATATATTATAATTTATGATTTTGTTATTTCAAACTTTATAATACCCGGGATGTCTACTAGACTCTTGTCTTAAGTGAGTTATTCCTAAGAATTAAAGACCTACAATATAAAATGCCAAATTTCTATGTGAAAAAATGTAACACTTTGAGACGCAAAAATCTGACATAATCATACCGCCAGGGATGTTAATATCTACCTTAACCTCCCTGGCGGTATGATTATATCAGATTTTTGCTTCTCAAAGAGGTACATTGGTTTGCATAGAAATTTGACGTTTTGTATTGTAGGCCTGTAATTCTTAGGAATAACTCACTTAAATCTGTCCAAACAAGAGTCTAGTAGACATCCCCGGTATGATAAAGTTTCAAACAACGAAATCCTAAATTATAATATAATAAATATCTATAAATAATTATCAAAAATAATAATAGTAACATTTATTCAATAATGTAATCAAATCAAAACACTGAAATTTTCTCAGTTGCAGAATTTGTCGCTGTCGTCACTTTCAGTGTCTGATGATAAATTTCCCCACAAATCCGTATCGCTCTGCAAGTGATTCTTATTTACTATCGCTGTTTTCTATCTGGTCAAAAAACGCTTTAGACGTAAAGGGACACTTTTTGGATGCCATGGACATTCTCAAGTTTCCAGGCAGAAAAAATGGCATATATAATATAAAAGTGCATGCAGGGCACTGGACAAAGTACTAGGGACAAAGGGGATGTGAAATGATTTGATACAGTAATGTAATATTACAGTGTACTGTATGTGTTATGTGTGTTTCACTTTTTGAATTTGCTGCCGGACTCCGCTTCCACGCAGCACTCGCAGGGTGCCCGACAGAGTACACACAGTACATCGGGGCGGAGGACACAGCCCACAGACACAGCGGGAGGACATCGCAGGATCCTGGAGACAAGGTAAGTAACTTTGCCTGGATCCTGCGATCCCGAGTGTGGCTCGGGGTTACCGCTTTTGGCCGTAAAAATAACCCCGAGCCACACTCGAGAATACCGCCAGGGAGGTTAAATCACATTGCTAATTGCTTATTGTACTTGTTTGTAGCCTAAATACTGAAATTTGTACTTAAAACTTTTGGAAATAGCAGTACAAACTTGGCTGTGCCAGTAAATTTTTTGTGTCATGTCAGTAAATTCCAATCTGGTAGGTTGGCAACACTGCCTGAGGGCTACACAAAAAGTGCCAAAGGGCCGCAGGTTGGGCACCAGGACTGTAGAAGCAAGATCTCCTTGTCACAGTGCCTGGCTATCTTGGAGTTTTTGGTGATCCCACCCATGTGTGTGTTTCATTGTCTTCTGTGCATTCTTTTCAAAATTAAAATCTTTTCAAAATCCAACAGGGAGAGTGGAATCCTTTCATAATGTTAACAGTGAATCTGTTGACATAGAAAATTGAGCTCAGAGGTCCAAAAATATGAGATTTTTAACTGGAGTAATTCTGATGCAGCTACCAAAAATTTAAATTTCAGTTTGGTGTAGACTGACCCTTTTCTGATCCATCAAACTCTGATCCCAGTTTTGCATTTTTAAGGCAAGTCACACCCACTTTTCCTAAGGCCCACCCATTTTGTGACCTCTATATTGGAATGTTATAAGATAAAGTACACCTTTAACCACTTCAGCCCCGGAAGGATTTCCCACTTTAAGACCAGAGCACTTTTTGCGATTCAGCACTGCGTCGCTTTAAATGACAATTGCGCGGTCGTGCGGCGTTGTACCCAAACTAAATTTGCATCCTTTTTTCCCACAAATAGAGCTTTCTTTTGGTGGTATTTCTTACTTTTTGCTAAAATACAAATCCAAAAAATAAATATAAAAAAATATTTTTTTCCATCGGTTTTGGGCAATTTATATTCTTCCTCATATTTTTGGTAAAAAAAAAAATCGCAATCAGCGTTTATTGATTGGTTTGCTCAAAAGTTGCCACGTTTATGGATGATGAGAATTCATTTCTGAGGTTTTTATTTATTTTTTATTTTTTTTTACTAGTAATGGCTGCGATCTGCGATTTTTAGCGGTACTGCAATATTGCAGCGGACATGTCGGACCATTTTGACACTTTTTTGGGACCATTGGCATTTATACAGCGATCAGTGCGTACTAGTGAGGGAAGGGGGACGGTCCGGTCGTGTGTATGTCAATCTTGTGCGGGTCCCTTGTGTCAATTGGGAATCTCCGGGGGAGGTCCAATTGGGGAAGTGACGGTTACCGTAAATGTGTCATTAGTCACGTAAAAATATCGTGACTAGCGACATATTTACGGTTACCAGGGTTTTTTCACAGTTTTACCAGGCTGTACAGGCGACGTTATAACGTCATGGCGATTTTTAGCGTCTAGCGTCGGTAATGA
>BLSH010323302.1:323839-335886 GCA_018402905.1 Glandirana rugosa | reverse complement strand
TTTCAGTTTGGTGTAGACTGACCCTTTTCTGATCCATCAAACTCTGATCCCAGTTTTGCATTTTTAAGGCAAGTCACACCCACTTTTCCTAAGGCCCACCCATTTTGTGACCTCTATATTGGAATGTTATAAGATAAAGTACACCTTTAACCACTTCAGCCCCGGAAGGATTTCCCACTTTAAGACCAGAGCACTTTTTGCGATTCAGCACTGCGTCGCTTTAAATGACAATTGCGCGGTCGTGCGGCGTTGTACCCAAACTAAATTTGCATCCTTTTTTCCCACAAATAGAGCTTTCTTTTGGTGGTATTTCTTACTTTTTGCTAAAATACAAATCCAAAAAATAAATATAAAAAAATATTTTTTTCCATCGGTTTTGGGCAATTTATATTCTTCCTCATATTTTTGGTAAAAAAAAAAAATCGCAATCAGCGTTTATTGATTGGTTTGCTCAAAAGTTGCCACGTTTATGGATGATGAGAATTCATTTCTGAGGTTTTTATTTATTTATTTTTTTTTTTTTACTACGGTAGTAATGGCTGCGATCTGCGATTTTTAGCGGTACTGCAATATTGCAGCGGACATGTCGGACCATTTTGACACTTTTTTGGGACCATTGGCATTTATACAGCGATCAGTGCTATAAAAATGCACTGATTACTGTGTAAATGCCATTGGCAGTGAAGGGGTTAACCTGGAGGGGGCCTCTAAGGGTTAACTGTGTTCCCTGGGCGTGTTCTAACTGTATGTGTGCTGGCCTGGCAGGGGGAAGGGAGTGATCATGGCTTCCATATAGAGGAAGCCTGTGATCACAGCCCTTCCCCCTCTAACAGAACGGAGATCTGTGTTTACTTACACGGACCTTCGTTCTTTCAGTGCGGGGGGGCCATCGCGGGTAGCTGGCGGCGATCAAGTCCGCCCTACCCGCTCCCAGCCCCCCCTCGGAACACAGTGAGCATGCGAGCGCACCTCCAGCGGCGCGCGCTCACAGTGAGGGATATCGCAGCCGCCGTCATATGACAGCGTTTTGCGATATTGAGCCACTTTGTCGCCGTCAGACTGGGGTCAGCGGTCGGCAAGTGGTCAATAGGAACTAAACTGTGTAAGGTGTACCCAATAAAGCAGGGAAAGGACAAAGAACTAGTCACTGTTATTGCCTATAGCCTCACTACCACTGATCTTTCCCCATCTCTGTGTTGAGGCATCCATCTTGGTTGAGGTAGGTTTTGCTTCCTCATGTCAAACCCTCCAAAAATGGAGAGCAGTGAGCAACACAGTCTCCAAATCTTATTCGACTATTATTATTATACAGGATTTATATAGCCCCAACAGTTTGCCCAGGGCTTTGCAACATGAGGGCAGACAGTACAGTTACAATACGATTCAATACAGGGAGAGTCAGAAGGCCCTGCACGTTAGAGCTTACAATCTAAAAGGGGCAGTCAAGTGATACAAAAGGTAATAACTGTGGGGGATGAGCTGATGAAAAAAATAAAAATACATTTGTTAGGTGGAGGCAGGATAGGTTTTCAGGGATCACCTAAAAGTGGACAGAGTAGGAGCTAGACTACCAGTCAGAAACACGGGTTGATTTACTAAAACTGGAGAGTGCAAAATGTGGTGCAGCTCTGCATAGAAACCAATCAGCTTCCAGTTTTTTGTTAAAGGTAGAAGCTGATTGGCTGCCATGCTCAGCTGCACCAGATTTTGTACTCTCCAGTTTTAGTAAATAAACCCCATTGACTTAGATCCCACATTACAGATATAGATAGAGCTATGAGGCTGTAGGCACAGGAGTACCTAGGCACATTCACATACCAGTAAATGCACTGCTGTCTTTTTGGGTGGAATTCAAAACAAAATAAACATTTTTCAGAGCATCAATTAGGCACAACTAAAGCAGTATAAAACCCAAAAACAAACATTTATTATACTGCAGCTTACCATTTCTTAGATGCAATGGCTGCATTAATTTTCTTTTTTTATGCTTTCTTCTATTTTCATCTGGTGATCCAGCCAGTAAGTCTGTTGTTTTTCAAAACAGGCTCTCTTCCGGATGTATCAGTTTACAGAGATGAGACAAATCATTTAACACTGGCAGGGGTGCTTCCAATGATTCATTGTAATTTATTTTTTTAAAACCTTTAGCCCAAAAGGAAAAAACAGTTTGCTGTAAATGCTTATAAGGTGTCAGTTGGATTTTGGCTTCAATTTGTGTAATTAAATCTGCCAATGCATCTAACACTCCCCTCCCCCAGACTGACAATGCTGCTGCCTGCTGTGCCCCCTGTGCTCATTCATCCAGAGTGGTGGCTCACTAATACTAGAGGTGTGTTACTGGTCAGATCACCAGGTGAAAACAGAGGGGAAAAGCCCCCTGTGCTCATTCTTCCAGAGTGGTGGCTCACTAATACTGGAGGTGTGCTACCGGCTAGATCACAAGGTGAAAACAGAAGGAAAAAAAACATAAAAATTGCAAAGTACTGCAGCCACCACATCTAAGGATTGGTAAGCTGCAACATATTACATTTTTGGCTTTCTGTTTAATAACTCTTCTATATGTTCCCTTTTAAAATTGCAAATCTTCATTTTTTGAGTTCAGGTCCACTTTGAAATAGACTAGTTTCAAACCTGGGTTATTCACAGCGAGCATATAATGGAAGTGTCAGAATGACCCATAGATACAGAAGGGTGGAGGGGATTTACTAAAATGTTCAAAATCTGGCTAATCCTAGGCAAGTAGCATTGTCCTAGGTAATGTCCACATGTGATACTGAGCCTCTACAATTGTGCTAGACCAAAGGCAGGGCTGGAGTTCAGCTTTAAAGGGTTACTTTACCAATAAAACTTCCTATACAGATAAAGGAGGTCTGCAGATAAAAACTAACTGTGCAGCTTTGACCAAAGTTGAATAATGCCCTTGTTATAGGTAAAGGCCATTTATGTACCTCCCAAAACCTGGCTGGATAACTCCCAGATCCTGTCAAGACAAGGCAAGATGGGGAAGTATGTAAGTAGCCTAAACCTACAGCAAGGGCATTATTCAACTTTAGTTAAGGCTGCACAGTTTGTTTTTATCTACAGGAGCTCCTGAAGAGGAAGTAAACTCCCCTGGTTTGTTTGTACCAATAGGTTAGCCTACAACAAAGCTTACCTATAACCTATAGGCTATAGGTACTGTAAATATCCCCTAAACTTGCACCGTTTAGGGGACATTTACTGTATAATCCACCAATTATGTCATCGGCACATGTGCTCTGAAGGAACGGCCACCTGTGCCGTTTCTTCAGAGCCGAGTGCCGTGACCGGCCAGGAGTGACATCATTGCGTCTCCAGCCACTCACATCGCTGGAGCCCGCAAACCCAGAAGAAACACCGGGGAAGATGTCAGCCATCTCAGCAGTGTGGGGATGCCGGTGCGGGGGCTTCATTCCAAGGTAAGTATTTCATAATGAGCTAGCATGCGATGCATACTAGCTCATTATGCCTTTGTCTTGCAGGTTTTTTTTTGTTTTTGTTTTTTTTTTGGGGGGAGGTGGTTATACCCTCTTTACCTGCAAAGGCAGTTTTTTTTTTGTAAAGGTGAATTAACCCTTTAACCACCTGCTGCCCTCTGACCGTCAAATTACGGCGAAGCGGTGCGGCTCTCGTTCTGGGACGATGTCATATGACGATGTCCCAGTGAGCCAATCGCGGTCGCGCCATGTTGCCAGGACAGGGCGCGACCCTGATCTGTGTAAAGAGCCGCGGCTCTTTAACGATGTGATCGGCTGTGACAATCACAGCTGGTCACATATAAACAAGGGGGTTCCGGTTCCGCTCCTCGCCTCACACTGACGGGGTTTGTGGCGAGGAGAGCCGATCAGCGGCATCTCCTCACGGGACATCTAGGGATGTTATCAGGGCACTGATCATCAGTGCCCTGATTACAATTACCGCCACCAGAGCCAGCCATCAGTGCCCACCCCAGTGCCAGCAGTTAGTGCCTGCCCATGCCAGCAATCAGTGCCAACAATCAGTGCCCACAAGTGTCACCAATCAGTGCGTATTAGTGATGCCAGTCAGTGCTGGCTATTAGTGCCGCCTATCAGTGCTGCCCATCAGTGCCCATAAATGCCGCCCATCAGTGCCACCCACCAGTGCCGCCTATCTGTGCCCACCAGTGCCACCTACGAGTGTCACACATCAGTGCCCACCAGTGCCATCCATTCGTACCCACCAGTGCCACCTATCAGTACCCACCAGTGCTACCCATCAGTGCCGCATATTAGTGCCTCCTCATCAGTGCCCATAAGTGCCGCCTCATCAGTGCCCATAAGTGTCACCTCATCAGTGCAGCCTCATTATCACACATCAGTGAAGGACAAAAATTACTTATTTACAAAATTTACTGACAAAACTAAGAAAAACATTTTTTTTTTAGTAAAAAATAAAAAATCCAGCAGTGATTAAATACCACCAAAGGAAAGCTCTATTTGTGGGAAGAAAATTATACAAATTTCACATGGGTACAATGTAGCATGACCGTGCAATTGTCATTCAAAGTGCGACAGCGCTGAAAGCTGAAAAAATGGCCTGGGCAGGAAGGGGGTGAAAGTTCCCAGTATTGAGGTGGTTAAGGAATATTGGTGGTTCTGCGGTTGCAGTTTTAGTTTTGCTTCTGCCTTTTATAGAAAGTGGAAGATAAGCAAAGCATTTCCAGTGATGGGTCCATCCTAAAACCGATGACTTGAAAATACTGGAAAAGTATTAACATTCTTACACATTTTCTTTATATTACTGGAAAGTATTCTTCAGCTAAATAATATTGCTTACAACATGCTGGCCTTATGAAAACAATGTTTGCTGTGCTCTTTAAAATGTATGAGTTTTTAAATGTGACCCCATCTATCTTGCATGGCTTGGCCTGTCTCTATTGATCCCCCTATGCATATTCATGGCAGGACTTTGACATTGCTGGACACTACGACCCCATGATCCCCGATGCCGAGTGTCTGAAGATTATGTATGAGATCCTCAGTGAGCTGGAACTGGGAGATTTTCTCATTAAGGTAAGTGCTGATCTGAAACAAATAAAACTCACACTTAATGAAATGAACTAAAACCATATGTTTCTTTGCATGGTAGGCTGTAGAAGGTTTTGCACCTTCTGCTTTTTCTGGTAGAATGTGTAATTGGTGTTAATAGAACTTTTCAGGAGTGCTCTGACACAGCATTTTGTTTGGTAAGTCTCATTATACTTCATTGCTGTCTGGAAATGCCCCAGTCTCTACAGGTGAAATAATGCAATTTTCATTGTCTGGAAGAACAAAAAAATGAAGAAGCTTTCTATCATTTTACATAAGGAACTTCTCCCACAACTTTCAGACTTTTTCCATTAAATTCTGCTCTGTATAGTGAGCTTTCAAAGCTTTTACTGTATCATATTTCTAGGTTTAAAGTGTACTTGACATTTTTAAAATGCAAAGTGATTGTAAAGGTTCGTTTTTTATTTTTTTAAATAACAAACATATTATACTTACCTGCTCTATGTAAGGGTTTTGCACAGAGCGGCTCCTATCTCCTTTCCTGGGGTACCCCGGCGGCCCTCCTAGCTCCTCTTCGGCAAGTGATCCCACGGAGAGCCGATTCCCATTGACACAGACAGCAGGACTTGGCCCTGCCCCCCGGCTTCCATGTCAATCTGTCTAATGAGGACCCAAGACAGCAGCTGGAGCTGCTGGGCTCATCCTCATCAGTGCTGGAGCAATCGGGTTCAGGTAAGTATTAGGGGGGCTGTGGGGGGTTGCTGCTGCACAGAAGGCTTTTCACCTTAATGCATAGAACTTTACAACTCCTTTAAAGTACTGTCTAAAAACAGACACCATAAGATGCCTTCTATTACCTTTATTAGCAAGACAAGTTGCCCCTTTCTTATTTATTTTTAATTGTTTATCAAACCTGGCAAACCAGTTAGTATCTGCTCTTTGACTGGACTTTTACTTAAAGTGTTACTAAACCCAGGACCCTGCATTCACTAGATTTGGTCTCCCACAGTACACAGGACGTGGAAATGTAATTATTTTAGTTAATACAAACTGCTAAATACCTTTTCTCATCGGCAGTATATAGCAGTCTTGTGACTTCTATCAGTGTCTGGGTAAAGCTTGTAGGAGGAGTTTTCATTCTTTTCTCACTGTCCTATGAAGCTGCATGACCCCTGACTTTCTGTCTGGACAGCTCTGATTTGGTCCTGTGCTGATCACAGTAGCACCCTCACAAAAAGAAACTAGCAATACACACCAAACTGAGCATGCGCAGAGTACCTCCTAGGGCTCTGTTCTATCAGCAGATGGGTTGGGGACAGTAAAAGAAGGGGAGGATCAGAGAAGATAGGATCAAACAGCCTTTTTACACAATGCGGAAGATTAACCCCTTACATAGTTAGTCAGGTCCATCTAGTTCAACCCCAAAAAAAAAAAAAAAAATAGAAAAATTATATATAACCATACAATCCCTTATACAATCTTTCACCCACAGTTGATCCAGAGGAAGGCAAAAAAAACCCAGCAAAGCATGATGGAATTTGCTATAGCAGGGGAAAAAATTCTTTCCTGATCCCCTGAGAGGCAATCGGATTCACCCTGGATCAACTTTACCTAAAAATGTTAGTACCCAGTTATATTATTTACATTAAGGAAAGAATCCAGGCCTTTTTTAAAACAATCTACCGTGCTGGCCAAAACCACCTCTGGGGGGGAGTCTATTCCACATTTTCACAGCACTAACTGTGAAGAAACCTTTCCGTATTTGAGATGAAATATTTTTTCCTCTAAATGTAAAGAATGCCCCCTTGTCCTTTGTGATGACCTTAAAGTAAATAACTCCACACCAAGTTCACTATATGGACCACTTATATATTTGTACATGTTGATCATATCCCCACTTCATCTCCTCTTCTCAAGAGAGAATAAATTCAGTTCCTCTAATCTTTCCTCATAGCTTAGCTCCTCCATTCCATCTTATTAGTTTGGTTGCCCTTCTCTGCACTTTCTCCAGTTCTCTGATATCCTTTTTGAGAACTGGTGCCCAAAACTGAATTGCATATTCAAGATGAGGTCTTACTAATGATTTGTACAGGGGAAAAATAATGTCTCAATCTCTGGAGTCCATACCTCTCAATACAAGGAAAGGATTTTGCTTGCTTTAGAAACCACAGCTTGGCATTGCATGCCATTATTAAGCTTATGATCTACCAAAACCCCCAGATCCTTCTCCACTATGGATTCCCCCATTTGTTCTCCCCCTAGTATGTATGATGCATGCATATTCTTAGCCCCCAAGTGCATAACTTTACATTTATCAACATTAAGCCTCATTTGCCACATAGTCGCCCAATTAGACAGTGCATTGAGGTCCGCTTGTAGGTTGGAGACATCCTGTAAGGACGTTATTCCACTGCATAGCTTGGTGTCATCCCTAAACACTGAAATGGTACTTTTAATCCCAGACCCTATATCATTTATAAATATATTGAAAAGTAAGGGTCCCAACACTGAACCTTGGGGTACACCACTGATAACCTTAGACCATTCAGAATATGAATCATTAACCACTACCCTCTGAATTTGATCTTTTAGCCAGTTTTCTATCCATTTACAAACTGTTCTTTCCAAGCCTGTAGACTTTACCTTACACATTAGTCGTGTGTGGGGAACTGTGCCAAACACTTTTGCAAGATCCAAGTATTCCACATCCACAGCCATCCCTCTGTCCAAGGTTTTACTTACCTCCTCATAAAAAGAGGTTTGTTTGATAACTTCTGTCTTTCATGAATCCATGCTGTCTGTTGCTTAAAACATTTTTTTCCAACAAGAACTCCTCTATGTGGACTTTTATTAAACTCTCCAGTATCTTCCCAACTATAGAAGTCAAACGAACAGGTCTATAGTTACTTGGTAAAGACTTTGATCCCTTTTTAAATATAGGCATGACATTGGCCCTATGCCAATCCAGTGGTACTATTCTAGTCATTAAGGAGTCCCTAAAAAATAAATAAAATGGCTTTGAAATGACAGAGTTCAATTCCTTTAGGATCTATGGATGGATGCCATCTGGTCCAGGTGCTTTATCTACCTTGTTCTTTCTAAATACTTCTGGACCATTTCACGTTTGAGCCATTGTGGATCATTTGTGGCTGTGTCACTACCACCCCCATCGTGGACATGAGCTTCCCCATGCTCCTTTGTATACACAGAGCTGAAGAATGTATTTAATAAGTTTAGGTTCCACAGTGAGTATAACAAGCATGCTTTACTGCATATACAGACTGATTTTATTGTTGTGGGTTTAGTAACACTTAAACCCAGCTCCAGGTTTTGTTTTTTTTACTTACAACTAGTGTAAGTACCTTTACCTATCTTGACATCAGTCTTTGTCTGTAGCAGCACTCAAACTAAGAGAAGGAGGGGCAGGAATGTGTGCCAACCAGGCTCTGCAGCACACACAACTATTGACAAGGAACTTGCTGAGAGAAGGAGAAAGCAATGTGAGCATTGATGACTCATTGTGTTTCTGATACTTAAAGAATAAATGCAAATCTTTTTGCAGATAAAAAAAAATGTGCATTTATTTTTATTTTTTTCACTGGAGCCTATAAAGCATTGCACCCTTATTCAGAAGATCGCAGGTGCAATGCCAGGATCCTGCAGACTCTCAGTACACTGTCTGTCCATACCTCCAATATGGGCAGGCAATCACTGAATTGCAGGAAAAATTAATGAACTATGAAAGCACTCACCAGCAACCTCGCAGTTCATTGAGAATTACAAGCCATCAGTCGCAGTGGCTGATGGTACCTGTATGTTAGGAAAGGATTGGCCTGGTGAAGCCAGGCCCTTTTCTGGACTCTTTTTGCCCTTCACGCTGGAAACGGCGCCAAACGGCCCTATTTGAACTTCCTGCACCTGTCAGCAGGTGCTGTCCGTTCTACAGCGTCTGAGTACCTGTGAGCTACAGCTCTCCTGCCTGAAACCTGCTTTCTGTGTTGTTCCTGTTCCTGCGTACCGACCCGGCTTGCCCTGACCTGCTACCTATCTGCCTGCACCGACCCCGGCTATCCACGACCATCCATTTGTCTGACCCTTCTGTACCTCTGCTGCCAGCCTGTTAACGAACCCTGCTTGAACTTGACCACTCTCTGCCTGAACCCCTTTGTACAGCACAGCCTGCCAGTTGCCGACCCAGCCTGAACGACCATGACCCAGCCCAGTGACCATGGGGCCCTCGTGCCATCCCGCACTAACGGGCCCCTGTCTGCTCTACCAGGTACCCCTGAATCGGGTGCACAAGAGTGGTTGTTCCCTGCACACGCCAGACTCCACCACCAGGACCATGACATTGTAGTTCATTCATTCACAGAACTTTGTAGGAGCGGTGCCCCGCACAGCCGCACTGTTTTTAGCAGGTACAAGTAGAAGATCCATCGCCCAATGTGATAAGGAGGGGAATATTGGGGAAAGAGGAGACAGGAGCTGGAACACGTTACATGGTCAACCCTAAATACAGATTAACTTAGCCTTTAAATTGCATGTCCAGCAAAACCTTTTTTTTTTTTTTTTTCTTAGTTTTTGGTAGAGTGCAGAAGGCTTATAACACTTGTTAGGATTTTACAAAATATCTGTGGCTCCATCAGACATATTTACCCTCACTTCCTGTCCCGCTGCCAACATATTGCCATATAGGAAGTGAGAGCAACTCTTGAAGAGCAGCACAGATACGAGTAGGGGATTGCTAGCACTCCTTTCAGATTTTTATTTATTCTCTGTGTCTCAAAGTAATATTTTCCCACTTCCTGCCTGGTAGAACTGTTGTCACAGAGACAGAAAGTTAAGGTAAATTTCTCTAATGAAGCACTGGATAGCAGTACAAACAGAACAGGGACTTCTAGTCCATGAGCTGTGCCTGGAGTTTCGGTGGAAGAAGGCTTTTCTTTCTTCCCTGTAATATTTGTGGTATGAGATAATTGTCTGAGGAGTGGAGGACTCTCTATCAGGGGTCTCCAAACTATGGCCCTCCAGTTATTCAGGAACTACAATTACCATCAAGCTTAGTCATGTCTGTGAATGTCAGAGTTTTACAATGCCTCATGTGACATGTAGTTCCGCAACAGCTGGAGGGCCGTAGTTTGGAGATTCCTACTCTAGATGGTTTAATCTTTGAGGGATACAAGCACCTATTGATCCATTATAGACTAGGGGGCCATGGAGATCTGGCAAGTTCTCTGGTGTGGAGGTGGTGGATCACGCTGTGTGGGGCACAGAATTTAATAGTAGGCACTATTGGATGAAAAGTGAGATGAATTGAATAATAGCTACGTAGAAGCACAGCAGCAAATAAGCACGGACATTGTAATGTACACAAGTTTGGAATAATATTTGACTGAGAATTTTTACATTGTAATATGTATTGGTTTAAATGCTACTGTAGAGTAAATAACACAAAGCGCTGTATATATACATGTGCATAGATTATTTGAAAGGTCACTTGACGAATAAATAATGAGAATTATAGAGTACAAATCAATAGTTGCCAAATTTGTGTATAATCGTTAATTTATGTAAAGTAATTCCTGTAGATCATCACAAACAACCAATTTCCCATTCGCCCACTGATGAACCTTATAAATGTTATGATTGTGTGGCAGTAGTAAAGTCTATTACCTTATAGTGTATGTGTATATATATATATATATATATATATATGTATTATCTCACAAAAGTGAGTACACCCCTCACATATTTATAAATATTTTATTATATATTTTCATGTGACAACACTAAAGAAATTACATTTTCTACAATGTAAAGTAGTCAGTGTACAGCTTGAGCTTGTATAACAGTGTACATTTGCTGTCCCCTCAAAATAGCTCAATACACAGCCATTAATGTCTAAACCGCTGGCAACAAAAGTGAGTACACCCCTAAGTGAAAATGTCCAAAATGGGCCCAAAGTGTCAATATTTTGTGTGGTCACCATTATTTTCCACCACTGCCTTAACCCTCTTGGGCATGGAGTTCACCAGAGCTTCACAGGTTGCCACTGGAGTCCTCTTTCACTCCTCCATGATGACATCATGGAGCTGGTGGATGTTAGAGACCTTGCGCTCCTCTACCTTCCATTTGAGGATGCCAGACGCTCTATAGGGTTTAGGTCTGGAGACATGCTTGGCAGTCCATCACCTTTGCCCTCAGCTTCTTTAGCAAGGCAGTGGTTGTCTTGGAGTTGTGTTTGGGGTCGTTATCATGTTTGACTACTGCCATGTGGCCCGGGGGATCATGCTCTGCTTCAGTATGTCACAGTGCATGTTGGCATTCATGCTTCCCTCAATGAACTGTAGCTCCCCAGTGCAGGCAGCACTCAAACCCAGACCATGACACTCCCACCACCATGCTTGACTGTAGGCAAGACACACTTGTCTTTGTACTCCTCACCTGGTTGCCACCACACACCCTTGACACCATCTGAACCAAATAAGTTTATCTTGGTCTCATCAGACCACAGGGCATGGTTCCAGTAATTCATGTCCTTAGTCTGCTTGTCTTCAGCAAACTGTTTACAGGGCTTTCTTGTGCATCTTTAGAAGAGGCTTCCTTCTGGGACGACAGCCATGCAGACCAATTTGATGCAATGTGCAGCATATGGTCTGAGCACTAACAGGCTGACCCCCCCCCCCTTTTCACCCCTTCAACTTTTGCAGCAATGCTGGCAGTACTCATATGTCTATTTTCCTAAGAATACAACAAAACTAGATATTTGGGGGGAACACCCTGCCAAACGCATGGTGCTGCATGTAACGACCAACAAACAAAAAAATCTATAAGTTACAGCGCACACATGATACATACTCCTGTCAGGCTATTTTAAAAGCATCTAAAACGTATGTAGCAAAAAATGCAAAAAAGTTTAACCAGACGTACCGACAGCAGGGTCTTCCTTCGGAGAAGATTTCTACGTGTTCTTTCGGGACATTTGTCAAACGACTTCTGTTCGTCTGATTCCTGTACTTA
>BLSH010323302.1:284876-316694 GCA_018402905.1 Glandirana rugosa | reverse complement strand
AGGAAGTGACATGGTCACTGCATTCCTGGCAGGTTCACCAGGCATTTTCTTTCTTGCTGAAAACTTGGTGACTGGTAAGCAGTAATATAATACATATATATATATATATATATATTGTCAGTAGCTGTGAAGATACGAGATGTGCAGCACCTGAAACTACGGATACTGGAAGCCTGTGCTAGCATTTCTCCTGCGGTGTTGCTATCAGTGTGTGAAGAGTGGGGGAAGAGGGTTGCATTGACAATCCAACACAATGGGCAGCACATTGAACACATTTTATAAGTGGTCAGAAACTTGTAAATAACTCATGAAAGAATAAAGTTACGTTAAAACCAAGCACACCATTGTTTTTCTTGTGAAATTCCCAATAAGTTTGATGTGTCACATGACCCTCTTCCTATTGAAAAAACAAAAGTTGGATTCAAAATGGCCACCATGGTCACCACCCATCTTGAAATGTTTCCCCCCTCACATATACTAATGTGCCACAAACAGGAAGTTAATATCACCAACCATTCCCATTTTATTAAGGTGCATCCATATAAATGGCCCACCCTGTATTTCATGGAATCCATCAATTCTGTCATAGCCTCCCTTCATCAGGGAGATGTTCTGCCTTCTGTAGCTATCAAAGATGCATACTTGTGTGTGTCTATTTTTCAAGTAAACCAGAGTTGCTTGGTTGTGGGTTCTCAACACTTCCGGTTTGTAGCCTTGCCATTTGGTCTGCCTTTTAACACCGCACATTTAACAAGGTTTTAGTCCCTGTGCTTGCCTGATTAAGCTTGCAGAACATTCCCATTGTGGGATATGAAGATGCCCACTTGTTTGGGGAACAGCCAGTTCAGACATTAAAGAGGTTTGGTTGTATCAGCAAACTTCTGAAGTCAACATTGGATTGTAAATCATTGTTTGGATTATCTGGGTCTGATCCTAGACACAGCTCAGGTCAATTTTTATGCCTCAGTAAAGACTTCAAGCTTCACAATCCCAAACTTAAACTCTTCGATCCAGGTGTCAACCGATTCTTTGCTTCTGCATGAGAGCTATGGAGCTGATGGTAGCTTCCTTCAAAGCATTTCAATTTTTCTAATACCTCTGCAGACCTCTACAACTCAACATCTTATAATTATGGGACAAATCAATTCAGTAGAAAGTATTCTGTTCTGGAGAGAACTTAACATTTCTGCCTTAACAGCCATTCAAGTTGTGGGCGTGGACAGTAGGCAGGCAGACTACCTTAGCTGGCAATTCCTGGACCCCTGAGAGTGGTCCTTACACTCTGAGGTAGTTAAGGACCTGTGTCTCAAGTGGGGGACACTAGATGTGGACCTCCTGGCCTCCAGCTTTATCAAACGTGAACGCTTGTGTCTAGATACAGATATCCTCTGGCAGAATCAGTGGATGTTTTAGTAACTCCACGGGATCAGTACAGACGGATCTATACCTTTCTGTGATGGAATCCAGACACCCTGTCTAGGTATCTCTGCCAAGAAGTTGCTTCACAAACTCTGGAACACGAGACCAGTGGATCTGGCTATAGTTACCACAAGAACCAGGCAACACCAGTTTTGGGGTAAACCAGAATAAGAACTCTTTATTTGAACAAGAATACAGGCTTTTATACACTTGAGAAGGACATTCCCCCCTCCTGATCATATTACTCTAACATTACAACTTGTACCCAGGAATATAATTACAACAACCGACATATACTATAAACATTATTTTAATTAGCCACCTAGATGACTAAGAGGTCCCATTCCAGGTCAGACTTGCCGACTTCTAGCTCACAAAATACAATACACGTTATCATAAGTATAAACACAGAACACCACGCAATAGCAGAAACCCCCAGTAGCAGACGAACTGGATCCTGCATTGAAGACCATGGAATCCACATCTAAGCAATGCTTTGATTAATTACAGATTGCAGACGGCATAGCAACAGTCTACAAAGCTTATATAATGTTCCATCATTCTGATAAAGTGGAATTAATTTATCATAGATTTCTTGAGGGATATTGTTGATAAATATTACTGCCCCATTTGAAGTAATCCAAACCACATTCTTAGCGTCCATTAAGTAGTTGTTCATTATTTGCTCGGTCACCCTGTGCCCCTAATAGACACAGGGGGACTTACACAGAAGAGGGCATGGGGAGCTGAAACAAAGGTTTCACTTAACAAACCAGAGCACATAGTCAGTAGGCAAGAGGCTAGCATTAATTCCCCCCCAAAAGCCTCATTCCTGGGTGAGTCTATCACACTTTCCTCCCTTGAAACTTCTTCCTCCTCTGCTCTGCAAAAACAAGATGGAGGGAATTCCGGTGATACTCTTATCTCTGAATTTGGCCCAGGCAGATGTGATACTCTGAGTTGATCTAGCAGATGCTTTGTTGCCTTTTTGCTGACTGTCCAGATCTTCTATCCCATGAACCAATTTACCATCCTGCTTCATAGTCACTGGCTTTAACGGAATGGCTGTTAAAAGTCCAGGTCGGAAAGAACAGCGGCGTCTCCAATTAGGTGAACTGCACATTGTTAAAAGCCAGAAAGTCCACTTCCTGTAAGATCTACCATTATGCTTTGCTTGCTGTGAAGAAAATACATTTTCATTCCAGGAAATAATCTATAGAATATATCCTCACATTTTTTGCAATTAGGTTTGGATCAAAAGTTGGTCCTGAGTACCATCAAGGACAAGATCGCAGCACTTGCAGTCTTGTTTCAAAGATTGCTAGCTTTCCATTTTTTGATTATGCCTATTCAGGGTATCTATTGTGGTATCTCCTGCATGTACATCAGTAGCTCTGTGGGATTTGAATTGTGTTCCCTCTCTTATCCAGAGATATTCTGGCCATACACTGATCAAAATTGAATAAACTAAGAACACTACGCTAAACAAAATTGATTAAAGTGAGTGTTTCCACTAAAATATTATGCAAAAAATACAACAATATTATAAATAAATAAATATATAAGTGAATATATAGATAAATAGAAGAAGTGCAGCCGCTATTTATAAAGTCAAAAACGTGATACAAAACTATTAATCCATAGTTCATTAAGCAGCTCAACTGTGTATAAAACAAAAGCACCTATACAAAATGAATAAAGTGCAAATGCTAAAACAGACCATAAATGTGAAATCTTCAGTGTATAACGAAAAAAAGACTCAACGATTGAATCCTCCACCTGTGTCACCACGTGAATAGACTAATCACACTGAGGCTCACTAGAACACTGAGGGTTAATCAGCCCATCAAGATAGCCTGTTTAAGCACTCCATCCACTACTCATTACATCCGTGTTCAGGGTAATCTGCTTACAAGAATCTTGCTGTCCTTTCAACTCCACCAATACTCATGCAGGAGACAAGCAGAAAAAATACTCCCATAGTGCATCACTTAAAAACTCTTCAACTTTAATAGTTAAAATGCGCTTACATGCAGAATGGAAGTTTTGAGCAGATAAAAAGCATCTGAGCTGTCCTCCCCGATCCGTGGCTCGTCCGTGACCGTCCACCAACTCCTATCCTCCGGGTTGTTTACATCACGTTCGAATCACCAATATGTTCGGGTCAGACTCGCTCCGTCCAGGTCATTGTATGGCCACGCCACTGACGCGTTTCGTCACTTCCGACTTGGTGAGGTGAGCCTCAGTGTGATTAGTCTATTCACGTGGTGACACAGGTGGAGGATTCAATCGTTTGAGTCTTTTTTTCGTTATACACTGAAGATTTCACATTTATGGACTGTTTTAGCATTTGCACTTTATTCATTTTGTATGGGTGCTTTTGTTTTATACACAGTTGCACTGCTTAATGAACTATGGATTAAAGTTTTGTATCACTGATCAAAATTTGTCTAGTCCAGCAGAGGAACCAGCTGAATTTTGGTCTCCCCTACTCGATAGAAAATGTTTGTTAAATTGACGTTTATCAAAGGGGCAGGGCACTTTAGCCCTGGAAGGGTTTCCCACTTTAGGACCAGAGAACTTATTGCGATTCCTCACTGCGCCTCTTTAACTGACAATTGTGCTGTTGTGCGACGTTGTACCCAAACTAAATTTGTGTCCTTTTTTTAACCACAAATAGAGTTTCCTTTTGGTGGTATTTGATCCCCTCTGCATCATTTCTGATCACCGCTATAAACAAAAAAAGAGCGACAATTTTGCAAAAAAAAAAAAACAATATTTCTTTTTGCTAAAATACAAATCCAAAAAAAAAATATAAAAACATTTTTTCCCTCGGTTTTGGCCGATTTATATTCTTCCTCATATTTTTGGTAAAAAAAAAAAATCGCAATTGGCGTTTACTGACTGGTTTGCGCAAAAGTTGCCACGTTTATGAATGATAATTCATTTATGGGATTTTTATCTTTTTAATATTTTACTAGTAATGGCGGTGATCTGTGATTTTTAATGATACTGCGATATTGCGGCAGACATGTCGGACCATTTTGACACTTTTTTGGGACCATTGGCATTTATACAGCGATCAGTGCTATGAAAATGCACTGATTACTGTGTAAATGCCATTGTCAGTGAAGGGGTTAACCTGGAGGGGGCACTTTAAAGGTTAACTGTGTTCCCTCAGTGTGTTCTAACTGTATGGGGGCTGGGTTGGCAGGGGGAGGGGAGTGATCACGGCTTCCATATACAGGAAGCCTGTGATCACATCCTTTCCCCCTCTGTTAGAACGGAGATCCCTGTTTACATATACAGACCTTTGTTCTCTCACTGCGGGGGAGCAATTGCGGGTATCGTGGAGATTGAGTCCGCCCTACCTGCTCCCTGGCCCCCCCCCCCCCCCGGAACACAGTGAGCACGCGAGCACACCTCCAGCGGTGCGCTCCCTCACAATACCTGTTATCGTGGCCGCAGTCAGATGATGGCGTTTCACGATAACGAACCACTTTGCCGCCGTCAAGCCACGGCGGGCGGTCGGCAAGTGGTTAAACAATTTTCCATCCATCAGCTGTTGCAGCTGAGCGACTGTCAGAATGCAATGTCCCAGCGGTGGGATAGGGAAGAGCGATTCCCCATCCACCTTGTTTGTGTAGATGAAAAAAACTAACAGTGTTTCAAATTACTTAGTCCTGAGCTTACTTTAGCTTTATACAGTTCAAAGTGAAACCCAAAGACAAATTCTTAGTTTTATTTCTTCAGGCCTTTTCCCTTTATTTTCACCTGGTGATCAGGCCAGTAAACCTGTTATTTTTCCGTTTTCTTTAACCAAGCTGTCCAGACAAAGTAGCAGTTAAAAGGTTGAGAAAAACTATTTGCCACTGACAGGGGTGCTTACAATGGCCTACTTTTAATCATTTATGTAAAACCTTCATCCCAAAAGGAAATAAAACTGTTTGATGTACTGCTTTGAGCTGGAGTCTTCAGTTTGTTAGTTACCTCCATCTAAATCTGATAGTCTAACTTTACGCTCCCCCCCGACTGACAGTGCTGCTATACAAAGGTGTCTCTTTTACTACTTCATCCAGAATGCAGACACCTTAAGACAGGAAGTGTGTTATTGGCTGGTTTACTGGGTGAAATAATGGGAAAAAAGCCTAAAAAAGAAAATGAATGCAGCCATCACATCTATTGATTGTTAAGCTGCAATATATTACATTTTCTCTTACGTTCATTGACAGACACCGCTCTTCCTTAGACATCACCAATGGGTTATACCGCCCCCTACATAAGTAGGACACTAGGCAGACAAAAAACTTGGCTACACCCAGGGGGAGTCCTAGGTGGTATACACCCCCCCCCCCCTCTCTGCTATAAGACTTCAGTTTTTTTCTGCCAAGTCAGGAGTAAGGACCCTGCTGGGATCTCTAGTCCTGGCAATTTTTTGTTTGTTTTCTTTTTGAGGATTCTTTTTTTCCGGTGAGATTAACAAGCAACTGCGGGGCTGGGCGAAGGGCTGGTCACTAAGTATCCAGTGGTTTCCTCAGTCTGGCCAGCAAGTACGTGCAGACCACAGCTACATGCTAGGTCGGCCACGACATAGCCCTACTGAATGGAGGCTGGCCCTGCGAATTAAACGCCTCACGAGGTCGCATACGACCGGGTCTAGGCCTGCGTCGCAGCGTCCCTCATGGCCGACAGCCCCCGCCACTTCAGTGGCGAGGAGGTCCTGTCTGGAGCGGTGCCTGTGCGGTCCAGGTATGGTGAGTACATGTTCCCCCATTTTCCCAGAAGTGGGCCCCTCCCTGGGTCAGTCAGTCCTGTGGGTTCACCTCCTTCCCGCTCATCCTCACTCCCTGAAGGGGCTGATCCCCAGGGACCTTCTAGTGAGACTCCCCTCCCCCTCCTCTCCCCTCTCCTCTGCAATGTTGGATAGGCCTCTGGCCTGTGGGGACAGTACTGTGGTACTGGTGGGGGGGTGCGCCTCTGGTGCTAGCTTTCCATGCGGCGGGGGCTCCTGGTTTCCCCTGGGGGGGCTGAGGGGCCTATTCGCTCTCCTTGCAGGAGACATGCTGGCCGAGTGTCAGGGCCCCCCCCCCCTGGATCCTGTGGAGCCACGTTTTCACGGCAGGCGGCCATTTTCTTGTAGCCTGACCTGCTGGAACTGCAGATATGCAGTCTCCTATGGTCGGCTGCCATTTTTCTGTAGTTCAGCAGCCATAATACAGGTAGTTTAGCTAACCAGACTTCTAAAAAAGCCCTAACAGACTTGCCTTTTCTAGATGATCGTCTGTTTGGGGCCACTCTGGACGACATCATAAAGAATGTCACAGGAGGGAAGAATACTTTTTTGCCGCAGACAAAAATGGGAAAAGAACCTTGCCATAAGTGGGGCCCCTCTTTTTCGGCTCATAAGAAGTTTTTTCTCTTACGTTCACTGACAGATGCAGCCTTCTTTGACATGTGGGTTATATGCAGATCCTACTAGGAGTTAACTAGGCAAAAAGAAAGAAAGCAAGCTGGCCCCTCCCAGGGGGCCGTCCTCTCTCTCTCTCCCATATAACCCCCCTGCTCTGCTCAGCATATCAGTTTTAATATGCCTAGTGCAAGGAGTTGACCTGGCTCCATTATGGGACCTGCGGTTTAGATTTTTCTGCTACCGCTTTTTTCTTTTTTCAAGCTATCTGATGAAGACTGCTATCAAGAAGCCAGCTGGGGCATAGAGGAACTAGCATCCTGCAATTTCCCCAGCACGGCCAACCGATGCGAGCTAGTCCTATGCTGAGGCGGGACCCGCCGCATCATGCCCGTTCCGTGCGGGCGGCCAGTGGGTGACCCCCACTTACACCCCGGTGACCGGACTCGGTGCCTGTCCAGGGGCTTGGCCTGCAGCATCCCTTTCCGGATGGGGAGGAAGGTCTGCGACCAGTTGGCTACCCGCTACACCCATTGGAGTGGTGAGTGACCCCCCTCTTCCCCCCTGGGGTGCGGAGGGGGGGCTCTGGGCGTACTGTAGCGTTTTTAGGTTGTCCGGTGGAGGGTGGTCACTGGGTTAGTGTCCATCTGGGTGTCCTCGCCCCCTCCCTCACCCCCCCCCTCCTCCGCTCCGCACCCCGTTCAAACAGCGCATCTGTGAATTTTTGTACCGCCATACGGCGATCTGCCGCCATTTTGCGGCGGATCACCGCCATTTTGCCGTAGCCGCGGCCATCTTCCTGAGGATTTCCCTCTAGTGCCAGTGGCGGCCATTTTCCTGTAGTCGTGCCTGTACACAGGCTTTTGGCCTCTTGTGGATGGTCTCGGTGGCCATCTTGGATGTCCCTGGAGCAGTGTAAAACGTGCTGCTGCCGTTTTGCTTTCCTTTTCAGTGGGATAGCGTGGCTGAAGATAAACTGCGCTTCTTTCTGGCGGTCCTGGTTTATGTACTCCTGCTGGGAGCAGCTCTGTGGCACAAAACAGCAAGTATAGCTGGGCCTTCCCTGGGGTGCGGTAGCGGTGGGTGCAATCCTCCTGGGGTCTCCCTGGCGTTCTGTGGGGCGGTGGTGGGGCTGCATTGTGGGGTGTCAGTCCATTCCTGTGCAAAATTTGAATGTCATTTTCAGTGGTGAGATGGCAGATGATCCTGCAGACCCTTCTGAGGAGGAGTCAGCGGCAGCTGGGGGCACTGGTGTCCTTGGATCAGTTGAGGGCAGTGTTTGGGGAATTTCTTCCCCGGGTGGGGCCGAGCAACGATCTGGGGGCCCATAAAAAACGCCCGCCTCCCCCTTGTTCCTCAGGGGACAATTCTGAACTGGCGATGGCTTCGGGGGTCACAGGGACCCCCGTGGAGCTCTCAGTGGGTGAGCTGGTACCCTCAGACAACGAAGAGGACCAGGGGGCCTCAGTTGCACGCGAGAAAGAGCAGGTATCCGCACTGATTTCTGGTATCCGTGCGTCCTTGCGACTGGACCAGGCAGGGGAGTCGCAAGTGTCCGCATATGTTTGTGGGTCTGCTAGGTCACCCAGGTCGCCTAAGGCTTATCCCTTTGTTACATTTTTTGACCACCTGGTCTATCAGGAATGGCAGCATCCGCAGAATTCCTTCGCCCTACCTAAACGCTTCACTATACGCTATCCTTTTGAGGATAGTTTAGTGAAGAAGTGGGCGTCTCCCACAGTGGATCCTCTGGTGGCTCGTCTGAACAAGGCGACGGCCATTCTGTTGGAAGGGTCCCCCTCTTTTAAGGACCCAGCCGATAGCCGGACTGAGGCAGTGTCCAAGGCACTTTTCCTGTTGGCAGGATCAGCCATGCGGCCGGCCCTGGCGTCTGCCAAGACGGCACAATATCTGTCTGATGGTATGGCAGAGCTGCAAAATGATTTGGACTGCGGCAGGACTCTGGAAGCTTCACAAAAGGCAGACCATTTGTTTCAGGGTATTCGGTACCTGTGTGATGCAGCTCTGGAACTGCTTCCCATGTTGTCTAAAATGTCTGTTTTTGCAGTCATTATCAGATGAGTTCTCTGGTTATGGTCGTGGTCGGGTGACCACGCGTGTAAAAAAGGTCTTGCAGACCTTCCCTTTCAGGGTGGCCGTCTCTTTGGGCCACAGTTGGATGAAATCATCAAGGATTTCACTGGTGGGAAGTGTACTTTCCTTCCGGAACCCAGACGGCGGGAGTTCCGCAGCAAGCAAGGGCCTGTTTCTTCGGCTCAGAAGAGATTTTTTCATGCCCCTGGCGCAGCGGGCAAGGGGTCGAGGCCTGGCAAGCCTGGCGCAGGGGCCGGGAAGCGTCCTTGGCAACGCTAGAACGAAAAGACAGAGGACAAGCCCTCCTCTGCATGATGGGTTGCCCCCACAGGACCATCGGGTGGGGGGGTGTCTTCTGGGGTTCGCAGACAGGTGGACTGCCCGCATTTCCGACCAGTGGGTGCAGAAAGTGGTGTCCTCTGGGTACAGGATAGAGTTCAGCACTCTACCCCCAGACAGGCTCTTCCCATCGAACTTGAGACTCCCTCAGGGGCGTCGAGAGGCCCTCTTAAGGGCTGTTCAGGCACTCTCCGACCAGGGGGTGATTGTGCCAGTACCTCAGTTGGAGAGGTTTCACGGTTTCTACTCGAACCTATTTGTGGTCCCCAAAAAGGGGGGGGGGGTCAGGCCGGTTCTGGACCTAAAGGCGCTAAACCACTTTGTGAGAGTGTGAACATTTTGGATGGAATCCATCCGTTCGGTCGTGGCCGCCCTGTACCAAGGGGAGTTCATGGTGTCTCTGGATATCAGGGACGCGTATCTTCACGTCCCCATTTGTTTCCGGCACCATCGCTTTCTGCGCTTTGCGGTGGGAGACCTTCACTACCAATTTGTGGCTCTTCCCTTCAGTCTGGCCTCGGCTCCCCGGGTGTTCACCAAGCTAGTAGCCCCGGTGCTGGCGCTACTGAGGTAGAGGGGCATTGCGGTGGTAGCGTACCTTGACGACCTGCTCCTGAGAGCGGAGTCTGCTTCGGCTCTGGAGGAGAACGTGGCTATCACCATGACCTCGTTACAGGACTTTGGCTGGCTGATCAATCTGCAGAAGTCGACATTGCCACCGTCCTGTCGACTGGAATATCTGGGTCTGATCCTGGACACGGAACAGGGGAAGGTGTTCCTACCTCCGGTGAAGTTGCTGACTCTGCAAGCAGCGGTGCGAACCCTGCTGTCACGCTGGTGGTCCTCCTTACGGTTTTGTATGTGGGTGTTGGGGATCATGGTTTCAGCCTTCGAGGCGGTCCCTTACGCCCAGAGTCACACTCGGCTACTACAGCGAGCGATTCTGTCTCGGTGGGACAAGTCCCCACTGTCCTTGGACCAGGTAGTCAGGTTGGATTCTCAGACCAGAGGGTAGTTGACATGGTGGCTACGGGCCCGGCCCTTTCGTTGGGGAAGTCCTTTCTTCCCCTGAATTGGTTGATAGTCACGACGGATGCCAGCCTATTGGGCTGGGGGGGGAGTCCTGGGACAGTTGTCTGCGTAGGGCCGTTGACCAGTGCAGGAATCTCGCCTTCCGATCAATGTGCTGGAGCTGAGGGCGATCAGGCTCTGTCTCTCCCACTGGACGGAGAGATTGCACGACCTCCCGGTTTGAGTTCAGTCGGACAATGCCACGGCAGTGGTGTATGTGAACCATCAGGGTGGAACGAGGAGCTCGGAAGCAGCTCTCATTCTGCGATGGGCAGAACTTCACGTGCCGGCGATCTCCGCCATCTACATTCCGAGCGTAGAAAACTGGCAGGCGGACTTCCTCAGTCGCCAGACGATGGATCAGGGGGAATGGTCCCTACATCCAGAGGGGTTCAGCCAGATTTGCCACAAGTGGGGCACGCCAGATGTGGACCTCATGGTGTCTCAGTTCAACCACAAAGTGAAAAACTTTGTGTGCAGGACGAGAGATCTGTTGGCGGTCGCCACGGACGCACTTGTAGAGCCTTGGGGTCGGTACCGTCTTCTGTATGCCTATCCTTCCATCAAGCTCCTACCACGGCTACTGCGCAGGGTGCAAGCGGAGGGGATTCCGATGATCCTAGTGGCTCCTGATTGGCCTTGGCGTCCTTGGTACACCGACGTGGTGCGAATGGTGGCAGATGTTCCCTTGCGTCTTCCGCTGAGCAAAGATCTGTTGTCTCAGGGACCCATCTTGCACCCTGCTTTACCCTCGCTGGCTTTGACGGCTTGGCTATTAAGTCCCAGGTGCTGAGGGATCGGGGTGTCGCTGAATCCGTGATCTCCACTATGCTGAAAGCGCGCAAGTGTACTTCGCGCAAGATTTATCATCGCACCTGTAAGGCTTATGTTGCCTGGTGTGAGGCGGGGGGTTGGAACCCCCGCTCTTATGTTGTGTCCAGGGTCCTGACTTTTTTGCAGCAGGGCCTGGATAAAAAATTGGCTTTGAGTACTCTCAAGGGTCAGATTTCGGCTCTGGCGATTCTCTTTCAGCGGCCTTTGGCGTCACATTCGTTGATTCGTACATTTGTACAAGGTGTGCGTCATGTGGCTCCTCAGGTACGGTCGCCGATGGCGCTGTGGGATTTGAATCAGGTGCTTTCTGTGCTGCAGAAGCCACCATATGAGAAGATCAGGGATATTCCCTTTCAATTGTTGTTGCAGAAAGTGGCTTTCTTGGTGGCCATTACATCCGCTAGGCGGGTGTCTGAGTTGGCAGCATTGTCCTGCAAGTCTCCTTACTTGGTCCTTCACAAGAACAAGGCGGTCTTGCGCCCGTCACCTTCGTTTTTACCGAAGGTGGCTTCTTCTTTTCACATTAATGAAGATATTGTTCTTCCTTCGTTATGTCCGCATCCTTCACATCCTAAGGAATTTGAGTTACATTCATTGGATGTTGTGAGAGCTTTGCGGCTACAGACTCTTTTCGGAAGTCTGACGCTTTGTTTGTGCTGCCGGAGGGTCCGCACAAAGGAATGGCGGCCTCGTTGGCTACTGTTTCCCGTTGGATCAGACAGACCGTGACCCATGCTTATTCTATTCGGGGCAAAGTAGCCCCTTTCCCAGTCACGGCTCATTCCACCAGGGCTGTTAGCACTTCCTGGGCTTTCAGACACCAGGCTTTGGTGTCACAGGTGTGCAAGGCGTCTACTTGGGCCTAGGTGCACACGTTTACTAAGTTTTATAAAGTTGATGTGTCAGCATCTTCGGATGCTGCTTTTGGCCATAAGGTTTAACAGGCGGCAGTGTAGGCGCGGCTGGCGCCACCTGAGAGGTTTCTGTTGGGTACAGTTGTTGTCGTTTGCCCACCCCTCTTTTATGACACAGCTTTGGGACATCCCCACATATCAAAGAAGGCTGCCTCTGTCAGTGAACGTAAGAGAAAAAGGGATTTTATTAAAACTTACCGTAAAATCCTTTTCTCTGAGTTCACTGACAGACGCAGCTCCCACCCCTCTGCGTTGTGTTTGTACGGCTTGTTACGAACTGATATGCTGAGCAGAGCAGGGGGGTTATATGGGAGAGAGAGGACGGCCCCCTGGGAGGGGCCAGCTTGCTTTCTTTCTTTTTGCCTAGTTAACTCCTAGTAGGATCTGCATATAACCCACATGTCAAAGAAGGCTGCATCTGTCAGTGAACTCAGAGAAAAGAATTTTACAATAAGTTTTAATAAAATCCATTTTTTTTCGTCCTTCAGCGTCCACCGACAAGGGTTCAAAGCCTTTCAAACCCTCTTCGGGACGCTCCAATCGATCCGGGCCCGGTAAACCAAGTACGGGACTTGTTGCTTCAAGAGTGATGGTTCCAGAAGCGGAATGTTTTCAGGGTTTCTATTCGTACCTGTTCACGGTACCCAAGAAAGAGGGTACAGTGCGGCCGACTCTGGACCGCAAGGCTCTAAATTGCTTTGTGAGGGTCTGAAAGTTCAAAATGGAGTCCATTCCTTCAGTGGTGGCGTCTCTGTATCAGGAGATTTTCTTGCCTCTATCGACATCAAAGATACCCACCTGCATATCCCGATCTGTGCACAATATCAGTGCTTCCTCTCCTTTGCTGTGGGAGAGGAGCACTATCAATTCACAGCCTTACCCTTTGGTCTAGCTTCCGCTCCGCAAGTTTTCACCAAAGTGTTGGCCCTGGTCCTGGTATTGCTGCGCCAACGAGGGATTGATGTCCTGGGATATTTGGACGACCTTCTTCTGCGTGCGGAAGATCCTGCCACCCTGCGTGGCAATTACTATCCAAACCCAGAAGGAGTTTAGTCGGCTTCTAAACCTTCAAAAATCGGCACTGCAGCCAGCCCTGGGCCTGGACTATCTGGGCCTGAGACTGGACTCTGCTCAGGCCAGGGTATTTCTCCCGCTTGAAAGCTTAGGACGGCGACTCACCTCTTGCTATCCAGCAGGTGGGTCACCATACGGACTTTTATGTGGGTGCTGGGCCTGATGGTGTCGACCTTCGAGGCTGTGCCGTTTGCACAGTTCCATACCAGAATCCTGCAAAAGGAGATCCTGTCAAAATGGGACAGATGACCAGGTTCTCTGGACAACCAGATTCAACTGAGCAGGGAATCCAAGGGTTCCCTAATCTGGTGGCTCCGATCTCCAGCCCTTCAATGGGGAAAATCCTTCCTACCCCTGTACTGGACGGTGGTCACGACCGATGCCAGCCTGTCAGGGTGGGGAGGGGTCCAGGGGCTGAGCTCCGCTCAGGGTCGATGGGCGCTGGAGGAATCAAGGTTACCCATCAACATCTTGGAGCTCCGGGTGATCAGACTGTGTCTGGACTGTGTCTCCCAGTGCAGATCCAGTCAGACAGTGCCATGGTGGTGGATTATGTCAATCACCAAAGAGGAACAAGGAGTGTGCAGGCTGCTCTGGAAGTAGCCAGCATCCTCCGGTGGGTAGAACGCTCCGTTCCGGCCATCTCCGCCATCCAAATTCCAGGGGTGGACAACTGGCAGGCGGATTACCTCAGTCGCCAGACCTTGGACCAAGGGGGATGGTCCCTTCATCAAGATGTGTTTCTACAGATTTGTCGACGCTGGGGCACTCCCGAGGTGAATCTGTTGGCGTCTCGGCTCAACAGAAAGATGCAGAGGTTCGTGACCAGAGCTCAGGACCCTCTAGCGGACACCACAGACACTCTGGTGACCCTGTGATTTATGCCTTTCCTCCTCTGAAACTTCTGCCAACCTAGTACGCCTAGTCGCAGACGTCCCTTGGCAGTTGCCTCTCTGAGAGGATCTGTTATCACAAGGACCAATCTTCCATCCTGCTTTACTATCGCTGGCTTTGATGGCCTGGCTGTTGAAAGCCAGGTGCTGAAGGACAGGGGTTTACCTGCATCGGTGATTCAGACTGTGCTTAAGGCTGGAAAATCAACTTCTAGAAAGATTTTTCAATGAACATGGAAAGCTTATCTTTCCTGGTGTGAGTCGGTGGATGTTCACCCCCGTTCCATCTCGGTGGCAAGGATTTTGATCTTCCTTCAATGAGGGGTTGACTAGAAATTAGCCTTGAGTACGATCAAGGGACAAGTGTCGGCCCTGGCGGTTTCCTTACAATGGCCCCTGGCGTGTACCTTTATCCAGGGGGTCTGCCACATGGTTCCACTGGTGCAGTCCCCTTTACCATTGTGGGACTTGAATTTGGTGCTCTCGGTTTTGCAGAAGCCTCCCTTTGAGAATATTCGGGAGATTCCCCTGCTCACTCTGTCACAGAAGGTAGCCTTCTTAGTGGCGATTACTTCTGCTCACAGGGTGTCCGAATTGGCGACTTTATCCTGCCGTACTCCCTACCTGGTAATTCACAAGAATAAGGTGGTTCTTCGCCTTTGTCCTTCCTTCCCAAAGTGGTTTCGGATTTCCATCTGAATGGGGATATTGTGTTGCCCTCCCTGTGCCCCAGACCGCAGCATCCGAAGGAATGTGCCTTACACACCTTGGATTGTGGTTCAGGGGATCAGGGTGTATTTGGCTGCTACTGAGTCTTTTCGGAATTCAGACTCATTGTTCCTGGTCACGGACGGGCCAAGGAAAGGGCTGCCCACTTCCATTGCGACCATTTCAAGATGGATCAGACAGACAGTGACTCAGGCCTATTCCATAAGGGGCAGGATTCTACCCTTCCCAATCAAGGCACACTCTACCCGGGCACTGTGTGCCTCCTGGGCTTTCTGTCATCAAGCCGCTGTTTAAGAGGGTTTGATCCTCCCAGGGGTATTTTTGTTATCAGTTTTGGCTCCAGTTGTTCCTGTTGAGCTCCTGTTGTTTTGGTTGGCTTTGAAGCCTAGAAAATGGATGGTTGTCCCTCCCCTCATGTTTTTGACACTGCTTTGGGACGTCCCAATGATGATGTCTAAGGAAGCGCTGTGTCTGTCAATGAACGTAAGAGAAAACAGGATTTTTGACTTACTGTAAAATCCTTTTCTCTGAGTTAATTGACAGACACAGCACCCACCCCTCTAAGGAGTTTTTAATACTTCCGACACTGTTACTAAACTGATATCCTATAGCAGAGAGGGGGGTGTATACCATCTAGGACTGCCCCTGGGTGTAGCCAAGTCTTTTGTCTGCCTAGTGTCCTACTCTTGTAGGGGGTGGTATAACCCAATGGTGATGTCTAAGGGAGTGCTGTGTCTGTCAATGAACTCAGAGAAAAAGATTTTACGGTAAGTCAAAAATCCTTTTTTTGGGGGGGGGTGTTTAAAGTGGTTCTAAAGGCTGAATGTTTTCTACCTAATACTTACCTAAGCCCAATATTGATCCATCAATGTGCATGAGAGCCGAGACTCTCCCAGGTCTCTTGCTCCTCAATGGCTAACCCGCTGCTGTCAATCACAGCAGTGAGAAGGGACCGGGGGCAGGGCTGAGCCGTGCTTTCTGTCTCTTATGGACACAGAGAGCTGGCTTGAGAGCACGCACGCACGAGTGGAGTGCCTCCATACAAAAGAGAGGGTAAATTTGGGACTTTAAATGAAGCACACAGCTATATGGTAATGCAAAGAAAATCAATATATAATATCATGTTTATTGGTACATATACACATGTTGAGTCATATCAAAATACAGTGAATAAATGGTATTGCTCGTTAGTAACACATGATACAGTTGTGCTCGTAAGTTTACATACCCTGGCAGAATTTATGATTTCTTGGCCGTTTTTCAGAGAATATGAATGAGAACACAAAAACATGTCTTTCACTCCTGGTTAGTGTTTGGCTGAAGCCATTAAAGTGGTTGTCAACCTGTGACAACCACTTTAACCTACAAGTAAGCCTAGACTAATGCTTACCTGTAGGTGCACTGCATATCTCTCAAACCTGCACGGTTCAGGAGATATGCAGTGTTTTGCATGTGCCGATGTCATGTCACCACATGCGCAGTGAAGAAACGGCCTCCGTGCCATTTCTCCACTGACCCTGTGCCGTGACTGTCTGCTCCCGCGTGCATGCGCGGAAGTGACATCACGCGACTCCGGCCAGTCACAGAGCTGGAGTCGCGGCCCCAGAAGGAAGAGGGGCAGAAGATGGACGCAGCCTGGAGCAGGGACATCGCTGGACGCCGCAGGCTTCCTTTGCAGGTAAGTGGCACATAATGGGCTACTGTGGGATGCATAGTAGCCCATTATGCTTCTACTTTACAGGGTTATATTGAGGAAGTAAACCCCATCTGGGTATAACCCTATGGTAAAGAAGCGCTGTGTCTGTCAATGAACTCCGTGAATTGGATTTTATGGTAAGTCAAAATTCCCATTTTATAGTGGGGTCATGCCACTGAGCCACTACCTAATGCCACGCTGGCGTACTCAGCAAGGGGGGGAAGTGGCGATGGTTGCTCGGCATTCGACGGTAGGATGGCACCCCTAGTATAGTGCACAGATGACCAAACAGCGCGCCAGTGCTAGGCGCCACCAGTGGCACCATGCGCACGGTGCGGAAGGCGTGGTGTCGATGCACATTCAGTGCCCACCAGTCCCACAAGTGAAACGGAGGGGGAGAGGAAGGCACCAGGTGGGCATCGCAGCTCCGGGAAATGTGTGAAAACCCCAATGCCTCCAGTATTCAGTCCCATATGGAAAGAACAGCCATGAAAAGTCATCTGAGTGGTGTTAACGATTTAGGTCAAAAACATGTATGCAATTAATGTCAAAAACGTGTATGCGATTGTCAAAAGCATGTATGCGATTATTGCAAAAAGCATGTATGCGATCAATGTCAAAAACATGTATGCGATTTATGTCAAAGACTTGTTGAATAGATCACCCGACCCCACAAACCTCCACAACTTGCCAAGTGGCTACCCCTCGACCAAAGGGAGGCAGGGGAGGGAAAAGGAACCTGCTAATGCATGGGACTATGCATGAACTAGGTAATCTATTAAATAAATAGCCGTGTGCCTCCATCTCTGTATACTGGTTAAGAAAGGGGGGTAGGTGGGACTTTAAATGAGGCAGTGACTGGGTAGTGTCATATGCCTCCATCCCTGACACAATGCAAAAGAGAGGGGAAATTTGGGACTTTAAATGAAGCCTAATACACACATATATATATATATATATATATATATATATATATATATATATATATATATATATACACACATATCGCTGCACCACCGTGATGTGGGTGGTGTTGGTTGGTAACCTAGACCTCTTAAAGCAGTTGTCTACCCATTAAAAAATAAAAAAGTTAAAACCTGCAAGACAATAGCATAATGAGCTAGTATGCACCACATACTAGCTCATTATGAAATACTTACCTTGAAACATAGATCCGACCGGGCTGCTCGGTCCGCTCTGAGGGAGCAGACATCTTCCCTCGGATCTTGCTTCCGGGTACGTGGCTCCGGCGCTGTGACTGGCTGGAGCCGCGAGACATTACTCCCGCACATGCGCGCGGGACCTGTTTTTCTCGGCAAGGTCCGGAACTATTGCCGGGCTTTTACCGCAACATACATGGCACATGCGCCGGGACATACACGGCGCATGCGCCGTAACGTCGCAGCAAATTAGAAAGGGAATATCTTCTAAACCGTACAGGTTTCGAAGATATTCATTTTACCTACAGGTAAACCTTATTATAGGCTTACCTGTAGGTAAAAGTAAAGAAAATGGATAGACAACCGCTTTAAAGTGATATAAAAAGTCCATAATAAATCATGATTGTAAAAGCAAGTATTGTCAGATGGTAGAAATAGCATAGCATCGAAAAAAAAGGCTCTACACATTTCATGGGTTCTTTCCACTCATCAGGAGCCAATGTACAGTAATTGTATCTGCAAAAAAAAAAGTGCATGTATATGTAATCTTTCCCCACTATGTCTTTGGCTCTCGGCAAAAAAAAGTGCAAATATACAGTATCTCACATAAGTGAGTACACCCCTCACATTTTTGTAAATATTTTATTATAGCTTTTCATGCAACAACACTGAAGAAATGACACTGCTACAATGTAAAGTAGTGAGTGTACAGCTTGTACAACAGCGTAAATTCGCTGTCCCCTCAAAATAACTCAACACACGGCCATTAATGTCTAAACCACTGGCAACAAAAGTGAGTACACCCCTAAATGAAAATGTCCAAATTGGGTCCAAACTGTCAATATTTTGTGTGGCCACCATTATTTTCCAGCACTGCCTTAACCCTCTTGGGGGTGGTGTTCACCAGAGCTTCACAGGTTGCCACTGGAGTCCTCTTCCACTGTTCCATGACAACATCACAGAGCTGGTAGGTGTTAGAGACCTTGCGTTCCTCCACCTTCTGTTTGAAGTTGCCTCACAGATGCTCAATAGGGTTTAGGTCTTGAGACATGCTTGGCCAGTTCATCACCTTTACCCTCAGCTTCTTTAGCACGGCAGTGTTCATCTTGGAGGTGTGTTTGGGGTCGTTATCATGTTGGACTACTGCCCTGCGGCCCAGCCTCCGAAGGGAGGGAATCATGCTCTGCTTCAGTATGTCACAGTGCATGTTGGCATTCATGGTTCCCTCAATGAACTGTAGCTCCCCAGTGCTGGCAGCATTCATGCAGCCCTAGACCATGACACTCCCACCACCATGCTTGACTGCAGGCAAGACAACTTGTGCTTGTACAGGGTTAACCACTTCAGCCCGGAAGGATTTCCAGCTTTAGGACCGGAGCCCTTTTTGCGATTCGGCGCTGCGTCGCTTTAACTGACAATTGCGCGGTCGTGCGACGTTGTACCCAAACGAAATTTGCGTCCTTTTTTCCCCACAAATAGAGCTTTCTTTTGGTGGTATTTGATCCCCTCTGCATCATTTCTGATCGCCGCTATAAACAAAAGAAGAGCGACAATTTTGCAAAAAAACCCAAATTTCTTACTTTTTGCTAGAATACAAATCCAAAAAAAATATAAAAAAACATTTTTTTTCACAGTTTTTGGCCGATTTATATTCTTCCTCATATTTGCGATAAAAAAAATCGCAATCTGCTTTTATTGATTGGTTTGCGCAAAAGTGGTCGCGTTTACGGATGATGAGAATTCATTTTTGGGGTTTTTATTTTTTTTTTATTTTTTATTAGTAATGGCGGCGATCTGCGATTTTTTGCGGTACTGCGATATTTCAGCGGACATGTCGAACCATTTTGACACTTTTTTGGGACCATTGGCATTTATACAGCGATCAGTGCTATAAAAATGCACTGATTACTGTGTAAATGCCATTGGCAGTGAAGGGGTTAACCTGCAGGGGGCACTCTAAGGGTTAACTATGTTCCCTGGGCGTGTTCTAACTGTAGGGGGACTTGCCTAGCTGGGGAAGGGAAGTGGTCACAGCCTTCACGTACAGGAAGGCTGTGATCACAGCCCTTCCCCCTCACACAGAGCGGAGGTCCGTGTTTACATACACGGACCTCCGCTCATTCGCTCCGGGGGGGCCATCGCGGGTAGCCGGCGGCAATCGAAGCCGCGGCACCCGCTCCCTGGTCCTCCCCGAACACAGTGAGCGCGCGGGCGCGCCTCCGGCGGCGCGCGCGCTCACTAAACTCGTTCCCGCAGCCGCCGTCGTATGACGGCGTTTTGCGGGAACGAGCCACTTTGCCGCCGTCAGATGCCGATCGGCGGTCGGCAAGTGGTTAAGGTAGTGCTGGAAAATAATGGTGGCCACACAAAATATTGACACTTTGTTCCCAATTTGGACTTTTTCACTTGGGGTGGACTTACTTTTGTTGCCAGCGGTTTAGACATTAATGGCCGTGTGTTGAGTTATTTTGAGAGGACAGCAAATTTACACTGTTATTCAAGCTGTACACTCACTACTGTACATTGTAGCAAAGTGTAATTTCTTCAGTGTTGAAAAAATATAATAAAATATTTACAAAAATTTGAGGGGTGTACTCACTTTTGTGAGATACTGTATGCAATCTGGCTCCACTATGTCTTCAGCTCTCATCAAAAAAAGTGCATATATAGCTAATCTGGCCCCACTATGTCTTCAGCTCTCAGCACCCCATTTGAAACCTATAGCTGACTTGTGAGTAACCAGGGGGGATTCTCCTCCTCCCCTTTTCCTTCATGGTGCAGTGATATGTATGTATATATATCATGTGTTACTAATGAGCAATGCTATTTATTCACTGTATTTTAATATGACTCAACATGTGTATATGTACCAATAAGCATGATTTTCTTTGCATTACCATGTAGCCGTGTGCTTCATTTAAAGTCTCACATTTCCCCTCTCTTTTGCATTGTGCCAGGTATGAAGGCATATGACACTACCCAGTCACTGCCTCATTAAAAGTCCCACCTACCCCCCCTTTCTTAACGAGTGCCTCCATAGTAATGCTATGAGGCACTCAGCAAGGGGAGGGGCCCACAGTGCCAGCGGGGGACCCAAGAAGAGGGGTATGGGGGATGCTCTGTGCAAAACCATTGCACAGAGCAGATGAGTACAACATGTTGTTTAACCACTTGCCGACCAGCCACCGTCATTATACGGTGGCATGTCAGCTTTCCTGTGCCAATCGCCATACCTGTATGGCGGTCCATGCACGAGATATTGAGGGTGCGCCCGCTGCGTGCTGTGGGATCGTGCCCGCGAGTTCCGCAGACTCGATCTCCACTAGCGACCCAAAATCGCCTTCTTCCGAGGCAGAATGGGGATGCCCGTTCTGTCAGGGGACATGACACTGATTTACTGTTCCCAGTGATCAGGAACAGTTAGATCTGTCATGTCCCTGCCAGCCCAGCACGCACACATTTAATACACGCTGAGGGAACACAGCCAACC
The DNA here is from genome assembly GCA_018402905.1 of Glandirana rugosa. Taxonomy (NCBI): domain Eukaryota; kingdom Metazoa; phylum Chordata; class Amphibia; order Anura; family Ranidae; genus Glandirana; species Glandirana rugosa. Next base: position 295,574 of record BLSH010323302.1, on the reverse strand, counting down.
CCTTGATCGCCCCCTAGTGTTCAACCCCTTCCCTGCCAGTGACATTTATATAGTAATCAGTGGCTATTTTTAGCTCTGATCGCTGTATAAATGTCATTGTCCCAAAAAAGTGTCACAAGTGTCCTATCTGTCTGCCGCAATGTCGCAGTCTCGATAAAAATCGCAGATCGCCGCCATTACTAGTAAAAAAAATAATAATTAAATGCCATTAATCTATTCCCATAGTTTGTAGATGCGATTATGTTTGTGCAACCCAATCAATATAGGTCTATTGCGATTTTTTTTTTTTTTACCAAAAATATGTAGAAGAATATATATCGGCCTAAACTGAGGAAGAAATTTGTTTTTTTATATATTTTTTTTGCATATGTATTATAGCAAAAACATTTTTTTAAAAATTGTTGCTCTTTGTTTATAGCGCAAAATATAAAAATAGCAGAGGTGATCAAATACCACCAAAAGAAAGCTCTATTTGTGGGAAAACAGGATATCAATCTTGTTTTGGTACAGCATCGCACGGCCGCGCTACTGTCAGTTAAATCGACTCAGTGCCGTATCGCAAAAAGTGCTCTGGTCATTAAGGGGGCAAATCCTTCCGGAGCTAAAGTGGTTAAAAAACAAAAAAATTGGTGTTTTCTCTTTCGTTCGTTGACGGGCACATCATCTTCATGGACTAAGTGGGTTATACTGCCCTCTTCAGGAGTTTACTAGGCAGAACAGCAGTTCTAACAGCAAAAAGAACACAGGCAGTCCCCACTGGCAGATAACCCTCCACCCTGCTCTGCTAGCTCAGTTTTTTTTTGCCTAGTGCAAGGAGTAGACCTAGGCTCCCTGTTGGGATCTGTGGTACCTCTCTTGGTCCACTTCGGCTGTCCTGGAGGGCAGCCTAACTGATGAAGACTGCAATCAAGCAGCCGTGATGGGTGACAGGCTGGGTTTCAGATCCAGGTAGTCTCTCCAGCCGACCATCGAGCGCGTGCAGACCTCTTAGGTCCACGCTGGGTCGGCCGCGACAGGCCCTGAACCGGACGGGGTGGCCCCGCGGGTTAAACGTCCCGCCACTGCACAAATGACTGGGCTCCCGGGTCTGCGTCCCTGTGCGCCCAGAGCCGACAGCTCCCCCTGGTGGGCAGATCTGTCTCAGGTGGGATACCCGCTCCGTCCGACTAGATGGGGTAAGTACGCCCCCCCTCGGGGGTCTGGGGGGGAGCTTGCGGGTTCCCCTCTGGGGTGTTAGGCTGGCGGGTGGTCTCCCAATCCCCCTCCTTCGCTCACCCCCTCTCCCCACCCCCCCTCCGGTGCTATGCTGTCCCTGGATCTCCCCCCCTCCGGGGCTCCCATGGAGTGTGTTCAGGGCCCTAGCTAGAACCCCCCCCCCCCCCCCGCCTCGTACTGCTCAGTGCGGTTGGATCGTTCAGCGGCCATTTTGCCGTGGTCCTGCCGCCATTTTCTTGTAGCTGGCCGCATGGTTGGCCTATGGAGCGGCCGGCAGCCATTTTGTAGGCGCGGTGTTCTGCTGTGGGGTTTTGGCCTCTAGTGTGCATGGCGGCCATGTTCTTGTGACCTATGCACGTGGGCCGGCCTGTGTTTGCGGTCCCGGACGCTTTTTGGCGCTGTTTTACCCCCCAGCACGGCGGAGAGCGTTCCTTTTACATCTCTCTGGGGGCAGCAGCAGGCGTGGAGTCGGACGAAGGCAGCAACAGCGGTGGGCAGCAGCAGCAGGCGCAGCTCCTCTCCTGGTCGATTGAGTGGGCAGGTGGTGAGTCCCTCCGGGGTGCCCCTCTGCAACAAGCCCTGTGCAGCTTTTGGGGTGGAGGGTGCCTGGTCTCCTGGTGCTTGGGCCTTAGCAGGCACGCTACCAGGGTGGGTGATACAATGGCAGCTGATGCGGGTGCTTCCCCACCAGACCTCTCAGTGATTGCAGCTAGCACTTCAGGGACCCCGTTCCCTATAGACGCTATGTTGGCGGTCGTGGAGACGTTTGTCTGTTGGATCGCAAGGAAGCGAAAAAGCGGTCCCTGTCCCTCCTTTATCAGGGGAGGACTCGGACCCCGATGGGGGCTCCACCATGGTGGGGACCCCCCTTGAGCTGTCGGATGATGAGGTCCTGGACGCTCATGATAGTGAGGTCAAGTCTGCGGCGCCCGCTGCTGCACACGAGAAGGCACTAGTGAACGCTCTGATCACTTCAGTGCGTGAGACCCTGAAATTGTAGGATACGGCGGGACCCTCACAGGAGGTGCCCGTCCCCTTCAGGTCACATAGACCGGCCCGCGCGGCTAAGGTTTTCCCGTATGTGACTTACCTGGATAAGTTTGTTTATAGAGACTGGGCTCGGCCTCAGAGCTCCCTTCCCATTCCTAAACGTTTCTCTGTGCGCTATCCCTTCGAGGACAGCTTATCGAGGAAGTGGGCATCACGCCCCCGTGGTTGATCCCCCTGTGTCTCGCCTGAACAGGGCGACCACAATCCCAGTGGAAGGCACGCCGTCCTTCAAGGACCCAGCTGACAGGAAGGCCGAGGCTCTCGTCAGGTCCATATTTGTGCTGACAGGGTCAGCCATGCGGCCTGTTGTGCCTTCTGCGCTGGTGTCGCAAACGCTCACTGAATGGGCGAAACTGTTACACTGCGAGATGACCACTGCTCAGGTTCCCCCTACTTGCGTGGAACTCGCTGAACAGCTTGTCCACGCGCTTCAGTATCTGTGTGATGCAGCCCCCCTGATCTCCAAGGCGTCTGTGTTTTCTGTAGTGGCCAGGCATTGGCTTTGGCTAAAATGCTGGTCGGCGGACCAAGCATCCAAGAAGGTACTGGCAGACTTGCCTTTTCAGGGTGGGTGGCTTTTTGGAGCTTCCTTGGATGGGATTATCAAGAATCTCACAGGAGGGAAGAGCACCTTTCTTCCGTAGGCGAGGAGGGGTACGGAGCCCCATCACAGGCCGGGTCCCTCTTTTACAGCCCATAGGCGGCTTTTTCGACCGCCCCTCGGGCAAGGGTTCGCAGCCCGCCAAGGCCCCCGTGTGTGGACAGAAGCGTCCCTGGCAGTGTAAGCCTGCCAAGCCAGAGGATAAGTCCTCCTCCGCATGAAGGGTTGCCCACACCCGCTGCTCGCGTTCTCCGGACAGGTTCCTCGCCTCCAACTTGCAGCTGCCTGCGGGTAGACTGCAAGCCCTGTTTGGCGCGGTGCAGGACCTGCTTGGTCAAGGGGTAGTGGTTCCCTTTCTGCATGCGGAACGTTTCCGAGGGTTTTATTCCAACCTGTTCGTGGTCCCAAAGAAGGATGGGGTCCGCCCCATCCCGGACCTGAAGGCCCTCAACCGCTTCGTGCGGATTCGAAGATTCTGGATAGAGTCTGTCCGCTCGGTAGTAGCGGCCCTGCACCAGGCCGATTTCCTGGCTTCCCTCGACATCAAAGATGCGTACCTGCATGTCCCCATATGCACCGAGCGATTCCTGCGCTCTGCGGTCTTGGAGCATCACTACCAGTTCGTGGCTCTCCCGTTTGGCCTGGCTTCTGCGCCTAGGGTCTTCACCAATCTGCTTGCCCCGGTTCTGGCTCTGCTGACGCTGAGGGGCATCGCGGTGGTGGCATATCTGGACGAACTAGTCTTGCATGCAGAGTCGGCTCCAGCGCTCAGGGACAATGTGACGATCGCCTTGCACACTCTGGAGGAGTTTGGCTGGGTGATCAACTGCCCGAAGTTAGTACTGACTCCGTCTTACCGCCTGGAGTATCTGGGTCTGATCCTGGATGCAGCCCAGGTGAAGGTTTTCCTTCCACCAGCCAAGCAACAGACGCTGCAGTTGGCGGTTCGGTCTCTGTTGTCCCAGAAATGGTCCTCCCTACGTTTTTGCATGCGGGTCCTGGGTCTCATGGTGGCCAACTTCGAGGCGGTCCCTTACAATCAGTGCCACACTCGTGCTCTGCAGCGGGAGATCCTTCTGAAGTGAGACAAGTCCCCTTCATCCCTGGATCAGTTGATCAGCGCGGACCACCAGGTAAGGGCTTCGCTGCTCTGGTGGCTGTGGGCTCCGGCCCTGCAGTCAGGGAAATCTTTCCTCCCCCTCCATGGGACGGTGGTCACGACGGACGCCAACCTGACCGGCTGGGGTGGGGTCCTGGGGCTGCTCTCAGCCCAGGGCCAGTGGTCGCTGGTGGAGTCTCATCTCCCGATCAATGTTCTGGAATTGTGGGCAATCAGGTTCTGCCTCTCCGATTGAACGACGAGGCTGCATGGGTGCCCTGTCTGGATTCAGTCGGACAACGCCACGGCCGTGGCATATGGGAATCGCCAGGGCAGGACAAGAAGCTCGGCTGCGGCCTCGGAAGTAGCCCTCATTATGTGGTGGGCAGAATGCCACGTTCCGGCAATCTCTGCAGTCCACATACCGGGCGTAGAAAATTGGCAGACGGACTACCTCAGTCGCCAGCTCCTGGACCAGGGAGAGTGGTCCCTGCACCCGGACATGTTCCATCAGATTTGTCTAAGATGGGGTAATCCGGACTTGGACCTGTTAGAGTCCAGTCTCAATCGGAAGGGACAAGGGATCCCCTGGCGGACGCAGCAGATGCTCTGGTAGCTCCGTGGGCTCGGTATCTACTCATCTATGCCTTTCCTCCTCTCAAGCTGCTTCCGCACCTTCTGCGCAGGATAGAGGCGGAGGGCATACCAACCATTCTGGTCACGCCAGATTGGCCAAGGCGCCCTTGGTACGCCGATGTAGTGCGAATGGTGGTGGACGTCCCCTGGCGACTCCCACTTCGTGAGGACCTACTGACCCAGGGGCCCATCTTGCATCCTGCTTTACCCTCTCTGGCTTTAGCGGCCTGGCTATTGAATCCCAGGTGTTGAGGGATCGAGGTGTCTGACTCGATGATCCCCACAATGCTTAAGGCACGTAAGGCCACTTCCAGAAAGATTTACCACCACACCTGGAGGGCTATCGCTTGGGGAGGGAATGTGTCTGTCTGTGTTCTTTTTGCTGTTAGAACTGCTGTTCTGCCTAGTAATTTCCTGAAGAGTGCAGTATAACCCACTTAGTACATGAAGATGCTGTGCCTGTCAACAAACTCATAGAAAGGGATTTTACGGTAAGTAAAAAAAATCCTGTTTTTTTTTTTTTTTTTTGGCCTTATGTAATTTTTATAGTGTTTTTAGAATTCTTTTAATTGCAGGAAGTCTGCTGATGCTGCCACAACTCCCCCTTTTTATAAATATTACATTATGCCCGTGTCTTACCTTTCTAATTGACTTTATGGATATTTGTATTAAATTCTATATACAGATCTAATGATTTTCATATGCACTTTATTACAGATTGAAAATGGACCAATTACTATGTCCATGCTAATTACATGACTTTACAATCACATGGTTGTCATATGGTAAAAATCTTATTTTAGTTTTGTGCCTGTAAATTTGATGAAACTGGACTAGGATCAATAGTACATCAGGCAGTGGCGGCCTGTCCATAAGGGGTGCAGGAGCGCCACCCCCCTAATCCATACGCCCGGCCCCTAATCTACATGCAGGGCGCCGGACGCATGGATTCCAATGGGGTTTTTTTTTTTCATTTAGAAGCACATGATTAGAGCCAGAGGCTCTAATTGGCTTGGGTGGGCTTGGGGCGCATAGAACTGCATTCTATGCATTAAGATAAAAAACCTTCTGTGTGTAACCACACCCCATTATTACTTACCTGAGACCCTTCTCTCTCCCCATGACTAATCTCCGGGGGAGGAGTGAAATGCATTGGGGACATGGCCTGGTTGAAGTCCATACTGAGGTTTCCACTTCATTTAATGCAGTAGGACGCCATGGATATGCAACTTTTAGGGGTTACCCTTGCTTTCTTAAAACTCCTCCTGATTGGCTGAGACAAAGCAGCGGCGCCATTAGTTCCCTCGGCTGTCAACCAAAGTCAGTCAGCCAATCAGAGGAGAGGGGGTTGGGGCTGGGTCGGGCTCCGTGTCTGAATGGATACACAGAGCTCTTACTCGGCTCATGTGCCCCCATAGAAAGCTGTGGGGTGTGAGGGCACTCGATAGGAGGGAGGGACTCGGGAAGAGGAGCATCCGGGCTGCTCTTTGCAAAACCAACTGCACAGAGGAGCTAAGTATAACATGTTTGTTATTTTTTTTTTTTTTTTATAAAAGGAGACTTTACAATCAATTTAATATTAACTTCTAATCCTAACCTGTAATATTATTCAGCTCCCTAACACTGTTAGATCAAAAAGCAGATCCAGGCTCTGAAAGATCCTGACCATATGGTTGGGATCTGCCCAGAAGTCTGGACTGCCAGCTGACTCAGCCAGTAAACGCTGGAGGGGCAGAGCAGAGAACCGGAGACTGAGAGTCACAGCTCTGCTCAGAGCGGAGGGGAGAATTGAGCGGTCAAGGGTGTTTGATCACTCAGTTCTCACTGCAGAGCCAGCGGGGCACAGATGCAGCATCAGATCAATGCTGCATCCACCTAGGTGAGAATAATGGTTTTTTTTTTTTGTTTTGCAAAGCCCATAGTTCTCTTTTAATTAAAGTCCATAAAGCGCAGTGTCGATATGATATATCAATAAAAAAGTGATAAATAGTTCATGTAATAAACAATCCGTGTCACAAAATGTGAAGAAACTTCAAACTGAAGATCATAACATTTCCAGCGTGCATGTGCGAAACACCAGCCATTTTTTTTTTTTGTATCCTTTTATGGCCATACGAATGAGTCGTGGAGTTGAGCTGTCATTGAAGAAATCTTAATGTGCCAGTCGTTTTAGCTGATTCTGGCTCTTAAAGGAAAGAAGGCATTGTTTGACCTTTTATAATTTAAAGGTTTGTGTCACAAGGCGAGAACCCATCATTTTGCCTCTAGTGGTTGGAGTAGCACACATGCACATGCCACTAGATTATTAGGATAAAACGTTTAACTGAAGCAATTCTAAAAAAAAAGCAGATGCCATATATTTTGTAAGTTGGTAGAGTTGAAATATTTATTGGTGTGACACTATGATATGTGCCAGTACTGCTTTAGTACTACAGAAAAGACAACAATGCTCTGCGCTCAAGAGTGGTGTAATGGTGGTTGATAGATTACAGGTCCTTAGTAATTTCATTACAGGCACAGACTTTGCTGCCCCTTGAGGGTTTGGGAGAAACACCGTAAAAACACTGTAAAACAAAGAAAAGAGGGTGCACCAGCCTTGCTCATTACCTAAGTGGTATCTATAATGTATAACTAAAGGCAAAACTTGTTTTCGTTTTGGACAGAGTGGAGATGGATTAGAACACCTGTCAGTTTTTATTGCTGTCTGTGCCCCCATTAGGGAGATTCACCCTCTCTATTTGTCCTGTTTACCATTATCATTGAACGTGAATGTAAAAGATAATCACAAATTTAGGGCTGTCTCCCAGAAAAGTAATAGAAGGGAAATCTTCCAATAGGGATACTAGTTCTGATGACCTGGGGGCCCCCAAGGAATTTCCTTAATGTGCTGAAATTTCTTCACACTTCCTGTTTTGCTATGGAACAGGAAATGAAGGGACATCTCTGCAATGGGATGCAGATGGCAAGAAAAAACAAGTTTCGCCTAAAGTTTTACTTTAATGATTGAATAAAAAGATTTATACTCACAAACAACTAGTGATAAAAGCCTATCAGAGTCCACGGTATACTAAAAGAGACCAGGTCACCGAGACAAGTCCCAAAATGCAAGAGGACCCAAGGGGAGATCCCCTCTTCCTCGGAGCCCTCTCCCCACAAAATGTATCAGCCATTTGGAGGGTCCTCTTGCGTTTTGGGACTTGTCTCGGTGGCCTGGTCTCTTTGAGTATACTGCGGACTCTGATATGCTTTTATCGCTAGTTGTTTGTGACTATACATCTTTTTATGTAATTGTTAAAGATACCACTTAGGTGATGTGCAAGGCTGGTGCGCCCTCTTTTCCTTGTTTTACACTGCTCTATTGCTGTTTAGATTTCCTGGCTTAGCATACAGCAGGGATCAGCAGCAAAGACTTAGTCTTGCTTGCATAGTTGGCAATTCAGGTATGCCCTATGGTACATATTGCATGCTTACAATTACTAGACATGTTCTATATTTTAGTCCAGGGGGTGGGTTATGTTGATGGGTGCTTGATCCAGGGGCCTTTCCTATATGCAGTTTATTTTTTGGTGTATGGTAACTGGCTAGTAGGTGTTATTAGTAAGAGCTACCATGGGCTCCACCTTATTTTCTAGTTTAGTATGTTTTTTTTTTTTTTTTATTTGAACTAAAACTTTTTTTAAATTCCGGGATACATTTGGGATGCATGCAAATAATGTGTTCCCTCATTGGACAGCTAGAGACCATCCCCACTGAGAGATCCCCCTTTTCGTCTGTCACAAATATAACAGGACCTGTTGGGTATCTAGAGATCTCCAGCAATGATTTGAATTCTATTTTACTCCATACATAGTTCAAGTAATTGTCCAACCCCAAATTGTTTTATTCCTGCAGAGTGAAAGGTAATTTGTACTTCGTTAAAACGTTGCACTTCATGAAAAGAAAATGTATTGTGTAAAATACAAAATATAGATGAGATTTGTGCTTTACATTAGGTAAATGATCGAAGACTGCTGTCTGGAATTTTAACTGTTTGTGGCATCCCAGAATCCAAGCTCAAAACTGTGTGCACCTCCATCGACAAGCTGGACAAGGTAATTTCAGCATTTATTTGTAAAATTCTGTTGGCTATGCTATGCTGTTTGTTGTCTTGGGTTCTTGGTCTAGGCCAGTCTATCCCTGTGGACCAATAATGGCTTATGTATTTGGTAAATAGCTTCAATAACCATTTGATTTCCATAAGGTTATCTCAAGGTTAAGATGGATGAGGTAGCTGTAGAAGGGGATCTTAGACTGGTTGGGGGTTAGAACCCATGACACATTTTTATTGCTGTCCAAAAAAGTCCAAAACTTTTGAGCTGTCATTGAGGTTGTCACCAGAATAGGAATATAGGGGAAATTTCCAGTGGGAACTCTTGTTAAAATGATAATTGCCCAAGAGGGAATTTCCTTTACATTGGAAAGAATTACAATAGCTTGCTGATGTGTCTATAGCATAATAAGTGAAGTTAAATCTCCCCAATGGGACACAGATCGCCAAAACCCTAACCATTACCTATTCTTTCTGAAATGGAAAAAATATGTTGGCTTTAAATATACTTTAATGTCTACATCTATTAAATTCAGCTATTGTTTATAACAATGAGATCCTTATACATGCCTTAATTGCAATGGGAGAATGACTAAAATAGCATTCTTCTACTACACTATTTTGATATATACTGCAGCTCATAATTTCTTTGCATCCCAGGAGCGGAAACCTTCATGATTCAAATTTGCTTCACATTGCTTAAATGTATGCCATTTAGAGAAGGAGAATGGTGGAAACACATGCAGTATTTGCCGTTTACATTTCTGCTTATGTTCATGCCAGCTGGAGTCTTGGAAACATAAAAAGTTATTTTTCACAGAAAGCAGTTTAGCTTTTGCTAGAATTATAATGGGGTCACGTGACTCATTTTAAATGCAAATAGTGATAGGTTAAGTACTTAAAAGAAGCTAGTGTTTATGCACATTTTTTATATGTAATTATGAAGGTGGTCAGCTTAATGCAGTTTCACATGTAATTGCTGTTCTAAAATAAATAATACTTCGATTTCTGCTTATAGAGTTATAATTGGTAACTTTTTTTTAGGTGTATCTGACTCTTAAGCTTGAAAACCAGAGGTTAGAGGTCACTTAAACACTGGCAGTTGCTGCTCTTTCAGCTGTGTAACCTCCTGCAGAAAGCATACTAACTCATAGGTCCTGGGTGTCAGTGTTGCCAACCGTCCGTAAATTTATGGACAGCCCGTAAAAACAGGGCAGTTTTTCAGGTGTTAGTAAAAGTCCGTAGCAGCCAAAAAGTGCCAGTAAAAACGGTGGCCATCGGCTCCGGTCAGAGCTGCACATGTGCCATTATGGAAATCCCCGAGCAGCGAGTGAGAGGATGCGATCCTGGATGACCACTCCTCCTGCTGCCAGCTAGTGCCTCTGCCCAGCCCATCCTCAAATGAGGTTACTGCATTTACCCACCACACCACCACCAGCCAGCACCTGACCAGAGAAGACACTCCAGATGGACGGGTGGATCCTCCTGATTCCTGCCTGCCTCTCTGCTTTGGCTGACCCTGCAGCCCTCCTGCTGACAGTGGTGAGTGTAGAATGCTTCCTCTTCAAGCCAACCAAAAATTCGGGACAGTAATTGTGTGACTGTTTGACACCACACACTGTCTCTGCTCACTCTGACAGACAGCCGCCAGCCAGGCTGCAGGAGTCTCTCTCTTAGTGTGAGTGTGCGCTGTATGAGTGCAGTGTGCGCTGTATGAGTGCAGTGCGTCGGACCGACCGCCGACAGACAGTCTCACTCGTCTCTGTCACACACCACAGTTTGTCAGTGTGTTAATGACAGGGCTTAAAAACCAACCGAACTTCTCCTTCGTAAGATGTGAGTGGTGACAGTCGTCCTCCCGACGTCCCAGTCGGTTTCGTCTCTCCGTCCGTCCTTAGTCCTCCTAGGTGGGCAGGTAGACCTCACAGAAGAGACCAGTCCACGACCGACCACCACCACACCACCCATTTACGTCATTGGAGTAAACTCCTACCCGACCCGTCTCCGTGA
>BLSH010323302.1:268244-284866 GCA_018402905.1 Glandirana rugosa | reverse complement strand
TATAACAGAAATGTGTTTTTTTACCTTGCGATCTACCTTAAATCACATTGCTTTTTGCACAGTGCACTTGCTTGTAGCCTAAATACTGAAATTTGCACTGAGAACTGTAATTTTGTAACTTTTGCAAACTGTCAGTAAAAATGTGGCTGTGCCAGTAAATTTTGGGTGTTGTGCCAGTAAATTTCAATCTGGTAGGTTGGCAACACTGCTGGGTGTGTATTAAATAGCAGTTCCCTAAGTTTTATACAGTCCCCTTAGCTACAAAGCTTTGTTAGACTCTAAAAAGGATTTAAAAAGCTATTTCTTTCTACGTAAGCCATATTATTAGTATTTTAAGGTGACTTTATTACTTTAGGAAAAAAGCGAACTGCTAGTGCAGGTGCCTAAAGGTGCAACATCCCATTCACTTCAGCTAAGGCTGAGTTCCTTCCTTCTGAACAGGCAAAACACTGGTACTTGCTTGTACAGACAGAGCTTTTCTGCCCCTTTCTAGCTCACATATTTCTATTGGTCAAGAGGGCAGCCCATCATTGTATTGGGCCAGTAGAAATGTGAAGGAAGATTGGGAAAGCTTCAATGCAACCCAGAAGAAGAACCTTTGTCTGTTCAGAATAGTCCACAATGAGCCGTATAAGAAGTGAGAGATTATTCAGTTATGTGCAGGTATCTCCTGGTGCCTACGCTTTCAAACACCTCTGTTTGTTTTAAAAGTGACAGTAACATTTTAAAGACTAAGTCCACTTTTGTTGAGAAAAAACATTCCCCTATGTACATTGACAAGAACAAACTTTTTTACAGATTCCAACCTCTTGTTATTCTGAAGGAATAGATGTTTGTTTCTCTGTATCCATGTGCAAAGTGAATCTGTATTGGAGTGATTTTATAATTATCAATCAGCTGCTGCACCTGTAGGGTTCTAATGAGGAAAGTGGCAGGGTCTGCATCCCTTTAGACATGATTTCCATTTGAGAGTATCTCACCAAAAATAACATTTTTGTTCGGAGAGAGCTACAGACCCCATGTGACAGATGTTGTTTACTATATTCGCCACCATGATTTTGATGTTACTGAAAGAACCTGATCTTGATTATCTCTAATTGCATAGCCCGGTTTTACTTGCGCTTTTTGAGGGTGCACACTGGGTGCAGGGATTGGTAGATCATTAATCGTTGGCCCCGCGGGGGGGGGGTCGCCTAGATCCGTAGAGACCGAATGTCCGGGATGGGGCGCCCCACCGGGGATAAACCGACGAAGGCAATCTCTGGAACCCAGAACCCATGGTACAGGTTGTTCATTTATGCGGTGAAGGGCTATTTCATCTGAACCCCTTTCCCCTTCTCCCTTTCCCCCATGTCCATTGAATGTCGGCAATCTGTATTGAATTTTCTTCTGAACATTTTCTATGCAACTATTGATGCTTGTATTGGAAATTCTTTAAATAAAGATTATATATATAAAAAAAAAAAAATAACATTTTTGTTGCACGGGATGCCAAAAATCTGACTTGTATTTTAGTGCAGACTTCTGGGAAAATCACACAAGCAGGAAATTACCTTTCTGGGGGGTCATTCTGTACACCATCTGTGTACAGAGCACCTCCAGGTAGCCATATTGCATTGCATTTTACAAAAAATTACAAAGCTGCAGTTAGAAAATGAAAAGTAATTTTTAATAACATTCAATTACAATATCACTTGTGTCACAACGGTATACTCTATATTATCTTATTTATATTTGCAAATTTTTCCCCACAAAAGGGGAGTTACCCTTTTAAGACAGAGTAATCAAATGTTTGCATTGGTGAAGTCAAGACTGGTTATCTTTAACCACTTGCCGACCATCCACCATTATTATACGGTGGCAGGTCAGCAAGTTCCCGTGAATCGTCGTACCTGTACGGCGGCCCTTTAAATAGCTATAGCAGGTGTGTGCGCCTGTTGCACGATGGGGAGCTGATGTGCGTGGCCGGCGGCCGCGATGTCCACCAGCCACCCGCGATGTCAGGGAAGTAGAGAGGTGTGCTGTTCCTAGTAATCAGGAACAGCGTTCTCTCTATACTCCCAGTCAACACTCTCCCCCCACAGTTAGAAACACCTCCCAGGGAACACATTTAACCCCTTGATCGCCCCTAGTGTTAACCCCTTCCCTGCCAGTGACATTTATACAGTAATCTGTGTATTTTTATAGCACTGATCTCTGTATAAATGTCATTGGTCCCAAAAAAGTGTCTGATCTGTCTGCCGCAATGTCGCAGTACTGCTAAAAATTGCTGATCGTCATTACTAGTAAAAAATGAATAATAAAAATGCCACAAATCTATCCCCTATTTGGTAGAGGCTATAACTTTTGGGCAAACAAAATCAATATACGCTTATTGCGATTTTTTTTTTTTTACCAAAAATATGTAGAAGAATGCATATTGGCCTAAACGGATAAAGACATTTGTTTTTTTAGATATTTTTTTTGGATATTTATTATAGCAAAAAAGTAAAAAATATTTTGTTTGTTTTTTTCAAAATTGTCGGTCTTTTTTTGTTTATAGCCCAATAAATAAGGTGATCAAATACCACCAAAAGAAAGCTCTATTTGTGGGGAAAAAAAGGGTGTCAATTTTGTTTTGGTACAGGGTTGCATGACCGCTAAATTGTCAGTTAAAGCAACACAGTGCCATATCGCAAAAAATGGCCTGGTCAGGAAGTGGGTAAATCCTTCTGAAGTTGTTAAGCTGTTTTCTACCAACATACATTTATAAATGGCAGATTAGTGGACTGTTATTTCTCCAGTGCTGTTTATAAATGCCAAATGAGAATATACCCTTGTAAGGTCATTGCACCCGCTAATATCTGTGTACCAAGTCATCATTAGACAACTTGGAACACAGACACAATGTACGAAGCCTATCTGAATGGCTCGGTACCTTGTGATCACTGTGATAGTCACAGACATAACATGCTACTGTTTACTATTGTTAATCCCTCCCTTTCTTTTGACAACAGGAAGGAGAGGAATTGAAGTAAGTTATGAATAGAAAATTAATGAACCTGCAGCTATTGATGCAATAATTACTTTCACTAACTGGGATTGTTTTTAACCCTCTCCTACACATCTAATCTCTAACCTGTAAATTAACCCTTCATTTTTTTCTCTCTGTCTGTGACCTGTATAATAATTTATCTAGTGCACCATTACCAAGTTATGTGTTTTACTTCCCTCGATAGAAGCATGTTTCTTCATTTCAAAAAAATTAGATCACCGCAGGGTGTCTACTTTCCAAAAAAGGGGTTACTTGTGGGTTTTTGTACTGTCTTGACATTTTTATTTTGACGAAGTACAGATTCAGTTTTTTTTATAAACCTTTTTTTTTTATAGTAAAAAAATAAAAAACCAAGTGGTTACTAAATACCAACAAAAGAAAGTTCTGTCTGTCTCAGAAATGGTATAAAATAAATTTGGATATAGTGCCTGGCTGAGTAATTGTCAATCAAACTATCACAGCACTGGAAACTGAAAAACGAGCTTGCAATAAAAGGGTATTTCAGGATGGTACTCAAGTTGTTTATAATTCATCTGGCCAATGTCCTTGGTAAACCCTCAATCTGCTTTTGTAAAGGGGCTATAACTTTTCGGTTTAAACATACTGGAGAACGACACTAATAGAAAATATCTTATGAATATGTTTTTTCCAAGAAGAAGCAATGTACATATTGACTTTAAAAATGCAGCACGTTCCTGAAACAGGGAATCGTTCAATTTAAATGATTGCAGGGACCTTTCCGATAACAAGAATGTGATCAGGAAATCCATCATAATACAGCATAACTATTACTCAATACAAAGTGGGCATGCCACAAATTATTGTCATTCCTGCCAGGTATAGATTAAGTTGTGCAGGGCAGATATTAATCTCCTGGCCAGCCGAGCTGAAGTGTGTAATGATTGAGAACGCTTGTAATGATGCAAGAGATGCATAATATTCAATCAGCTGCATTGTGATAAAGTACTCATTGATCTGTGTTACAAAGTCCCTTTCATATTTTTTCCCTATTCCAAGCGGTGTATTCATCAATCTCTAGGTATAATCTCCCATGAGATAACACCCAGTGCTCTGTTTTTGTGCGAGCTGATACATCAGTGTCACAAACAGCTTTGCTGGTCGCTGAACCAACCCCACAGAATAACACAGTGGAAAGTGATATTATCTCACGAGATATAGGAACCTGGTGTTTGATGAATAGCACCCTCTGCCACACTATGCCAGGATTAAGGATTCTGGGGGAATATGCATTGTAGGACATGCTATTTTTGTGCCTGTCACATGTGCAGCTGTGTTTATTCTTAAAGAAAACCTGTCATGAGATAATATGGTGGCCACCATTGCTGACCTTCCTTTCTGAAAATAATACCTGGCTGCCTGTCATGTTGATCTTCTTGCTTCAACCAACTTCTAAACCAATGCTTGAAAAAAAAATACCGAAACATTATAAAGCACGGAGAGGTGCTTAAAAATGGGTTTAGTGGTCTCTTTTTTTAATACACATTTTGAAGGAGAGTGCATAAAAAAAGCCAAGAGAAGAACCCAACCATGTGACCTATCAAAGTCGCATGGCCAGCCCTTCCCCAGTCATAGAGCTCTCTCTGCTACATTAAATAAAGGGAACTCTGTGGGGAATTATTAATTCAGCCTTGTTTATTAAAACTTCTCAATGTCAATCATCCATAGCAACCATTTTTAATCTTTCTTAACCTGGGTCCTGTTTTTTGAGGTCCATTGAGCTGTTGTGGAATGATCTCTGGCTTAATTATGTCATCATATTTGTGGCATTAACTTTAGCAGAGTCAAGGTGCCTTTTACCCACTGACCACCAATCTAAGGGGAACCATCTCGCACTAACCAACAATGTAAGGAGCACCTTTTCCCACTGACCTTCAATGTAAGAGGGGATTTTTTGCACTGACTGCCAGTGTAAGAAGGCCCTTCGCTACTGTGCACCAATGAAAGGGGGACCTCCTGACCGCCATTCTAAGGGGGGACATTTCCACTGAACACCAACATAATGAGCACCTTTTCCCACTCACCTTCAATCTAAGGGTTTTTTTTTCACTGACCACCAGTGTAAGGAGGCCTTTTCTACTGTCCACCAATGTAAGGGGGGATCTCCTTGCATTGGCAACCAATGTAAGGCGCACCCACCCACCATTCTAAAGCCTTGTACACACGGGACGGCGATCGTACGTACGATCGTCGCAAATCGTATGTTGCATAATGTAACTTGCATACTGACTGCACTACACGATCGTACGAGCACAGAAGAACGTTCAGGTGCATGTAATTAGCATCCGGCCGTTCCTGACTTTGGAGCATGTGTGTTTTGCACAATACAACTTGTTGTACCAACTGCTTTGTACACACGATACAACAGTCGTATGAGCGCTTGTTGGTACGATCACGTTTTCTAGGCTGCTCATACAATTCCCTTGTACGACCGTCGTATGTTCGACTGTTCTAATTGCGCATACGAACGATTGATATCGCATACAACGGCCGTTAGTACGACCTGTTGTATACGATCGTCGTCCCGTGTGTACGAGGCTTAAGAAAGGATCTTTCGCACTGACTACCAATGTAAGGAGCACCTTCTCCCACTGACCAACAATCTAGGGAAGCACCTTTTACACTGACCATAAATGTAGGGAGGCCCTTCTCTACTTTCCAACAATGTAGGAAGGACCTTCTCTACTGTCCACCAATGTAAGAAGGACTTCCTCCCACTGATCTCCAATCTAAGTAAGGGGAACATTTCCACTGACCATCAATGTAAGGAGGCCCTTATCCTCTGTCCACCAGTGTACAAAGACACTAAAATGTCACTGTGTGCTTTTGCTTACTGATTATTAATAATGGATTTGTGATTATTACTGAAAATAATTTTGTCATAGGGCAGGGGTGATTTATTTGGCATGGGTATTTAAAAAAATATCCACTCTTGGTGTCAGATACGGTAAAGGCTCAATTCACAAAACTAAAATCCCACAATAAGGATCCCTATTTTTGAAAAACTAACTTATTTTATCCGAATCCAAATATATTTGAAGAAATTCAGATCCATTTCCTTGTGCTAAAGCTTTGTAAATTGAGCCTAAAGTATGTTATTTTCTTTTTTTTATTATTCTACCTATAACTTATTATTGACCTTTGTGTTAAATGAGCTGTAGATTTAATTACTTCTCTCTATGGTCTCTTCAAAGTTATTTCTAGTGGTGTTCAGGTTGAAAAGGATGGCTTTAGATGCCTGTTTAGATGCCTAGTAAATCCACATTGGAAGAATAGAAGAGAGAACCTGGCTACTTTGAGCAACAGACAGTTTTCAGAGAAAGTGATAAATGAGGACTACAATCTCAGTTATTATCAGTGTAAATATATATTTATAAATAAAAATATTTAGGAACCTTGGTAAAAAATATAAATATTTATAGTATACAGTATCTCACAAAAGTAAGTACACCCCTCACATTTTTGTAAATATTTATATATTTTAATGTGACAACACTGAAGAAATGACACTTTGCTACAATGTAAAGTAGTGAGCGTACAGCTTGTATAACAGTGTAAATTTGCTGTCCCCTCAAAATAACTCAACACACAGCAATTAATGTCTAAACCTCCGGCAACAAAAGTGAGTACACCCCTAACTGAAAATGCCCAAATTGGGCCCAAAGTATCAATATTTTTTATGGCCACCATTATTTTCCAGCACTGCTTTAACCCTCTTGGGCATGGAGTTCACCAGAGCTTCGCAGGTTGGCACTGGACTCCTCTTCCACTCCTCCATGACGACATCACAGAACTGGTGGATCTTAGAGACTTTGCGCTCCTCCACCTTCCCTTTGAGGATGCACCACAGATGGTCAATAGGGTTTACGTCTGGAGACATGGTTGGCCAGTCCATCACCTTTACCCTCAGCTTCTTTAGCAAGGCAGCGGTCGACTTTGAGGTGTGTCTGGGGTCGTTATCATGTTGGAATACTGCCCTGCGAAGGGAGGGGATCATGCTCTGCTTTAGTATGTCACAGTACATGTTCGCATTCATAGTTCCCTCAATGAACTGTAGCTCCCCATTGCCGGCAGCACTCATGCAGCCCCAGACCATGACACTCTCACCACCATGCTTGACTGTAGGCAAGACACACTTGTCTTTGTACTCCTCACCTGGTTTCCGCCACACACGCTTGACACCATCTGAACCAAATAAGTTTATCTTGGTCTCATCAGACCACAGGACAAGGTTCCAGTAATCCATGTCCTTAGTCTGCTTGTCTTCAGCAAACTGTTTGCAGACTTTCTTGTGCACCATCTTTAGAAGAGGCTTCCTTCTGGGAAGACAGCCATGCTGACCAATTTGATACAGTGTGTGGCGTATGGTCTGAGCACTGGCAGGCTGACCCCCCACCCCTTCAACCTCTGGATATGACGCTGAGCATGTGCACTCAACTTCTTTGGTCGACCATGGCGAGGCCTGTTCTGAGTGGAACTTGTCCTGTTAAACCGCTGTATGGTCTTGGCCATCATGCTGCAGCTCATTTTCAGGGTCTTGGCAAAATTCTTATAGCCTAGGCCAACTTTATGTAGAGCAACAATTCTTTTTTTTAGATCCTCAGAGTTCTATGCCATGAGGTGCCATGTTAAACTTCCAGTTACCAGTATGAGAGAGTGAGAGCAATAACACCAAATTTAACACACCTGCTCCTCATTCACACCTGTGACCTTGTAACACTGACGAGTCACATGACACTGAGGAGGGAAAATGGCTAATTGGGCCCAATTTAGACATTTTCCCTTAGGGTTGTACTCAATTTTGTTGCCAGCGGTTTAGACATTAATGGCTGTGTGTTGAGATATTTTGAGGGGACAGCAAATTTACACTGTTCTACAAGCTGTACTCTTACTACTTTACATTGTAGCAAAGTGTCATTTCTTCAGTGTTGTCACATGAAAAGATAGAACAATATATTAACAAAAATGTGAGGGGTGTACACACTTTTTGAGATACTGTTTGTGTATATATATATATATATATATATATATATATATATATATATATATATACACAGTATCTCACAAAAATGAGTACACCCCTAAGTGAAAATGTCCAAATTGGGCCCAATTAGCCATTTTTCTTCCATGGTGTCATGTGACATGTTCATGTTACAAGGTCTCAGGTGTTAATAGAGAACAGATGTGTTAAATTAGGTGTTGGCACTCTCACTCTCTCATACTGGACCCTGGAAGTTCAACATGGCACCTCATGGCAAAGAACTCTCTGAGGATCTGAAGAAAAGAATTGTTGCTCTACATAAAGATGGCTTAGGCTATAAGAAGATTGCCAAGACCCTGAAACTGAGCTGCAGCACGGTGGCCAAGACCATACAGAGGTTTAACAGGACAGGTTCCACTCAGAACAGGCCTCACCATGGTCAACCAAAGAAGTTGACTGCATGTGCTCAGCGTCATATCCAGAGGTTGTCTTTGGGAAATAGACGTATGAGTGCTGCCAGCATTGCTGCAGAGGTTGAAGAGGTGGGGGGTCAGCCTGTCAATGCTCAGGCTATACACTGCACACTGCATCAAATTGGTCTGCATGGCTGTCATCCCAGAAGAAAGCCACTTCTAAAGATGATGCACAAGAAAGCCCGCAGCCAGTTTGCTGAAGGCAAGCAAACTAAGGACAAGGATTACAGGAACATTGTAACATGGTCTGATGAGACCAGGATAAACGTATTTGGTTCAGAGGGTGTCAAGCGTGTGTGAAGGCAACCATGTGAGGAGTACAAAGACAAGTGTGTCTTGCCTACAGTCAAGCATGGTGGTGGGAGTGTCATGGTTTGGGGCTTCATGAGTGCTGCCAGCACTGGGAAGCTACAGTTCATTGAGGGAACCATGAATGCCAACATATACTGTGTAGCAGAGCATGACCCCCCCCCCCCCCCCCTTCGGAGACTGGGCTGCAGGGCAGTATTCCAACATGATAACAACCCCAAACACACCTCCAAGATGACCACTGGCTTGCTACAGAAGCTGAGGGTAAAGTTGATAGACTGGCCAAGCATGTCTCCAGACCTAAACTCTATTGAGCATCTGTGGGGCATCCTCAAATGCAAGGTGGAGGAGCACAAGGTCTCTAACATCCACCAACTCGGTGATGTCATCATGGAGGAGTGGAAGAAGACTCCAGTGGCAACCTGTGAAGTTCTGGTGAACTCTATGCCCAAGATGGTTAAAGAGGAAGTAAACCCAGATTGGGGTTAACTTCCTCTACATGACCCTGTAATGTAGAAGCATAATGGGCTACTATGCATTGCATAATAGCCCATTATGTCCCACTTACTTGCAAACGAAGCCTGCGATGTCCAGCGCTGTCCCCTGTGCTGGCGGCATCCATCTTCAGCCCCTCTTCCTTCTGGGGCCACGACTCCAGCGCTGTGACTGGCCGGAGTCACGTGACGTCACTGCGCGGGAGCCGCCAGTCAAGGCACGATCGCAGTGGAGGAACGGCACGGAGGCGTTTCTTCACTGCGCATGTGCCGACATGACGTCGGCACAGCAAATACACTGCATATCTCCTGAATCGTACAGGTTTAGGAGATATACAGGGCACCTACAGGTAAGCCTTATTATAGGCTTACCTGTAGGTTAAAGTGGTTGTCACGACTTGACAACCACTTTAAGGCAGTGCTGGAAAATAATGGTGGCCACACAAAATATTGACACTTTGGGCCCAATTTGGACATTTTCGCTTAGGGGTGTACTCACTTTTGTTGCCAGCGGTTTAAACATTAATGGCTGTGTGTTGCCTTATTTTGAGGGGACAGCAAATTTACACGGTTATACAAGCTGTACACTCACTACTTTACATTATAGGAAAGTGTCAATTCTGCAGTGTTGCCACATGAAAAAGATATAATAAAATATTTACAAAAATGTGAGGGGTGTACTCACTTTTGTGGGATACTGTGTGTGTATGTGTGTGTGTATGTGTGTGTGTATATATATATATATATATTTACAGTGAGGGAAAAAGTACACCCACCGGCAATGAAATGTCTATCATTTTAATGGTAGGTTTATTTTAAAAGTGCGAGACAGAATAAGAACCAAAAAAATCCAGAAAAATGGATTTCAAAAAATTTATCAATTGATTTGCATTTTAATGATTGAAATAAGTATCTGACCCCATCGCAAAATATCCCTTAGTACTTGGTGGTAAAAAGTGCAGAGAAGGGCAACCAAACTAATAAGAGACATGGAGGAGCTCGGCTATGAGGAAAGATTATAGGAACTGAATTTATTCTCTCTTGAGAAGAGGAGATTAAGAGGGGATATGATCAACATGTACAAATATATAAGTGGTCCATATAGTGAACTTGGTGTTGAGTTATTTACTTTAAGGTCATCACAAAGGACAGGGCACGCTTTACGCCTAGAGGAAAAAAGATTTAATCTCCAAATACAGAAAGGTTTCTTCACAGTTAAAGCTGTGAAAATGTGGAATAGACTCCCTCCAGAGGTGGTTTTCGCCAGCACAGTAGATTGCTTTACAAAAGGCCTGGATTCTTTCCTTAATGTAAATAATATTACTGGGTACTAATATTTTTAGGTAAAGTTGATACAGGGTGAATCTGATTGCCTCTCGGGGGATCAGGAAGGAAATTTTTCCCCTGCTATAGCAAATTGGATCATGCTTTGCTGGGGTTTTTTTGCCTTCCTCTGGATCAACTGTGTATGAAGAATTGTATATGGGATTGTATGGTTATATATAATTTTTCTATTTTTTTTTTTTTGGTTGAACTAGATGGTGTCTTTTTTCAACCTGACTAACCATGTACTGTAACTATGTAACAACCCATTTTCAATGCCCTGGATGAGGAAAGGAGGTTCTCACACAAGATTTTGACGGTGTATGGCCCTGTTCATCGCCCCTTTGATGCAGTGAAGTTGTCCTGTCCCCTTAGCAGAAAAACACCCCCAAAGCATAATGTTTTCGCCTCCATGTTTTACTGTGGAGATGGTGTTCTTGGGGTCATAGGCAGCATTCCTCCCCTGCTGCTTCAGTGTTTTTAGATCTTTGTGTCAGATGTTACTATGGTATACTGAAGTATGATTACTAGCATTTCATAAGTGTCAAAGGTTTTTAATGACCATTACATTATGCAAAGAGTCAATATTTGCAGTGTTGACCCTTCTTTCTCAAGACCTCTGCAATTCGCCCTGGCATGCTGTCAAACTCCTGAGCCACATCCTGACTTATGGCAGCCCATTCTTGCATAGCCAATGCTTGGACTTTGTCAGAATTTGCGGGGGGGTTTTTTTGTTCACCCACCTCTTGAGGATTGACCAAGTTCTCAATGTGATTATGTTCTGGGGAGTTTCCTGGCTATGGACCCAAAATGTCGATGTTTTGATACTCAAGCCACTTATTTATCACTTTTTCCTTATGGTAAGGTGCTCTATCATGCTGGAAAAGGCATTGTTCATAAACAGAATGGTCTTGAGTGGCTGGTAGAAGTTGCTCTCAGAGGATGTTTTTGTACCATTCTTTATGCATGGCTGTGTTCTTAGGCAAAATTGTGAATGAGCCCACTCCCTTGGCTGAGAAGCATCCCCACACAGGAATGGTCTCAGGACGCTTTACTGTTGGCATGACACAGGACTGATGGTAGCGCTTACCTTTTATTTTCTGGACAAGGGTTTTTCTGGATGCCCCAAACAATTGGAAAGGGGATTCATCAGCGAAATCGACTTTACCCTAGCCCTCAGCAATCCAATCCCTGAACCTTTTGCAGAATATCAGTCTGTCCCTGATGTTTTTCCTGGAGAGTAGTGGCTTATTTGCTGCCCTTTTTAACACCAAACCATTCTCCAAAAGTCTTCACCTCACTGTACATGCAGATGCACTAACAGCGGCCTGCAGCCATTCCCGAGCACGCTCTGCACTGGTGGTCCCACAGCTGAATCAACTGTAGGAGACAGTCCTGGCAGTTGCTGGACTTTCTTGGGCGCCATGAAGCCTTCTTCACAAATGCAGTGAAAATGTTTTTTATGGGATTAAGTTTATTTTCATGGCAAAGAGGGAATTTGCAATTCATCTGATCACTCTTCATAACATTCTGAAGTATATGCAAATTGCCATGATAAAAACCGAGGCAGCAGGCTTTGGGAAAATTAATATGGGTCGTTCTCAAAACTTTTGGCCACGGCTGTACACATCATTATGGCGGCCTCTATTCCGCATTAACTCTCCCCAGAGGGATTCCTCGCATTGCAGGCTCTCCCTGGACTGCCGAACAATACATCTACCCCGGATGACTGTAGCTCTTTTGGACTGTCCTGGAACATATATCATTGACCCCAGTCTGTCTGCTCCTCCATTATGTGAGTGCAATTGCTGTTTATATATTCATTTTGATATTTTAATAAACTGTGTTACACCATGCCTGCCTGGCGCCTCTCTGTTCTTCCCCGGTTCTTTCACTGTTAAAATAAACCTACCTTTAAAAAATTATAGACTAATCATTTCTTTCAGTGATCAAATACTTATGTCCCTCACTGTGTATACACATGTGCATCTCAAAAAATTTGAATATCATCAAAAAGTTAATTTATTTCAGTAATTCAATTCAAAAAGTGAAACTCATGTATTTTATATAGATTCATTACACACAGAGTGATGTATTTCAAGCATTTCTTTCTTTTAATTTTGATGATTATGGCTTACAGCTAGTGAAAACCCAAAATTCAGAAAATTAGAATATTGTGAAAAAGTTCAATATTGTAGACTCATGAGGGTTTATTTACTAAAGCTGGAGAGTGCAAAATCAGACTCACTTCTGTAAAGAAACCAATCAGCTTCCAGGTTTATTGCCAAAGTTTAATTGAACAAGCTGAGGGTTAGAAGCTGATTTCTTTGCAGAAGTGAATCATATTTTGCACTCTCCAGCTTTAGTAAATGAACCTCCAAGGTGTCACACTCTAATCTGCTAATTAACTCAAAACACCTGCAAAGGTTTCCTTAGCCTTTAAATGGTCTTTCAGTCTGGTTCAGTAGGTTACACAATCATGGGGAAGACTGCTGACTTGACAGTTGTCCAGAAGACATTCATTGATACCCTCCACAAGGAGTGCAAGTCACAAAAGGTCATTGCTAAAGGAGCTGGTGTTCAGAGTGCTGTGTATCCAAGCATATCAATAGAAAGTTGGGTGGAAGGAAAAAGTGTGGTAGAAAAGGTACACAAGCAACAGGGATAATCACAGCCTTGAGAGGATTGTGAAGCAAAGGGCATTCAAGAATTTGGGGGAGATGCACAAGGAGTGGACTATGGCTGGTGTCAGTGCTTCAAGAGCCACCACACACAGATGTATCCAGGACATGAGCTACAACTATGTCAAGCCATTCCTGAACCAGAGACAATGTCAGAAGCGTCTTACTTGGGCTAAGAAGAAAAAGGACTGGACTGTTGCTCAGTTGTCCAAAGTCCTCTTTTTGGATGAAAGTACATTTTGCATTTCATTTGGAAATCAAGGTCTCAGAGTCTGGAGGAAGAGTGGAGAGGTACAGAATCCAAATAGCATGAGCTCAAGTGTGAAATCTACACAGTCAGTGATGATTTAGGGAGCCATGTCATCTGCAGGTGTTGCTCCACTGTATTTGATCAAGTCCAAAGTCAGTGCAGCCCTCTACTAGGAAATTCTAGAGCACATCATGCTTCCCTCTGCTGACCAGCTTTATGGAGATGCTAATTTCATTTTCCAGCAGGACTTGGAACCTGCCCACACTACCAAAAGTACCAATACCTAGTTTTATGGTCATTGTATCACTGTGCTTGATTGGCCAGTAAACCCACCTGACCTAAACCCCGTAGATAATCTGTAGGGTATTGTCAAGAGGAAGATGAGACACCAGACCCAACAATGCAGACGAGCTGAAGGCTGCCATCAAAGCTTCCTGCTTCCATAACACCTCAACAGTGCCACAGGCTGATCGCCTCCATGCCATGCCACATTGATGCAGTAATTCGTGCAAAAGGAGCCCCAACCAAGTATTGAGTGCATACTATACTGTACATGGACATACTTTTCAGTAAGCCAACATTTCTGTATTAAAAATCCTTTTTTTATTGGTCTTATATAATAATCTAATTATCCGAGATCCGAATTTTGGGTTTTCTCTAGCTGTAAGCTATAATCATCAAAATTAAAAGAAAGAAATACTTGAAATATATCACTCTGTGTGTAATGGATCCTATTTAAAATACACGAGTTTCACTTTTTGAATTGAATTACTGAATTAAAATAACTGTAGTGCCCCCAAAGTGTAGGCATTTTTTTTTGGTGAGGTCTTTTTGCTAGGAGAGGCAGAATTTAGTCAGGCCTGACTGTGGGTGCAGGCCTGAATGTTTTGATCTGAGCTGGGGAGTGGCTCAAGGAGTGGCTGGAGATGGAAGGAAGGGACACCCCTTGGAGTTTCCTCCCCTTTGAGCAGAGAAGGCTCTGGAAAGGGGGATGGATGAGAAGGTGCCACTTCCTGATGTATGACAAGGAGCCCTGACCAATCTACAGTCTAGATGGGCAGGGGGCAGGCTTCCTTAAATACAGCAGTCTGCCAGTAGGGGGAGGAGAAGTTGGGTAGAAGATAAAGCAGAGTTTCTGTGGAGGCATCTACCTGGGAGGGAGCCCCCAATTGGGGGGGGGGAGGGGGGTGACCTTGAGGCCTGGAGACTCAGGTTTAGCCAGGAGTGGAGTTGATTCCTGGAGCAGCACAAGGGAGTAGGAGAACAGCAGAGTTGCTACTGAGAACACTTTAAAGTATCCACTGGAGTCGCTGAGTGACAGACCCTGGGAGCTGGAGGAAAGGCTGGAGCAGGCTGGGAGAGGAATAGTGAACAGTCTGTGGAGGTCTTGGGAGCCAGTCAGGGGAAGGAGTGTCACTGGGAGGAAAGCGGGTCAGTGTGACCTGGAAGAAATATGGGCTGGAAGTTGTAATCCATGAAAGGCCCAGCTAGCACCAACGTACTAAGCTACACTTTGAGGGTTCTTTGACCCTGGCCTGTAACGGGTGGTCCGGAGGTCCTGCTGACAGAGTGCAGGCCTCACCATGTGCTGGCTGCGGTGAAGACAAAGGAATGGAGTGAGCCTGATAAATCTCCCTTCAGGTCAGGAAACTAAGTGAAGTGCTGGAGAGAAGTAAAGGAGCAATAGTCTGCAAGAGAAGTGCTGGATGAAGTAGAGTGTATATACGGTTGTGTATATATATGGTCCTGTAACCAATTCATTGGGCATCCCACAGTCACCCCTTTTCCCCAAAACAAATAAAAACAAGAGTCAACCTATTCAGTGACTTCGGATGTGTTAGATATGGTGGGATTGAGGGCAGCTATAAGGTGAACCACAACTACCAGCCACTCCTAAGGGAGAACATGGCTACATAACTTTTTGATGATATTCTATTTTTTTTAGATAGATGCACCTGTGTATGTGTATATATGTACAGTATCTCACAAGTGAGTACACCCCTCACATTTTTGTAAAAATTTTATTATATCTTCTCATGTGACAACACTGAAGAAATGTAAATTTGCTGTGCCCTCAAAATAACTCAACACACAGCCATTAATGTCTAAACCTCTGGCAAAAAAGTGAGTACACCCCAAAGTGAAAATGTCCAAATTGGGCCCAATTAGCCATTTTCCCTCCCCGGTGTCATGTGACTCGTTAGCGGTACAAGGTCCCAGGTGTGAATGGGGAGCAGGTGTGTTAAATTTGGTGTTATCGCTCTCACTCTCTCATACTGGTCACTGGAAGTTCAACATGGCACCTCATGGCAAAGAACTCTCTGAGGATCTGAAAAAAAATAATTGTTGTTCTATATAAAGATGGCCTAGGCTATAAGAAGATCGCCAAGACCCTTAAACTGAGCTGCAGCATGGTGGCCAAGACCATACAGCGGTTTAACAGGACAGCTTCCACTCAGAACTGGCGTTGTCTTGGTTGACCAAAGAAGTTGAGTGCACATGCCCCGTGTCATATCCAGAGGTTGTCTTTGGGAAATAGATGTATGAGCTCTGCCAGCATTGCTGCAAAGGTTGGGGGGGCCAGCCTGTCAGTGCTCAGACCATACCTTGCACACTGCATCAAATTGGTCTGCATGTGTTAGAAGAAGAGTGTGATAAGGGTTAATTGCATCTGGGTGTGGTTCCCTCTGAGTTGCTGAGAAGCAGCTCTATTTAAACTTCCTGCTTCCTGTAAGCAGATGCACGTCACACGTTCCATACCAGACTCGTGACTGTCCGACCGGGGGGGTTGGAAACGTCGTTACGACCGTCTCGAGTATGTAGATAAAGGGTTTCTGTTGGAGACCTATACTGTGCCCCGTACACGTGAGTTGAAGAAACCAGTTGGTTCTGTTGCGGTCAAGACTCACCTTCGACAGGACAATTTGGCGACATACCAGAACCGGTGGTACGACGTCGAGTCAAATTCCCAGAACCGCTAGAAGAATATCGGATCCGGTAGAAATATATCTTGTTGTTAATAAAAAAAAGTCTAGGAGTCTCTCAAGAAACGGTACTCC
>BLSH010323302.1:218191-228768 GCA_018402905.1 Glandirana rugosa | reverse complement strand
ATCCGCCGCAGAGACCACTTTTATCTGAAAGCGAGCCGCCCGTTGTTTAAAAAAATACCGGGGGTTACGGTAGCTATCTGCTACCATAACAACGTTATTCAAATGCAAATTAACGCCACATAATGATGGCGGGAGGTCCGGAAGTGCTTAAAGTGAGAATAATTAACAAACAACTCAAAATTTGCAAATAAACATTTTTGACATTTTAAAGAAAAATCAGTGACCAATATAACCCCCCTTTTTTCCAATAGTAGTCATAAGCCTTCCATTCATGGAGTCTGTCAGTTTCTTGATCGGTTGACGATCAACTTTTTGTGCAGCAGCAACCACAGCCTCCAAGACAATGTTCAGAGAGGTGTACTGTTTTCCTTTACCGTAAATCTCCCATTTAAGAAGGGCCCACAAGTTCTCAAGAGGGTTTTAGGTCTGATGAGGAAGGGGGGCCATATCATTATTCCTTCATCTTTAAGGCCTTTCCTGGCTAACCATGCAATGGAGTAGTTCAATGCATGCGATGGAGCATTGTCCTGCATAAATATCATGGTCTTCTTTAAAGATGCAGACGTTTTCCTGCACCCCTGTTTGAAGAAAGCGTCTTCTAAAAACTGGCAGTAGGTTTGGGAGTTGATTTTGAGTCCATCTTCAACCAGAAAAGGTCCAACTAGCTCATCTTTAATGATACCAGCCCTTACCAGTACCCCACCTCCACATTGTTTGGCGAAGTGGAGTTCTGTGCCTGTTACTGATCCAGCCACAGGCCCATCCATCTGGCCCGTCAAGAGTCACTCTCATCTCATCAGTCCATTAAACCTTTGAAAAATCTGTCTTCGGATATTTCTTGCCCAGTCTTGACGTTTCAACTTATGTCTTTTGTTGAGTGGTGGTCAGGTTTCAGCCTCCCTTACCTTGGCCATGTCGCTGAGCACTGAACACCTTGTACTTCTGGGCACTCCAGATTGCCGTCCTGGAATATGGAGGATAATGGGTTCCTGGTAGCTTCACATTTGATTCTTCTCAAATCTTTGGCAGTTAATTTGCATCTTTTTTTTTTTTCTCAACACGTTTCTTGTAACCCTGTTGACTATCTGCAACAAAATGTTTGATGGTTCTGTGCTCACACCCCAATATCTTAGCAATTTCAATATTGCTGCATGCCTCCGAAATAATTTTTACACTTTTTGACTTTTCAGAGTCAGTTAAATCTCTTTTTGGACCATTGTGCCTGAGGATAAGAAGCTGCCTAATAATTATGCACACCTTGATATAGGGTATTGATCTCCTTAGGCCGCACCCTCTCTCATTACACAAAATACATATCACCTGATATGCTTAAATCCAATAAGCATTCAAGTTTATACAGCTTAGACAATATGCATAAAAAAATTATGATTTGGTCAAAATGCTTGCATAATAATTGTGCACAGTGTAGACCACATTTCAAATAATAATGTATGTCTAAAATTGAAGTATATGCATTTAAATTCATTGAGCCTTTGCAGAATATTTTCTATTTTGTTCATTGGAGGACTCAGCTCTGTTTTAGATCATCAACAATTAGTCCAGCTCTGGTTAGGGGGACTACTTATTGTGTTCACAGACTATTGGCTAACTTATGTGTAGGAGAAATGAGTTAATAGTCTCAGGTTACAAAATGGAATTTCATACCCTCTATGGATGCTAGAAGTCATCCCCACACATTCAGCTGGAACAGTCTATGATTACCTTAAGCGGAGCTGTGTGCTTAAATGATCACAGAAAAAAGGAATTTACAGTGAATGCCTTTAAGCATGTTGTTCTGTGTTGGCAATGCTCAGGTGGCTCTCCCGATAATAAAAAAAAAATTTTGAACCATACATGTGTTTATCTATGTTGAAATTGCCGTTTGTAGTCTCCCTAGGAAGCCTGTGAGACATGGTGACAACACAAGAGCGATTTTGGGAGATGAGGCCTGAGCATTGTCATCATATACCAGGAAGCCCCTGCACAAGGACCTCTATGGTAGTATCGCCAGCCTGGTATTTCTGACATTATTATGTTAAAACGTACAGTTAGGTCCATAAATGTTGGGACATCGACACAACTCTAATCCTTTTGGCTCTATACACCACCACAATGGATTTGAAATGAAACGAACAAGATGTGCTTTAACTGCAGACTTTCAGCTTTAATTTGAGGGTATTTACATCCAAATCAGGTGAACGGTGTAGGAATTGCAACAGTTTGTATATGTGCCTCGCACTTTTTAAGGGACCAAAAGTAATGGGACAATTGGCTTCTCAGCTGTTCCATGGCCAGGTGTGTGTTATTCCCTCATTATCCCATTTACAAGGAGCAGATAAAAGGTCCAGGGTTCATTTCAAGTGTGCTATTTGCATAGCCATCATTAGGCTGAAAAAACAAAACAAACCCATCAGAGAGATAGCAAAAACATTAGGTGTGGGTAAATCAACTGTTTGGAGCATCCTTAAAAAGAAAGAACGCACCGGTGAGCTCAGCAACACCAAAAGACCTGGAAGACCACGGAAAACAACTGTGGTGGATGAATGAAGAATTTTTTTCCCTGGTGAAGAAAACACCCTTCTCAACAGTTGGCCAGATCAAGAACACTCTACCGGAGGTAGGTGTATGTGTGTCAAAGTCAACAATCAAGAGAAGACTTCACCAGAGTGAATACAGAGGGTTCACCACAAGATGTAAACCATTGGTGAGCCTCAAAAACAGGAAGGCCAGATTAGAGTTTGCCAAACAACATCTAAAAAAGCCTTCAGAGTTCTGGAACAACATCCTATGGACAGATGAGACCAAGATCAACTTGTACCAGAGTGATGGGAAGAGAAGTGTATGGAGAAGGAAAGGAACTGCTCATGATCCAAAGCATACCACCTCATCAGTGAAGCATGGTGGTGGTAGTGTCATGGCGTGGACAAAACTGAAGGGAAAATGCCCCAAGAACAAGCAAGAACTGAAGACAGTTGCAGTAGAGGCCTGGCAGAGCATCACCAGGGATGAAACCCAGCATCTGGTGATGTCTATGCGTTCCAGACTTCAGGCTGTAATTGACTGCAAAGGATTTACAACCAAGTATTAAAAAGTGAAAGTTTGATTTATGATTGTTAATCTGTCCCATTACTTTTGGTCCCTTAACCACAATACTGGGCACTTAAACCCCCTTCCTTCCCGGACCAATTTTCAGCTTTCAGCACTGTTGCAGTTTGAATGACAATTGCGCTGTCATGCGACACTGCACCCATATGAAATTTTTATCATTTTTTTCACACAAATAGAGCTTTCTTTTGGTGGTATTTAAGCACCCCTGGGTTTTTTATTTTTTGCGCTATAAATTAAAAAAAAGACTGAAAATTTTCAAAAACAATGCATTCTTCTTCGTTTCTGTTATAAAATTTTGCAAATAAGTAATTTCTCTTCATAAATTCTGACCAAAAATGATACTGCTACATTTCTTTGGTAAAAATAACCCAAATCAGAGTTTATTTGGTGTTGGTGGACAGACAGGTGTTTTGGGGACTGGGACAGACAGATGTTTTGTGTATGGTGACAGATGTGACGGGGACAGACAGATGTTTTGGGGACATACAGATGTTTGGGGACTGTGACAGATGTTTTGTGTATGGTGACAGATGTGATGGGGGACAAACAGATGTTTTGGCGACTGTTTTATGGGGACACTGATGTGTATGGGGACAGGGGTATCAGTAGTGCTTGGTGCACTGTGTGGGGGCGATCTGTGAGAGCTCTCTGCATGAAATCATCATCGTGCAGAGAGCTGTCACATAGCTCTCATAGATTCCCCCCCGCACTGAGCTCTCACTGAGCTCGGCAGGGGGAGAACTGTCAGACATTCGTCTCTGTTTACAATGTGACGGCTGTGATTGGACACAGCCGTCACATGATCGGGAGGGCCAATCAATGTGCCCATAACCCGATCTCTGATCAGCTGGATCCTGTGATCATAATGATCACAGGGTCCAGCCGCAGCGCGCCGCGTGGCCGCGCTGCGAGCTCCCGTTTTGCAGGACATAAATGCACGTCCTGTCAGAACGGGAAAGCTACCACCCGGCCGTATATACACAGTGGCCGGGTGGGAGGTGGTTAAAAAGTGGGAGGCACATATACAAACTGTTGTAATTCCTACACCGTTCGCCTGATTTGGATGTAAATACTCTCAAATTAAAGCTGAAAGTCTGCAGTTAAAGCACATCTTGTTCGTTTCACTTCAAATCCATTGTGGTGGTGTATACAGCCAAAAAGATTAGAATTGTGTCGATGTCCCAATATTTATGGACCTGACTGTGCATGAAATTTTAATGTTTGGGTTTATATATACCTAATTATGAGGTCTGAGCATCGCATCCTGGCAGGCTGCTGAATTGTATGTACAGCCTTAAGGTTTATCTTCCTTTCTCTCACGCCAGAAACTGTTGGAGTTGCAGATCAGAGACTGCATGGTTTTGGCAGGTCTTTTCATCTTCCTTTTTATTTTAGCAT
The DNA here is from genome assembly GCA_018402905.1 of Glandirana rugosa. Lineage (NCBI taxonomy): Eukaryota > Metazoa > Chordata > Amphibia > Anura > Ranidae > Glandirana > Glandirana rugosa. The sequence continues at coordinate 224,262 of BLSH010323302.1, read as the reverse complement.
TCAGTTAAGAAATTTCTACTGTCACACTGACAACAAATTTCAGCTGGTGCACTGCTTTTTTTTTTTGCTTTTTTTTCAGCGGGTCAAAATAAATATGGTACAAAGTACTGTTTAAGAAATTTAAAAAAATATATGTATTTTTTTGTGATGTGGACTAAATATCGTTTTTTTACATTTTGTCTAGAGTTCTTATTTAAAGGTGCCTATGATAAATGAATAGACCCAAGACCAGGGGGCATTTTGTGTATCTTCAGCAGTTATTTTTGCATACACTGCAACACAAAATAATTGGGCTTTGCCCTGGCAAAAGATTTCATCTGGCTGAAGCTAATTAAAGTGTAGTTATGCCTGTGGAAATATATCAGGAAAATGTAGAATTCCAGCGCAATGAAGTACGAACATAAATTATAGATCCAATAACAAAATGCTACGGGCTAGGCTAGGGAAATGTATTACAGAAAGGGAAGGAGCGTACAAAATACCACAAATATTAATTGCTCTTCAGTTGGGTCTGCTAAACAAAACACAATGCATTGATGCTCTGCTGCATTCCGCCATTGATGTTGCTTACTAATAAAAGCAGGTGTCACAAATGGTAATATATTGAGGTGGAACTCCAGTTGGTATACAGTTAGAGAAGAATGTTAACCACTCTATCCAAAAACTACAGGAGTGAAAGTTATAGTCTATAAACATTGCATGAAATAACTAAAATGTAATATATTGCAGTTTGCCAAACTTTATATGTGGTGACTGCATTTATTTTCTTACAGTATCTTCAGACTTTTTTCCTTTATTTTCACCTGATGATCCAGCCTTTTTGCCTTAGGTTGGCTACACTCTTTCTCCACTGTATCTATGGAGGAGCAATGTATCCACCCTTAGAAAGCAGTATTGTCATCTTGTGGATAGCATAGTGTTAGATGGATTAGTAGAGTTGTACTTTACATAAGTGGCAGATATGCAGTGCAACATGAACTTATAGGTGCATGCCCATACCTGTAACAGCCTCCCAAACCTTCCTGCCATGACAAGCAATGCTCCCATACTTTAGGGTCGTGTCGAAGCTTGGTTCTAAGCACCACACATTCCTATTGGCCCATTAGTATGATGAACAGCATCATTAGCCAATAGGAATGCACGGGAGGCAGGAAGGGTTAGGAAAGCTTCAGAACTTTCTAATAGTGCATCCAGAGATACCTGTGCATGCCTGGGCAGCCTTCCAAACCATTCTGTCATGGGCAAATCTCAAGCTGTTCTGGCATGTCTGTATTTCAACTGTATACAGTCAGGTCCATAAATATTGGGACATCTACACAATTCTAATCTTTTTGGCTCTACACACCACCACAATGGATTTGAAATGAAACAAACAAGATGTGCTTTAACTGCAGACTTTCAGCTTTAATTTGAGGGTATTTACATCCAAATTAGGTGAACGGTGTAGGAATTACGACAGTTTGTATACGTGCCTCTCACTTTTTAAGGGACCAAAAGTAATGGGACAGATTCACAATCATAAATCAAACTTTCCCTTTCTAATACTTGGTTGCAAATCCTTTGCAGTCAATTACAGCCTGTAGTCTGGAACGCATAGACATCACCAGACGCTGGGTTTCATCCCTGGTGATGCTCTGCCAGGCCCCTACTGCAACTGTCTTCAGTTCCTGCTTGTTCTTGGGACATTTTCCCTTCAGTTTTGTCTTCAGCAAGTGAAATGCATGCTCAATCGGATTCAGGTCAGGTGATTGATTTGGCCATTGCATAATATTCCACTTCTTTCCCTTAAAAAACTCTTTGGTTGCTTTTGCAGTGTGCTTCGGGTCATTGTCCATCTGCACTGTGAAACGCCGTCCAATGAGTTCTGAAGCATTTGGCTGAATATGAGCAGATAATATTGCCCGAAACACTTCAGAATTCATCCTGCTGCTTTTGTCAGCAGTCACATCATCAATAAATACAAGAGAACCAGTTCCATTGGCAGCCATACATGCCCACGCCATGACACTACCACCACCATGCTTCACTAATAAGGTGTTATGCTTTGGATCATAAGCAGTACCTTTCCTTCTACATACTCTTCTCTTCCCATCACTCTATACAGTTGATCTTGGTCTCATCTGTCCATAGGATATTGTTCCAGAACTGTGAAGGCTTTTTTAGATGTTTCTTGGCAAACACTAATCTGGCCTTTCTGTTTTTGAGGCTCACCAATGGTTTACATCTTGTGGTGAACCCTCTGTATTCACTCTGGTGAAGTCTTCTCTTGATTGTTGACTTTGACACACATACACCTACCTCCTGGAGAGGTATGCTGTGTGTGTCTATGGATGCACAAAGCCCGGTTTGGAATCAAGGTGCTCCCATAGAACATGGCTTGCTATGGGGGCGCGGGATACTCCAGAAGAGGAGGAAAAGGTCTGCTCTGTGCAATATCATTGCACTGCTCTGTGCAATATAATTGCACTGCTCTGTGCAATATCATTGCACAGAGCAAGTAAGTATAACCTCTTTTTTATTCTAGTAAAAAAAAAAAAAATAAGCTTTAAATATCACTTTAAGATCTGACTCTCAACTATCTTTAGACAAGGAGTGCTAATTTTATTTACTGACATGTTTAATAGAGAGAGAATGCAAAATGTAATACAATATGTAAAATACAATCATCAAATTATGGAACACCAAGCCAAGTCACATCAAAGATTGGTTCCTGGCAGGTTATAACTGAAAACATGTATTTACTATATATACCCCTTAGCATAGAATTTTTTTTTCTGTAGCAGGAAATAAAACCTAGGTGTAAAGAACTTGCTTATTCATACATGTGGGAGAGTACAATGCAGTTTATGTATAGAGAGTATCACAGGCCAATAGAGAAGCATATATGAGCCATTTACCAATTTTATAAGCATGGATAGATGCTCTTTACCTAGTTTATAATAAGTATTTATTTAGCATTGCTACAAGAGATTACTGTCATACTTGAACAATCTTTATAGATTATTTAAATGTTCCACATTACATAAAATAAAGCATAGAGAAAAATGCATTAACCTCTACCATAAACATATTTCTTGAAAGTATCCTCCTAAACCCTAGCCATGCTGAGTACTATGGTAGCATAAATTGCTTTCCGCATTATTTCAGCTGAATTACATTTTTGCTTCTATTGCAATTGTCTTATCCTAGCTACATAACTTATCATCATTTCCTTTTCTTGCCCTGACATTTAACTGGATACAACCTTTCAGAGAAAGCAATAAATTGAGATAGTGACATGAAGTTTATTTTTGTTATGCCTTCCCACAGTCCACTGTGCATGATTTGTGACTGCTTTCCAGCTAAACAACTTTATTATATACAAGCTGATTAGGTATATGATTGAGTTGCCCTTGTGTTCTGACTTCAGACTTACTGATTTAAGTTTATGGAGCTCTTTCTTACTTTTTATGTTTGAACAAACCATACACTTGGTCTGCCTTGATGATAACATGCAAAGAAAAGGCAAGCTTAGGCAAACATTTGTTACTTATGTAGAAATGTTATTTCTCCTTCCCGAAGTTTTATAGTTGTGGCTGAACTTCACAAAAAAATCTCCCACTACTTACAACCAGTGTAAGGCTGTGGACTGAGCTTACCCTATATCTTACCATAGAGAATCCACTATGGAGCTAGTGACACCCTAAAGGTTCTTTTAAATGGCCATTTCTTTTGCTAAGAATTTTTTTAAGGGGTTTGTTAATAACAACGTATGCGACATGTCATAGGCAAAGACATATTAGAATACTGTAAACAATATTGACTCATAAAATATGTGCAAATACTACTCAAAATGGTCAATAGGACTCCAGCATCTGTGGCATATAGTTTGATGATTCATAGTGCAATTGTTTCTAGTGATTTTCTGGCTAGCTGAAATATATTACCTTGACTAAACGCATATTAAATGAGTGTGGGCCATTATGAGTGGTGTAGAAAGGGAGGCTATTTTTGGGTTGGTATGTATGGTGTTAATGAAGGGTGTAAGGATAGGGGTAGAGAATTGATGACGGGGAAGCATTTGGAAGAAGATTAGGGTAGGGCTGGAAAAGAGAGAAAGGAAAGACAGAGAAGGAATAAGGTAGTGGAAAGGCAAAAAATAGTTGGGGAGGACATTTTCCTCCCCAAGAGCCATGGTCAGGAGGATCAGAGATGGATTGAAAATTGATGTCTCTCTTCCAGCAGTCAAGCGTAGGATAGCCATGGTTGGCAGATATTTAATCTATTGTGTCAGCCTGCGTTTGGCTCTTTTGGCAAGTGCAATTCAGTGCATCTCAATAGGACATACTCTGGTTCAAAAATAGCCAAGCACATGTGCACAGCAGGACCATTATTGGTGTAGCGTTCAGTGAACTCTTCAACCAGCAGGTGGCGGTGTCGTTCTGGGTGTGCTGAGCACAGCCCAGTCCACTTGGATATTGGGTAACCTTTTAAATGGCTGTCCACATGAGCCCTAACATTGGTTGGATTTTTCATGGATATTTAATGAAAGTACCTACTAGAAAGGGGAATGGGGAAGTTCTTCTCACAGATTATGTCCAACTGTCACAGCATCCATATTCTCATCTCAAAGAGTTTAAAGTGTATGTATACCTCATAAGTTTCACTGTATCCCTGCCTCCAACCACCCTTCCCTCCAAGCGGCAAACAATTACTTCTAGGAACCTTCGCCACTTTAACCCTTCTCTTCTCTATTCTGCTACTGACTACCTATATGACATAATCTCTCCCCTTTCTTGTCCTGATCTGGCCACCTCTGTCTACAACAGTTCACTCTCATCATCACTAGATGCACTTGCTCCTCTAACTACATGCAGAATCGGGCCCCGACCTTTACAACCCTGGCAAACTGCCAACACTAGAAATCTCAAGAGACATTGCCGTCCTCTTGAACGTCTGTGGCGTAAAACCAAATGCTTGCAGGACTTCACCCTGTATAAATCCGCCCTCCATGCTGCCAAACAAGCCTACTTTGTCTCTCTTATTAATACCATCCAGTCCCCGTTAGCTCTTCTCTACCTTTAACTCTCTGCTTCATCCCCCTCTTCCCACTAACTCAATCACTGCCCAAGAGATTGCCAAGCACTTCAAAGCCAAGATTGATGCAATATGTGAGGACACCACCACTGTGCGAACATCTTCCCCATCAAACATACTTTGCCTAACAGCACAGTCAACGCTCTCCTCTTTTGAACTGGCTACTACTAAAGAGGCTGTGCTCCTTCACTCACACCATCAATCTCTCCCTCTCTAGTGGCATCTTCACCTCCCCTCTAAACATGTGCAGATCGCTCCCATACTTAAAAAGCTCTCACTGGACTCCACCAACCTGAACACCTTAAGACCCATCTCATTGCTCCCATTCACCTCTAAGCTTCCAGAACGCTTAGTCTACAACCATCTTAGCTCCTACCTCAGTGAAAATAACCTTCTTGACCCCCTACAGTCTGGCTTTTGCTCGCAGCACTCCACAGAAACCGCCTTACTAAAACTCACTAACGATTTAGTAACTGCCAAAACCAATGGCCACTACTCTATACTCATACTCCTTGACCTCTCTGCAGCCTTTGATACTGTTGACCACCCGCTCCTTCTCAATGAACTCTGTTCCCTTGGCCTCCAAGACTCTGCTGTATCCTGGTTCTCCTACCTATCACAGTGCTCCTTCAGTTTTACCTACAACTCTGTCTCCTCCTTTCCATTGCCCCTTTCTGTAGGGGTACCCCAAGGCTCTGTTCTTGGACACCTTCTCTTCTCTATCTACACCTCCTCCCTTGGTCACTTGATAATCGTCCATGGCTTCCAATACCACTTATGTGCCGATTACACCCAAATCTATCTGTCTACTCCTCACCTCACTCCTTCAGTCTCCTCTCGCATTACTAACTTGCTGACAACTGACATATCAGCATGGATGTCACACCACTTCCTTAAACTATATCTCTCTAAAACCGGGCTAGTAATATTCCATTAGCCGTGTATTCACCATAACCTTCGGTACCTGCTAATAGTTCACTGGTTCCCTCCTCCAC
>BLSH010323302.1:198917-218181 GCA_018402905.1 Glandirana rugosa | reverse complement strand
ACCCCAAGGCTCTGTTCTTGGACACCTTCTCTTCTCTATCTACACCTCCTCCCTTGGTCACTTGATAATCGTCCATGGCTTCCAATACCACTTATGTGCCGATTACACCCAAATCTATCTGTCTACTCCTCACCTCACTCCTTCAGTCTCCTCTCGCATTACTAACTTGCTGACAACTGACATATCAGCATGGATGTCACACCACTTCCTTAAACTATATCTCTCTAAAACCGGGCTAGTAATATTCCCCCCCGCCCGTGCCCCCCCCCCCCCATGACTTTTCCATCAAAATCAATAATTCAGCCATCAATCCCTCTCCTCATGCCAGGGTACTAGGGGTAATCCTAGACTCTGACCTGTCCTTTCAGCCCCAAATTAAATTGCTGTCGAAAGCTTGTAGACTTCACCTCCGTAACATCTCTAAAATACGCCCCTTTCTAACAAATGAAACCACCAAGCTCCTCATTCACTCCCTTGTTATCTCTCGCCTTGACTATTACAACTCCCTTCTCATTGGCCTACCTCTCCATAAGCTATCCCCTCTTCAGTCTATCATGAATGCTGCTGTCATACTTATCCACCTTACCAACCGCTCAGTGTCTGCCACCCCTCTCCACCAATCCCTACATTGGCTCCCGATCGCCCAGCGAACAAATTTCAAAATACTAACCACAACATACAAAGCCATCCACAACTTTGCCCCGAGCTACATCACCAGTCTTGTCTCCAAATATCACCCAAACCGTCCTCTCCGCTCCTCCCAAGACCTCCTACTCTCAAGCTCCCTTGTCACCTCCTCCCATGCTTGTCTCCAGGATTTCTCCAGAGCCTCTCCCATCCTCTGGAACTCTCTACCTTAACCTGTCCAGCTATCTCCTACTCTAGCTGCCTTCAGGCGATCCCTGAAAACACATCTCTTCAGGGAAGCATATCACACCTCCAACTAATCTTTTAGCACTTCCATCAGCTCAGTTACAAGCTTTTGTACCACCTGCCCCCCCATTAGATTGTAAGCTCTTCTGAGCAGGGCCCTCTTAATCCTTTTGTATTCTATTGTATTGTCCCCCTTTTATATTGTAAAGCACCGTGTAAACTGTTGGCGCTATATAAATCCTGTATAATAATAATAATGTGCACCTTAACAATAAACTTATATTGTTTCCTCTCTTTTGGTCTGTTAGATCTGTTAAACAAAGCACTTTCAATTATATATTTATCTGTTTGACGAATGCAAAAAAATAACTTGATCCTTACAGAAGGAGAGCTTGTAACTTCATGTGCTCTATGCCTGTGCTGCCTGTTAATAAGTATTGTTCCTAGGTCTTTGTGTGGATTAAAAAAAATACCCCCCGTGTTGTTTTTCACAAGTCTTTCCAACATTAGCTTCTGAATATTATGCTTTTGATCCGTACATGCCTTCATTAATAATGATAGAAATAATTTACTGCTGTTATGTGCTGCAGATTTTAGACACTGTAAAACAAAGGATGGTGTAAAAGTGCTGTCAGAAAATCAAATAAGTAGACCAAAATCCTAAATCATTGTAAGCTTTATATATAGATGTACTTAACCCGTTCCCTACCGAGTCATTGTAAAATGACATTGGCAGGGAACCTCCGTCGATCCAGGCGACGTCATATGACATCTTTTCCCTCGATCGGGGTAAAGAGCCAATATAATTGGCTCTTTACCACGTGACTGCCTGTGTCCAATCACAGCCGGTCACTACCCACCTCCACATGCACGCCGCTCGTGCGCGCCCCCGGGGGAGTGCAGTGCGGCGATCGGGGCTGAGGCTTGTCCCTTGGACAAAGCCCAGCTCTGATCAGTGTAAAGAGCCAATAGAATTGGCTCCTTACCACGTGACCGGCTGTGTCAATCACAGCTGGTCATGTGATGTAAACAAACCGCGGTAACGAGTTGTTCCCGCGGTTCTTCCTGTCACACACCGATCGTGTGTGAGAGGGAGATTGCAGTAACAGCTCGTTACCGCCTACTGTGTACACCAAGCACACTGATCACCCCCCCTAATAAAGAGGACCTGTCACCACCCCATCAAAGTACTTGTCGCAGTCCATCAGAGTACCTGTCACCTGTCCATCAAAGTACCTGTCACCTGTCCATCAAAGTACCCAAGTACCTGTCACCTGTCCATCAAAGTACCCGAGTACCTGTCACCTGTCCATCAAAGTACCCGAGTACCTGTCACCTGTCCATCAAAGTACCCGAGTACCTGTCACCTGCCCATCAAAGTACCCGAGTACCTGTTACAGCCCATCAAAGTACCCTAGTACCTGTCAGCTGTCCATCAAAGTATCCGAGTACCTGTCACCTGCCCATTAAAGTACCTGTCACCATCCCAGCTGAGTACCCAAGTACCTGTCACCAACCCATCAGAGTACCCGTGTACCTGTCACCAACCCATCAAAGTACCCAAGTACCTGTCACCAATCCATCAAAGTACCCGAGTACCTGTCAACAGACCATCAGCGTACCCAAGTACCTGTCACCTGCCCATCAGAGCACCTGAGTACCTGTCACCTGCCCATCAGAGTACCTGTCACCAGCCCATCTTAGTACCCAAGTACCTGTCACCAGCCCATCAGAGTACTCGAGTACCTGTCACCTGCCCATCAGAGAACCTGAGTAACTGTCACCAGCCCAATAGAGGCTATCCCCAAGCCCGGAAAGGATCATGGTCAATGTTCGGCATATCGCCCAAACTCGCTTCTCAATGTAGACGCCAAACTGCTGGCCAAAATCTTGGCCAACAGACTCAATACAGTCATCACTGAGTTGATACACCCGGATCAAACTGGTTTCATGCCGGGAAGAGGTACGGATATTAACATCCGCAGACTACATACGCATATGGCGGCTGCCTCCGAGGGGGGCGGCGCGGTGGTGGCCTCACTCGATGCCGAGAAGGCTTTTGACTTGGTCGAGTGGGGCTACCTGTGGGCCGTGTTGGACAGGTTTGGGTTCGGCCCCAGATTTCTAACATGGTTGAGAATGCTGTATGCTAACCCAAAGGCCCGGGTACGTACGAATGACACACTGTCCACACATTTACCCCTCGGACGGGGGACCAGGCAGGGATGCCCACTTTCCCCAGGCTTGTTTGCCTTGGCACTAGAACCATTGGCCACATCATTAAGGGCGGATCCTTTGGTGAAAGGTATAGTTATAGGGCAGGTGGAGGAAAAGGTGTCATTGTATGCGGATGATACTCTGCTATATACGGCGGACGCTTCCTCCACCCTGCATAGGGCCTTGGCCCTATTTGACCAGTTTGGGAGGTACTCGGGTGTGCGTATCAATTGGGAGAAGTCAATACTTTTCCCCTTACATCCGGATACGCCCCAGACTGACACTCAAACGCCTCTGCAATGGGCACCAGAGTTTAAATACCTGGGCATTAAGATCGGACCCCACCTTGGCAAGTATTCGGAACGTAACGTCTACCCCCTCCTAACCCAACTCGCAAAACAGTGTAATGCGTGGCGCAATCTTCCCCTCACGCCCGTCGGACGCGTTAACTTGATTAAGATGGTGTATCTACCAAAATTTTTGTACTTTTTTCGTAACTCTCCGACATATCTCCCTAAGCCATTTTTCCAACGTCTTGAGGGCATAATAACATCATTTATATGGGGGGGGGGCGCACCCCTAGGATAGCTAAACAAATTCTTTACCTTCCAATGTCGAGCGGGGGTCTTGCACTTCCCAATTTTCAGCTGTACTACTGGGCGGCGGTTTTGGTTACTGTACGGTGGTGGTTCTCTCAGCCTCGCCAGAACCCAGTGGTAAGGTTGGAAGCGGCCATTCTAGGCTCCTATGCAACCCTGGGCAACTTAGTCTTTCGGGAGTTAAGTCTCACCCATCAGTTACCAGCTTAATGAGGACCACAATTAAGGTTTGGCAACAGGCGAGGAAGGTCTGTGCAACCTCTAATCGTTATTCACCCCATGCTCCCTTGTGGGGGAATCCCAGTTTTCCACACCTGAGGTCCGTTCCGGACACGGCGGTATGGGCTACAAAAGGCATTACCACCCTGAAACATATATTCCGGGATGGTAAACTCCTATCGTTTAGAGAACTGAGGAACACCTACTCCGTACCTGCTTCATATACTTTTCGGTATTGGCAACTGAAACATGCTGTTAAAGCCCAGTTTCCAGACTCAGTCGCCTTGGAATCAGACCCTATTGAAAGGCTGCTGTCCTCCGGGGTTATGGGGAAGCCACTGTCCTCTTTGTACCTTTTACCTGACTGTAGCTCACGATTCCAAACCTACTAGAACCCTAGACAAATGGAAGGAAGATATTCCAGAATTAGAGGAGGAAGACTGGGAGGATTGTATAGCCACCTTTGCGCCGGTCCTAATATCATTCCAGGGATAGGTTTATACAATTAAAATTCATTCATAGGGCGTACTATACCCCGGAAAAACTGGCAGGAATTTATCCATCCCGGGACGCCCAGTGTACCAGATGCAGAACAGAGGTGGGCTCATTTTGGCACATGTTTTGGACATGCCCACGACTGAACACTTACTGGGACTCGGTGACAGAGACCTTGAGGCAGGTGACTGGGCTCCACATCTCTCGGGAACCTAAATTGATGCTATTGAATCACATGACTGACATTGAGGGAGATAGATACATGAAACTATGTCTAACGTATACACTTTTTTATGCCAGAAGGGAGATATTACTCCGCTGGAAATCCCCAGACCCTCCAACGAAGAGCTCCTGGCTCAAGGCAGTCGAGGCTGCTCTGCCTCTCTACAGGATAACCTACGAGAGTAGGTGCTGCCCACACAAATTTGATAAGATATGGACCGGGTGGATGGAGATGGACGAGGAAGGTTAGGACCAGGGCTTGGGTGACCTTGACCCCGATCCTCTCTGGCTGGGATCTTCCCCAGGGACCTGGATTTTGCCCCCCCCCTTTCCTCTCCCCTCTCCCCTGTTTCTCCTTTATGACGAGGAGGAGATTGGGCATCCTTGCTAACATTCACCTTTGAGGAGTTTATGAGGTCTGATCATTGCCTTAGGTCAGGTTGGTGGGTGCTGTAGACCGTTTGACTCTACAGCTGATTGCACTGACAGAGCTAACGCGGTTGCCAACTAGCAGTTAGAAAGATGGGAGTGTAATGATGGAAAAATACCATCTGTAACATATTACCCAACATGGATTAATTAAGGAAGCTCTGTTGTTATATGATGCCACTTATTCTTGTAAGCACAGCAAAATGTCATGATTCTGTATATGATTCTATTTATGATGTCAATAAAAGTCATCTGTTAAAAAAAAACTGTCACCAGCCCAGCAAAGTACCTGAGTACCTGTCACCTGCCCATTAGAGTACCCGAGTACCTGTCACCAGACCATCAGCGTACCCGAGTACCTGTCACCAGACCATCAGCGTACCAGAGTACCTGTCACCTGCCCATCTGAGTACCCAAATACCTGTCACCAGCCCATCAGCGTACCCGAGTACCTGTCACCTGCCCACCTAAGTACCCAAGTACCTGTCACCTGCCCTTCAGATTACCAGAGTACCTGTCACAAACCCATCTGAGTAACCGAGTACCTATCTGCAGCCCATCAGAGTACCCAAGTACCTTTTACCAGTCCATCAGATTACCCGAGTACCTGTCTCCAGCCCATCAAAGTACCCGAGTACCTATCTGCAGCCCATCAGAATACCTGAGTACCTATCTGCAGCCCATCAGAGTACCCGAGTACCTATCTGCAGCCCATGCCTCATAGAATATACCTTTAGGTGTTTGCTTTCCAAAATTGGGTCATTTTGGGGGTAATTCCACTGTCCTGGTGCTCCAGGGCCTTCAAAAGTGTGATAGGTATGAATGAAATTTTATGTGTAATTTATGCTCCTAGAAAGCCTGACGGTGCTCCCTGCATGTTGGACCTCTCTATGTGGCCAGGGTGTGAAAAAGTCTCAAACATGTGGTATCGCCATACTCGGGACGAGTAGCAGAATATATTTTCGGGGTTAATTTTTGCTATGTACATGCTATGTGTTAGAAATATCTCATAAATTGACCACTTTGTGTAAAAATAAAAGCGTATTTATTTTCTTTCCACGTTTTTCGAAGACTTGTGGAAAAAAATGAACCATTCAAAAGACTCATAATGCCTCATAGAATATACGTTGGGGTGTTTGCTTTACAAAATTGGGTCATTTTGTGGGTAATTTCATTGTCCTGGTGGTCCAGGGCCTTCAAAAGTGTAATAGGTCATTAGGAAATTAGATGTGAAAATTCTGCTCCTAGAATGCATGACGGAGCTCCCTGCATGTTGGACCTCTCTATGTGGCCAGGCTGTGAAAAAGTCTCACATGTGGTATCACCATACTCGGGGTGAGTAGCAGAATGTATTTTGGGGTGTAATTGGAAGTATGCATATGCTGTGTGTGAGAAATAACTTGTTGCTATGACAATTTTGTGCAAAAAAAAATAATAATAATAATTTCTTAATTTTCCCAAAAATTGTGGGAAAAAAGTACAACTTCAAAAAACTCCAAAACCAAAAACCATGCCTCTTACTAAATACCTTGGAATGTCTACTTTTCAAAAGGGTAATTTGGGGGGTATTTGTACATTCATGACATTTCAGGGCCTCAAGAAATGAGATAGGCCATCAGTGCATCATGTGTGATCAATTTTCAATGATTGGCACCATAACTTGTAGACTCTATAACTTTCACACAGACCAAATAATATACACTTATTTGGGTTATTTTTACCAAAGATAGGTAGCAGTATAGGTTTTGGCCCAAATTTATGAACAAAAATTACTTATTTGCAGAATTTTATCACAGAAACTAAAAAAAGTGTTTTTTTTTCAAAATTTTCACACTTTTTTCACTTATGTCGCAAAAAATAAAAAACCCAGGGGTTCTTAAATACCACCAAAAGAAAGCTCTATCTGTGAAAAAAATTATAAAAATTTTGTTTGGGTACAGTGTAGCATGAGAGAGTAATTGTCATTCAAAGTGTGAGAGCGCTGAAAATTGGTCTGGGCAGGAAGGGGGTATAAACGTCCTGTATTGAAGTGGTTAACCACTTCCCGACCAGTACCGTAAATAGGCAGCGACTGGCTTTGCGCGGCTCTACCAGGACATAGCCTGCAGCTGCAGGCTATATCCCGGTATCATTTTTTAGAGCTGGCGGTCGGCTATCCAGGGGTAACGACCGATCTGGCTCGGTTGTTATCCCAGGGGGCGGGAGGGGACATCCTCCCCCTCCCGCCGCCTTCCATCGCTCTTCTCCGGCCTCCCGTCCCACCGGGAGACCGGAGCGACGATACGGCGCGTCCGCCGGCTGGAAGGAGACCTGACAGAAGCCGTAATCGTCTCCGATCGGGTCTCCTTCGGCAAATTCCAGAAGCGACGTCACAACGTCACTTCCGGTTTACTCGGCGGCTAACGGCGCCAATTTTAAAAAAATGAGAGTATTCAGAATCGCCGTTTTTGGCGATCTGAATACTGTGAAGTGCAAAGGAGGGATAGGGGGTCTTTTAGACCCCCCCCAGCCCTCCAAAAAGTGTACCTGTTACCATATATCACTATCACAAGGGAAGTTTACATTCCTTGTGATAGCAATAAAAGTGATCAGATTTTTTTTTTTAAAGGAACAGTGTTAAAAATAAATAAATAAACTTAAAAAAAAAAAATTTAAAGCGCCACCGTCCCCGCGAGCTCGCGCAGCAAAGAAAACGCATACGTAAGTCCCCCCCGCATATGAAAATCGTGTTCAAACCACACATGTGAGGTATCGCCGTGATCGCCAGAGTGTGAGCAATTCTAGCAAAAGACCTCCTCTGCACCTCTAACCTGGTAACCGATAAAAAAATTTAAAGCGTCGCCTATGGAACATTTTAAATGCCGGACTTTGTCGCCATTCCGCGAGTGTGCGCAATTTTAAACCGTGTCATGTATGGTATCTATTTACGCGGCGTAACATCCTCTTTCACAATATACAAAAAATTGGGCTAACTTTACTGTTGTCTTATTTTTTAACTCAAAAAAGTAAGATTTTTCCCAAAAAAAACGCGCTTGAAAGACCACTGCGCAAATACCGTGTGACAAAAAGTATTGCAACGATCGCCATTTTATTCTCTAGGGTGTGTGAAAAATATATATATATAATGTTTGGGGGTTCTAAGTAATTTTCTAGCAAAAAAAAATGTTTTTAGCTAGTAACCAACAAATGTAAAAAAGGGGCACCTCATGGCAAAGAACTGCAAAGAATGAGGATCTAAAAAAAAGAATTGTTGCTCTACATAAAGATGGCCTAGGCTATAAGAAGATTGCCAAGACCCTGAAACTGAGCTGCAGCACAGTGGCCAAGACCATACAGTGGTTTAACAGGATAGGTTCCACTCAGAACAGGCCTCACCATGGTCAACCAAAGAAGTTGAGTGCACGTGCTCAGCGTCATATCCAGAGGTTGTCGTTTGGAAATAGATGTATAAGTGCTGCCAGCATTGCTGCAGAAGCTGAAGGGTTGGGGGGTCAGCCTTTCAGTGCTCAGACCAATACGCTACACACTGTATCAAATTGGTCTGCATAGCTGTCGTCCCAATAGGAAGCCTCTTCTAAAGATGATGCACAAGAAAGCCCGTAAACCGTTTGCTGAAGACAAGCAGACTAAGGACATGGATTACTGGAACCATGTCCTGTGTTCTAATGAGACCAAGATTAACTCATTTGGTTCAGATGGTGTCAAGCATGTGTGGCGGCAACCAGGTGAGAAGTACAAAGACAAGTGTGTCATGCCTACAGTCAAGCATGGTGGTGGCAGTGTCATGGTCTGGGGCTGCATGAGTGCTGCAGGCACTAAGTTCATTGAGGAAACCATGAATACCAACATGTACTGTGACATACTGAAGCAGAGCATGATCCCCTCCCTTCGGAGACTGGGCCGCAGGGCAGTATTCCCACATAAAGACCCCAAACAAACCTCCAAGATGACCACTGCCTTACTAAAGAAGCTGAGTGTAAAGGTGATGAACTGGCCAAGCATGTCTCCAGGCCCAAGCCCTATTGAGCATCTGTAGGGCATTCTCAAATGGAAGGTGGAGGACAGCAAGATCTCTAACATCCACCAGCTCCGTGATGTCCTCATGGAGGAGTGGAAGAGGACTCCAGTGGCAACTTGTGAAGCTCTGGTGAACTCCATGCCCAAGAGGGTTAAGGCAGTGCTGGAAAATAATGGTGGTCACACAAAATATTGAGACTTTGGGCCTAATTTGGACATTTTCAGTTAGGGGCCCAAAGTATCATTATTTTCTGTGGCCATCATTATTTTCCACCACTGCCTTAACCCTCTTGGGCATGGAGTTCATCAGAGCTTCACAGCTTTCCACTGGAGTCCTCTTCCACTCCTGCATGATGACCTCACGGAGCTGGTGGATGTTAGCGATCTTGCTGTCCTCCACCTTCCATTTGAGAATGCCCTACAGATGCTCAATAGGGCTTGGGCCTGGAGACATGCTTGGCATCACAGTGCTGGTGGATGTTAGAGAACTTGTGCTCCTCCACCTTCCATTTGAGGATGCCCCACAGATGCTCAATAGGGTTTAGGTCTGGAAACCTGCTTGGCCAGTCCATCACCTTTACCCTCAGCTTCTTTAGCAAGGCAGTGGTCATCTTGGAGGTGTGTTTGGGGTCGTTATCATGTTGCAATACTGCCCTGCGGCCCAGTCTCCGAAGGGATGGGATCATGCTCTGCTTCAGTATTTCACAGTACATGTTGGCATTCATGGTTCCCTCAATGAACTGTAGCTCCCCAGTGCCAGTATCACTCATGCAACCCCAGATCGTGACACTCCCACCACCATGCTTGACTGTAGGCAAGACACAGTCTTTGTACTCCTCACCTTGTTGCCCCCACACATGCTTGACACCATCTAAACCAAATAAGTTTATCTTTGTCATCTCATCAGACCACAGGACATGGTTCCAGTAATCCATGTCCTTAGTCTACTTGTCTTCTGCAAACTGTTTGCAGGCTTTCTTGTGCATAATGACAACAGCCATGCAGACCAATTTGATGCAGTGTGCGGCGTATGGTCTGAGCACTGACAGGATGACCCCGCACCCCTTCAACCTCTGCAACAATGCTGGCAGCACTCATACGTCTATTTCCCAAAGACAACCTCTGGGTATGGCACTGAGCACGTGCACTCAACTTCCTTGGTCGACCATGGTGAGGCCTGTTCTGAGTGGAAACTACACAAAAATCAAGGTCACTGTCCCCCACCTACAACTGGCCACTACAGCAAGGAGCTCTGGAAAGGCAGATACAGACAAAAAGCAAAAAAACAAAAAAAGTTCTGAGCTCAACTTACGGACCAGTCTGCCACTGAGTGGAACCTGTCCTGTTTAACTGCTGTATGGTCTTGACCACCATGCTGCAGCTCAGTTTCAGAGTCTTGGCAATCTTCTTATAGTCTAGGTCAGGGAGCCTCAAACTACGGCCCTCCAGCTGTTGCGGAACTACACATCCCATGAGGCATTGTAAAACTCTCATAGGCTAGGCATGATGGGAATTGTAGTTGATGAACAACTGGAGGGCCATAGTTTGAGGACCCCTGGTCTAGGTCATCTTTATGTAGAGCAACAATTATTTTTTTCAGATCCTCAGAGAGTTCTTTGCCATGAGGTGCCATGCTGAATTTCCAAGTGACCAGAACGAGAGAGTGGGAGAAATAACACCAAATTTAACACACCTACTCCCCTTTCACATATGAGACCTTGTAACACTAATGTGTCACATGACACCGGGGAGAGAAAATGGCTAAATTGGGGCCAAATTTCACTTAGGGGTGTACTCACTTTTGTTGCCAGTGGTTTAGACATTAATGGCTGTGTGTTGAGTTATTTTGAGGAACAGCTAATTTACACTGTTATACAAGCTGTACACTCACTACTTTGCATTGTAGCAAAGTGTAATTTCTTCAGTGTTGTCACATGAAAAGTTATAATAAAATATTTTTAAAAATGTGAGGGGTGTACATACTTTTGTGACATACTGTGTATGTGTATATATATATATATATTACATTTTCTGAACGAACAATAAATAAGTGAGTAAAGTTCCACTTTAGGCTGGGTGCAAATATGAACCGCATGTGGCTCACAGCAGGGGTCCGGTGCGTCCTGGTTCACCATGTCAGGTGAATTCAGACCTGAAAGGGACCAAAAGTCGCACAGCGTTTTTGTGCAAATCACACCGGACCTGCTGCGGAGATATGCCCCCTTTGGGCACTATTCCAACAACTGACACTAATGATGGGCACAATTTCCCTACTGAAACCATCACCAGGTCACCATTCATCTTACTGATAACAATGGTGCACTATTCCTCCCATTAAAACCAATGATGGGGCGCTGATGCTGGGGCATTATCTACTCCCACTAGCCACAGTCCACCCCCCCTAAATCCTGAAGGACAGTAAACTGACGCTTTGCTTGCAAAGTTTGGAGACCCCTTATTTAGAATGATAAACATGTCTAGATTTTCTTTATAAGATAGTGCTTGAGGTGATTGTAGCCGTATTAGTGCAATTGTGACAGAGAAAATTGTTTTCGGGGTATGTCCCCTTCTTCAAGGTCCAAGCAGTACTGATTCACAAAAGTTGTAGCCGAATGTTGAAAAAAGAAAAAAAAGAAAAAGAAAAAAATCTCTGAGGGAAAGGAAAAAAAAAAAGGAAAAACAAACAAACACAAATCAATGTACAAGGCAAATGGTAATAAAGCTAGCA
Organism: Glandirana rugosa; assembly: GCA_018402905.1. NCBI lineage: Eukaryota > Metazoa > Chordata > Amphibia > Anura > Ranidae > Glandirana > Glandirana rugosa. Next base: position 206,382 of record BLSH010323302.1, on the reverse strand, counting down.
GAAGAGTCAGTGAGTTAAGACAGAGGGAGAGCTATAGACTTGGAAGGGGGGTTGACAGTCACAGAGGGGGTCGTAAAACTTATGATGAGTAAGAAAACGCATATCTAAGTTTAAACCGTTATTTTTTGTGTCAAAAAAGAAGAATCAAATGTTTTCCTTTCCTGGATAGTTCTGAAATTCCCTTTAAGAACTAAAACATTGAGGTCTTCAATAGTGTGGTCCAGTTGTGAGAAGTGATGTCCCACAGGTGTGCAGAAATCATCTTCTTTATTTTCCTTGATGGAATGTCTGTGTAAATTCATCCTTGTTTGCAATTTCTGTCCTGTTTCCCCAACATAACATCCTTTGTTGCACTGCCTGCATTGAATGAGGTACACCACATTACTAGAGGTACAGCTGTATGATACCATGATATTGAAGGTCCCATTTGTGTGTGTGACACTTCTAGATTGATTGATCTGGTTGCACAGTTTGCAACATTTTTTATTGCAGCGTTTGCTTCCATTATTTGTGACTTCATAATTAAAGTGAAGTTTCCTGCTGATTAGTTTTTGTCTGAGATTAGGTGATTGTCTGAACGCCAATATTGGGGGTTTTCGAATATTTCTTGCAGAGTTTCATCCTGTGTTATAATGGGTTGTAAATCTTTGATTATCTTTTTTATCCCTTCTAGTGCTGGGTTGTATGTGGTGACTAGAGGTACACAGTTATATGGTTTTTTTCTCTTTGTATTGGAGGAAATTTTCTCTTTGGATTTTCAAGGACGTGTTTATGCTGTTGTTGATGGTTTTGTTTTTGTCTCCTTTCTTGTGGAAGGAGTCTGCCAGTGTTCTGAGATGTTTATCTTTATAAGATAGAAAATCCACACTTTTTTGCATTCAGGTCCACTTGGCACCAGAAATCCACAATGTTGTACTGGTGCATGAACTACACAGTGTCTTGGCATTGCTTTCCTCTGAAATTATTGGAGACCATGACGTGGCTGTGCCAGCACAACGCATGGTGCTCGGTGCCTAGTGGGCCACACTCTAAAGATCTCCAGGTAACACTGTTATAAGAAATTCTATTATATGCTGCAACTACTGTATGCTATACTGAAAGTGTTCTTAGCCTTTCAAAGAAAATGAGTCTGTATTGTCCACAGCACCCAGTCAAATCCATGTTGTCATTTTCCCTGCTAGCTTGAAACTGAATAAAGTATATGTGACTGCATTATACATCACAGAACGTTGTTCTTTACTGTGCTGGAAGGAACATCTCTCATGCACTGTCAATTATTTTGTTTGTGGTGTGCATTGTATGTGACTAGCTTTAGTTCCACCAGTTTGTCACGTTTGATAATACAATAAGTGTTCAATTTTGGAGTATTACATCTTCAGATGGTTTTCCACCTTCAGGTGATCTGTCCCTGATACAGCAACTAAGTGAAGACCCTCTGGTGTCCCAGAACATGCTGGCTATGGATGCTTTGAATGACTTGAAATTGCTGCACCGATACCTGGAAATTTTTGGAGTGACCGACAAGGTTTGTACCCAAGGTACTTTGTCTTAAATTTAAAAATGCACAAACATTTTATGTGGAAAAGTTAACATAAAATGCGTAAGACCCTTTTCACACTGAGGCGGTTTTCAGGTGCTTTTGCGCTAAAAAAAGCATTGGAGAACTACCTCCCATTCATTTGAATGTGTGCTTTCACACTAGGGCAGTCTCCTTGCGGGGGCGGTCAAAAAAGTCCTGCAACCAGCATCTTTGGGACATGTTTGGAGCGCTTTAAATAGCGCTTCAAAAATGCCCCTGCCCATTGAAATGAATAGCCATTGCCTTAAAAGCGTTTCAAAAGCGCCACAAAACAGGATTTTTTTTTCACTTTGTTAAGGTCATCTGACCTTAAAAAAAAGCATCCTGCTAGCACCTGAAAAGCGCCACTAAAGCACCTCAAAAATGGTCGGCGTTTTAGCGGCAGTTTTTGCAGCGCCTCAGTGTGAAAGGGGTCTTATTTGCAGATTCATATAGTGAAGAATTGTACTCTTTTTTTACATTTACATGTGATAGAGATCATCTTATTATATATTATTTTATCAGTGTGCCTTAATGTATTAAAAAACTTGCTTCTCTGTATACTTTGCAATCATATAGTCAGGTCCATGAATATTGGGACATCGACACAATTCTAATCTTTTTGGCTCTATACACCACCACAATGGATTTGAAATGGCAGACTTTCAGCTTTAATTTGAGGGTATTTACATCCAAATCAGGTGAACGGTGTAGGAATTACAACAGTTTGTATATGTGCCTCCCACTTTTTAAGGGACCAAAAGTAATGGGACAGATTAACAATCATAAATCAAACTTTCACCAGACGCTGGGTTTTATCCCTGGTGATGCTCTGCCAGGCCTCTACTGCAACTGTCTTCAGTTCCTGCTTGTTCTTGGGGCATTTCCCCTTCAGTTTTGTCTTCAGCAAGTGAAATGCATGCTCAATCGGATTCAGGTCAGGTGATTGATTTGGCCATTGCATAACATTCCACTTCTTTCCCTTAAAAAACTCTTTGGTTGCTTTTGCAGTGTGCTTCGGGGTCATTGTCCATCTGCACTGTGAAGCGCCGTCCAATGAGTTGTGAAGCATTTGGCTGAATATGAGCAGATAATATTGCCCAAAACACTTCAGAATTCATCCTGCTGCTTTTGTCAGAAGTCACATCATCAATAAATACAAGAGAACCAGTTCCATTGGCAGCCATACATGCCCACGCCAATACACTACCACCACCATGCTTCACTGATGAGGTGGTATGCTTTGGATCATGAGCAGTTCCTTTCCTTCTCCATGCTCTTCTCTTCCCATCACTCTGGTACAAGTTGATCTTGGTCTCATCTGTCCATAGGATGTTGTTCCAGAACTGTGAAGGCTTTTTTAGATGTTGTTTGGCAAACTCTAATCTGGCCTTCCTGTTTTTGAGGCTCACCAATGGTTTACATCTTGTGATGAACCCTCTGTATTCACTCTGATGAAGTCTTCTCTTGATTGTTGACTTTGAGACACATACACCTACCTCCTGTTTTCTTCACCAGGGAAAGAATTCTTCGGTCATCCACCACAGTTTGTTTTCCGTGGTCTTCCGGGTCTTTTGGTGTTGCTGAGCTCACCGGTGTGTTCTTTCTTTTTAAGGATGTTCCAAACAGTTGATTTGGCCACACCTAATGTTTTTGTTCTCTGATGGGTTTGTTTTGTTTTTTCAGCCTAATGATGGCTTGCTTCACTGATAGTGACAGCTCTTTTGATCTCATATTGAGAGTTGACAGTATCAAATTCCAAATGCAAATAGCACGCTTGAAATGAACTCTGGACCTTTTATCTGCTCCTTGTAAATGGGATAATGAGGGAATAACACACACCTGGCCATGGAACAGCTGAGCAGCCAATTGTACCATTACTTTTGGTCCCTTAAAAAGTGGGAGGCACATATACAAACTGTTGTAATTCCTACACCGTTCACCTGATTTGGATGTAAATACCCTTGACTTAAAGCTGAAATTCTTCAGTTAAAGCACATCTTGTTTGTTTCATTTCAAATCCATTGTGCTGGTGTATAGGGCCAAAAAGATTAGAATTGTGTCGATGTCCCAATATTTATGGACCTCACTGTATATACATTAGAAGCAGCAATGTTGTTTCATAACATACACAAGCTCTGTTTCCTGCTTATCAAATCAATACAATGATTGTGCCTTGATCTTTTGTGCCAGTTCATATTTACTTAAAAACATTAAATTCTCAGCAGACACACAATTCCGCTAGCAGGCAGGTTTTTAATTTAGCTAGCAAAAACTAACATACTGCTGTTGCTTGCAACAGAAAAACATCTATTTGTGTGGCTGGCCCTACATTGAAATTCCATCTAACTAAAGAAAACTGACAAAGGACAAGTATAATTAGCAACCAATGGTCATTTAGCACAAATGGAAAAGGGTTTTGTGCAATTCTCATTTAAATTGCTGTTGTTAGGAGTACAAATACTTTATGGCTTGTTCTCTTTTTGAGGACAACATCCCTACCTGCTGCTTTCATTGGACCCTACCAGCATCAGTCATGCCATAACAGCCAATTTAGAAGGGACTTTGGTGGCCAGGGAAAGAGCCCTTATGGCAGGCATGTCAGACTCGAGTCTAAAGATGGGCTGCAATGGCAGTCGCACCTTCATCTGTAGGGCACACTTTGACAGATATAAAAGGAAATTTCATCTTTTTTAATAAAAATGCTTACCTAAATTTTCTTCCCAGCTGCAACTTCTTTATCTTGAATTCACCGTGTAGCCCAAATGTACTGACCAGATACATCTCCTTTACATCAGATTTGGTGTGCAGCATCCTCTTTAGCTCCAATTCAGTGCTCGTCTGCCCCTTCTTCAGCACAATACAAACCTGTATGACTACATGGTGTTCTTGTTTTGTGACCTAATGAATACTTTGATACAAGAGTTTTTAAAGCTAGATTTTAAGAGCTGTTGCAGATGGGTATAGAGGCTACAGTATACAGTTGTATGCAAAAGTTTAGGAATCCCTGAAAAATTGCCATGATTGTCATTTCTAAATATTTGAGTGTTTGGATCAGCAATTTCATTTTGATCTATCAAATAACTGAAGGACACAGTACTATTTCAGTAGTAAAATGAGGTTTATTGGATTAACAGAAAATGTGCAATATGCATCAAAATTAAATTAGACAGGTGCATAAATTTGGCCACCCTTGTCGCTTTGTTGATTTGAATACCTGAAACTACTTAGCACTGATTGATTGGAACACACAATTGGTTTGGTGAGCTCATTAAGCCTTGAACTTCATAGACAGGTGCATCCAACCATGAGAAAAGGTATTTAAGGTGGCCAATTGCAAGTTGTTGTTCTCTTTGACTCTCCTCTGAAGAGTGGCAACATGGGGGCCTCAAAACAACTCTCAAATGACCTGAAAACAAAAAGTTATCGCAGAGATATAAGCTGTAAGTGTCCACTGTGATGAACATAGTGAGGAAATGGAAGACCACAGGCACAGTTCTTGTTAAGGCCAGAAGTGGCAGGCCACATAAAATATTGGAGAGGCGAAGTATGGTGAGATTGGTCAAAAACAGCCCACGGACCACCTCCAAAGACCCACAACATCAACTTGCTTCAGATGGTGTCACTGTGCATCGTTCAACAATTCAGCACACTTTGCACAGGGAGAAGCTTTATGGGAGAGTGATGCGAAAGAAGCCTTTTCTGCACACACGCCACAAACGGAGTTGCTTGAGGTGTGCAAACGCACATTTGGACAAGCCAGCTTTATTTTGGTCATAATAAGGGGCGTTATGCATGGCGGCAAAAGAACACAGCATTCCAAAAAAAACACTTGCTACCCACAGTAATATTTGGTGGAGGTTCCATCATGCTGTGGGGCTGTGTGGCCAGTGCCGGTACTGGGAATCTGGTTAAAGTTGAGGGTCGCATTGATTCCACTCAATATCAGCAGATTCTTGAGAATAATGTTGAGGAATCAGTCACAAAGTTGAAGTTACACCGGGGCTGGCTATTTCAACAAGACAACAACCCAAAACACTGCTCAAAATCTACTCGGGCATTAATGCAGAGGAACACGTACAATGTTCTGGAATGGCCATCCCAGTCCCCAGACCATCATTGAACATCTGTGGGGTGATTTGAAGCATGTTGCCCATGCTCGGCAACCATCAAACCTAACTGAACTGGAGATGTTTTGTAAGGAGGAATGGTCCAAAATACATTCATCCAGAATCCAGACACTCATTACAGGCTATAGGCAATGTCTAGAGGCTGTTATTTCTGCTAAAGAAGGCTCTACTAAATATTGATGTGATTTTTCTGTTGGGGTACCCAACACCTGTCTAATTTTGTTTTGATGCATATTGCGCATTTTCTGTTAATCCAATAAACCTAATTTCACTACTGAAATATTACTGTGTCCTGCAGTTATTTGATCAAAATGAAATTGCTGATCCAAACACCCAAATATTTATAAATGAAAATCATGGAAATTGTCAGGGGTTCCTAAACTTTTGCATACAAATGTAGCAGGGTTAGGCCACAAAGAAGACTTAAGGGCAAGGCTACATGAAACAAATAGCAGGAGCCAGACTGTAGTCATTTCAAGGTGGTTTGTGCATTGTGCAGGGCAGCAGAGGCATGGAAGGAACTACTGTCCATGCTGTCCCACAACCAGCTGATCCCAGTGGATAGTGATAAGTGGTGGTCAGGCATGGCAGTTGCGAAAGACAGATGGTTGGCAGGTACTACACAGATGGCACCTCCTTTGCAGCTTACTGAAAGTCTCTGAAGGTTTTATATGCCTGAAAAAAGTGCCGGCAGGGAGATTCCCAGTTCGCCACAGGAACAGTGCTGCATGTCGTATGGTGTCGGTAACCTCACTTGAGATTCATAGGAAGATATGGATGAACCCGGATGGCTTCTTTAAAACCCAATTGAAGTCACACAGATAAATATTCAGTCATATAGACACTGTATTAGTAGCCTCCATTTTCATAGTTTCACTTTTAATTTCCTGTTTTAGCAATTGTGTACTGTGTGTATGTCTGCTTAGTCCAATGTTTCTCAAACTTTTTTGTCTTGTGACGCACCAAAAAGATCATGGCTCACCTGAAAAGATTTAACAATTTTTGTGGTGAAGAACGTATTTACTTTTACATATATGTTTAATTTTAAATGTAATGTGAAAGATGTGCCTGCTTTCGGAGCAAATCAGATTGGAGAGATTGTAGTCTTCTTTGTACTTTTACTTGCTTTTTTCTTTTCATTTAACCACTTCAGCCCTGGAAGGATTTACCCCCTTCCTGACCAGAGAACTTTTTGCGATTCGGCACTGCGTCGCTTTAACTGACAATTGTGCGGTCGTGCAACGTTGTACCCAAACAAAATTGACATCCTTTTTTTCCCACATGTTTATGTAAATAAAAAAATATTAAAAAAAACTTGTACATAATATCGTTTTTCATTTTTTTTAAAAAAAAAAAAAAGTTTTAACTGCGTCAAAAAAACAAATATCGTGTTTTTCGTTTCCACTAGTTTATGGTGCTTTTCTTTCGAGATAAACACCCTTTTTTTCCTACAGTTAAAACAAACCCATGTTGCAACGTGCTGGCGTGTTAACAGTCAATTTCGCTGCGTCACGGCTTAGCGTTTTTCAAGAGACCAGTCCTTCCCCCATTTAGGAAGGTCCCGACTTCACCAATTTACTTTTCTTTTTTCGTTCATTTTCATGTTTCTTCTGATGTTAGAGAGGTTAGACTAAACGAGGCTTTCGTCCGTGTAGAAAGTGTAATGTAAATTTTAATTTGTATATACATTTTCATTTATGCAAGAAGTGGTGTTTTTAACAATTTAGAAAAGTCCACTCGGTACTAGAAAAACCACGCAGTGTTCTGTTTTTTCAAA
>BLSH010323302.1:159960-172922 GCA_018402905.1 Glandirana rugosa | reverse complement strand
CAAGCACTTTATGTTACAAGGACTTTTTTGATACACATTTTTATTCTTATATATTTTTACACCTGTTTTACCGTGATAATATCAATTTTCTGGTTCATATAATTTATGCAGATGTATATAATTTTATATTGAATATCCATGTGTCACATATTTTATGCACCTATGCTGAATGTTTTATAGTTATAAGTTACATTTTAAGTGAACTGTCACTGAATATTTTTAGACATCTCACCATTTATATTATATTACTGAAAGGGTTGGCACAGACGGACATCACCTAAGGCTGCGCAGTACCATTCTCCTCCTAAGCTCAATCTGACATCTTGTTGGAATTTACTAAATATTATACCAAATTGTACTCTACCTCATTGCCTCCAGGCTTTGACCCCACCATCATGACATCTGTATTAGACCCCCTGGCACTGGGATGGTTGTCAGATTCTGAAAGGGCATCACTAACAGCGGACATCACCCCTGAGGAGGTGGCCGCAGTTATATGCTCTTTTCCGACAGGCAATGCCCCCGGTCCTGATGGCTTGCCCATCGAATTTTATCAAACGCGCATAGAGTTGCTCGCTCCCAAACTGGTGACCCTTTATGGAGAGTGCCTCCGATCTGCCTCTTTACCCACCACTATGAGAGAGGCCCATATTATACTCATCCTTAAGCCACATAAAGATCCCAAACTCTGCGCCTCGTACAGACCAATTGCCATTCTTAATTGTGACCTCAAAATCCTAACAAAACTGATTACAGTGCGAATCAACAAAATTGTTAAATCCCTGGTGGACATGGATCAGACGGGCTTCATGCCGGGCAGATCCACCGACGTGAATATCCGCCAACTATTCTCTAATATACACGCCAAACACATAGATCAAGGTTCCCATACCGTTGCAACACTAGACCTAGAGAAAGCCTTCGATACGGTGGAGTGGCTGTATCTCTGGGAGGTGATGAGGAGGATGGGTTTCCCAACTCGATTTATAGAATGGATGAAAACCTTATATGCTGACCCCATGGCGTCTATACGAGTGAATGGACGGATCTCTGCCCCCTTCCACTTGAGGAGGAGCACCAGACAAGACTGCCCGCTCTCTCCAGCCCTCTTCACTCTGGCCATAGAGCCCATGGCCGAGGCACTCAGAACATCTCCGAACATACGTGGCCTTTGGGTGGGCTGGCTGGAGGAGAGGGTGGCACTATGTGCAGACCATGTGTTATTATTTCTAAATGACGCTGGTGCCTCTCTGCAGGGATCGCTCCAGTTCATGAACACCTTTTCGACCTTCACGGGTTTGAGGGTCAATTGGCACAAATCATTGCTTTTCCCGTTGGACGAGGGGGCGAGAGCTTCATCCTTCACTGACCTCCCGCTTTGTTGGGTGGATAAATTCATGTATCTGGGGATTGTGGTCTCTAGGAATAGTGGGGACTTTATGAGAGACAATTTGGATCAAACAGTAGCTGACACTAAACTCAAACTGAAGGCATGGAATAACCTCCCCCTTTCCTTACTTGGGCGCATTAACCTAATAAAAATGAAGATACTCCCTAAATTCACATATATCTTCAGGAACTCCCCACAGTGGCTTCTCAAAAAGTTTTTTAACTCACTGAAGCAGATTTTCTTAGAATTTATCTGGCACTCCAAACCTCCCAAATTTAGATACACGACCCTTACGAGGCCGGGGGATAGGGGTGGCCTGGCCATGCCAGATTGTTTTAAGTATTTCCCAGCCTGTCAGCTGGTAACAGCCAACTGGTGGCTGTTGCCAGATGTTACTAATCCGGCCATAGTTTTGGAGGCTGCCATAGTACAATCTCTGGAGGCACTAAAACTCCTCTTATACAGAGGACTGAAGACCCCCTACCCACTCACCCCCTCTATGCGAACCACCATACGGGCCTGGATGATGGGGGATGCGCTACAATCGCTCTCACTCTAAGAATTATATCCTCATGCGCCTATATGGCTTAATCCCAATCTTCCCCACTTCTTCACCATACCAGACCCGCAGGCGTGGGCTAAATATAAAATTACCCAACAGGAACATATTATTACAAACTCGACCTTAACTCCCTTTTCAGACCTATGAACACAATATAACCTACCTGAATATTATTACTTTAGATATCTCCAATTGGAACACGCCTTCAGATGTCAGTTCCTGGGCAAACCAGTTTGTCCCTTGTACTCAGAGATTGAGGTTACTCTAAGGGTGCCCGAGCTGGAGAAGCCCGTCTCCCAATTATATGGGTATTTAATTACAGCTTCTAGCCCAGATTTGTCATCTTTACACCACAGATGGTTAAGAGACATACCAGATTTAGATGAAGAGGATTGGGCAGAAATATGGAGTCTCCCCTTTTCGTCCTTAGTCTCCACCATGGACAGGATGGTTCAATTTAATTTTTTTTACCAAGCGTACTTTACCCAAACAGACTGCACAAGATCAAAGTGAGGCACCCTTCCACATGCTGGCGTTGTACATCCCCATCAGTGGACTTCCACCATATATTCTGGGATTGCCCGGCAATAAAAGGCTTCTGGCAGGCTGTGGTGACCATAATCAACCAAACTACTAAACTTGCAGTGCCAATAGAACCAAGATACTGCCTCCTTGGTCTGGAGGAACAACTTATTCCGAACACTGCTAGACGCACGCTAATCAGCATCCTGCTCTACTATGCTCGCAAAGCTATAACAATGTGCTGGAAACAAGCCTCGCCTCCCTCGACTGCCTTTGGGAAACAACTAATAAATGGTAACCTTTATGGGACAACTTACACTAATAGGGTTTGCCCCCGCAAGTTCCAAAAAATTTGGTCCTGCTGGATTCAAGACTCTACCACGGCCACCTAATAGCCAACATGATTCATTGCACAAGCAGACATCCACCCATGGATTATCAACTTGCTGAGCACCTCCCTAAGCTAAATCTTGGAACCTAGGTTTGAGCCACCTAAATATGGACTAGACCCCACTCTCCTCGGTGGGTTTTTGTAGTAGTGGATAGGGCTATTAAAAGCCACAATTGTTTTTTCTTTGTTTTGGACCAATTGGTCTGCCCCTGCGTGGGCTCATGTCTTATTTGTTATGTCCTCGTATTTGTTTGTCTTTGTCTTTTCGAAAAACAATAAAAATATTAAAAAAAAAAAAAAAGAATCGGATCACACCCATGCGATCCAATTCATGTCTGAACTGTCAGATCGCACTGCGATATGCGGGCTGCAAAGGGGTTGTCGTTAACAGTGTATTGACTCCTCCGTTCGGTTTGCATATGGCAGTGTGAACCCGCAGTGGATTTGCAGGGTTCCGGCATCGCACTAATGTGAACCGGGACTTAGACTGCTTTCACACTGATGCGGGGATGCAGCGCAGTGCACCTGCGGTTTTCCTGCAGGTTAGCTGCACTGAGCCATATCCTGCGGGTTGGTGCGCTTTTTGAAAGCGCATTAAAACTCCTGAATGCAGGAGTTTTGGTGCAGTTTCAGAAAGTGCACCACACCCGCAAGATATAATAGAAGTCTATTGCAAAGGGCAGCTAACCTGCAGGAATGCTGCAGGTGCACTGTGCTGCACCTGCAGTGCAGGTAACCTGCAGTTCAGCAGTGTGAAAGCAGCCTTAGGGTCCTTTCACACACACGGACCGTTCATCAGTTCATCCGTTTTTCATCAGTTTTTTTCATCCGTTTTTTCATCTGTGGTCATCAGTTTTTCATCAGTTTTTTTTACATTCACTACCAATGCAAAAACGGATGAAAAACTGACCGTTCGTCAGTTTACATCCGTTTTTCGTCTGATCCATTTTTTTGACGGATGAAAAATAGGACTTTCATCCGTTCAAAAAAACGGATGCTGATGGAAGCGGATGAATACGGATGCAAATACATGATCATCAGTTGTCATCCGTTTTTCCATAGAGATGCATTGATGTCCGTTTTTCATCCATCAACGGATGGATGAAAAATGGACAAACGGTCCGTGTGTGTGAAAGGGGCCTTATAGGGGGCTCAGGACAATAAGGGCTTGTTTACATTTGCGGTTTGGGTGTGGTAAAACCTCATAGATGAGACATATTTTTTCCACACTCCCTTCAACCAACGATGTAGGGTCGGTAGGTGGCAGAATATACAGTAAATGATTCTTTGCATTTTCCTCCTGCAACCGCTGAAATAGACATTATAAGAAGTAAGCATTCTAGTGTCATACACTATTCAAATATTCAAAATTCTAAATCATTTAATTTCATTGTGGCCTGCAACTGGTTACCAAATCACTAAAGTGGCCTTTGCTTTTCAAAAGTTTGAGCGCCCCTGATTTATAACATACCGTAACACATACGTGAACAAAATAAACAGTTTCCACATACACAAAATTATAACCATGAATAACTTGCATACATCACAAAAATTACCATGTTAATGAATTGTTACACATTTTTAATTTTAGATACAAGCTGTTTTGAGTTCTTTTTTAAATGTGACATTCATAGCAATGTTTGGGATTCACTGATCGGAGTGATAGTCTTTTGTCACTACTCATGGCTTTTCTTGTCTCAGCAGTTGATTGAATCTGCTGCTCTTTAAAAGTTTATAAAGAAATGTAAAATAGGACAGTGATTGTTAGCACTACATAAATTAACCCAGAGAATATTTTTAGTGATTAGGAATGGTACATGGTTTCTAAAAGCATTTTCTTGTGAACTTGCACCATATTTTCGAAAAAAGGTTTTGCAAGCATAGACTTTAAGTAAAAGACTTTCCTTCTTCTTTGTTATATATAAAATTTTGGTCTTTCCTTTTTCCACACAGGCGGAAATGCTGTACAAGAAGAATCCTAAATTACTTACCCAGTTGCACTATTGTGAAAGTGCAGGTATCCCCCTGGTGGCCATTATTGGGGATCAGGAAATAAAAGATGGTGTGGTCAAGCTAAGAGATGTAGCAACACGGAAAGAGGTAAACACCTGATTTGTCTCTCTACTTCGATTAAGTGCATCATAAAGTGACTCAATGACATTTTATAGTAGTTAGACATGATTCTTATTTTATTTATTTCAGATACTCATATAGCACCCTCAATTTACGCAGCTTTACATATACAGTATGCATTATACAGTCAAATCAGCCCCTGCCCTCCAGGAGCTTACAATCTAAGGTCTCGATCTCACATTCATACATACTAGGTCCAATTTAGACATGAGCCAATTGTCCTACCAGTGTGTTATTGGAGTGTGGGAGGAAACCAGATTACACGGAGAAAACACACACAGGCACAGGGAGAACATGCAGACTCCAGACAGGTAGTGCCATGGTTGGGGTTCAAACCGACGAACCTAGTGCTGCTAGGCAGAAGTGCTAACCACTTAGCCACTGTGTTGCCCACCATTCTCCAACAATAAAAGATATTTAATTTACCAAGTATTCACAAACAAATGGACCTTTGTATACTTGGTATACTGCAGTGCTAACATTTCTACATATGTAGTGAGGATATTACTGTATATTGGATACAAATTTCCAACTTGACATTACCTTTATTCCTATCATTATGGCCTCAAAAGCTCAAAGCTGTGCAGAGCTTGAGTGTGAGAGGAAGAAGCAGCACATGCAACCAATCAGTCTGTGTGCTGACAGGACGAGAAAGCAGAATGACAGAGGGATGAGCACATTATTGTGCTGCTTCACCTTTCAGTGCCAGTCACAGGCTGGAGCAGGTCCAGTAAGACCTGGGCTCAGAGGAAGTGGGTTAAATGATGCTGATTAAGGACATCTAGTGGCAGCATGTGCCGTGTGCATGAAGCCTTAGACTTGGAATTCAGAAAGATTCAGATATGGACTGTCAAAACTTTACATCAACAACAAGCTTCTTTACTCTACAAATCTAGACCCTTCCATGATTTGGGTCTTAACTCTAATATCTACTTTTAAACAATATTCGGGGCTTTAAAGCTGGCCCATAGCCAGATATAAAAGACACAAATGAATACAGCTATGTATTATAGCTATGTATGTTAAGCACTTCAATACAGGACACTTATACCCCCTTCCTTCCCAGACCAATTTTCAGCTTTCAGCGCTCTCACACTTAGAATGACAATTACTCAGTCATGCAACGCTATAACCAAACAAAATTTTTTTCACACAAATAAAGCTTTCTTTTGGTGGTATTTAAAAACCACTGGGTTTTTTATTTTTTGCAACATAAGTGAAAAAAGAGTGAAAATTTAAAAAAAAAACACTTTTTTTGCAAAAAAGTAATTTTTGTTCATACATTTGGGCCAAAACCTATACTGGTAAAAATAACCCAAAAAAGTGTATATTATTTGGTCTGTGTGAAAGTTATAGAATCTACAAGCTATGGTACAAATCATTGAAAATTGATCACACCTGATGCACTGACGGCCTATCTCATTTCTTGAGGCCCTGAAATGTCAGGAAAGTACAAATACCCCCCAAATGACCCATTTTTGAAAAATAGACATTCCAAGGTATTTAGTAAAAGGCATGGCGAGTTTTTTGAAGTTGTATTTTTTTCCCACAATTCTTGGGAGAATTAAGAATTATTATTATTATTATTATTTTTTTTTACACAAAATTGCCATAACAAGTTATTTCTCACACACAGCATATTCATACTTCCAATTACACCCCAAAATACATTCTGCTACTCCTCCCGAGTATAGCAATACCACATGTGTGCGACTTTTTCACAGCCTGGCCACATAGAGAGTCCAACATGCGGGGAGCACCGTCAGGTGTTCTAGGAGCATAAATTACACATCTAATTTCCTAACGACCTATTACACTTACAAGGCTCTGGAGCACCAGGAAAATGGAATTACCCACAAAATGACCCCATTTTGGAAAGCAAACACCCCAACGTATATTCTATGAGGTATTATTAGTCTTTTGTATGGTTCACTTTTTTTCCACAAGTCTTCGAAAAATGTGGAAAGGAAATTAAAATGCTTTTATTTTTACACAAAGTGGTCATTTTATAAGATATTTCTAACACATAGCATGTACATAGCAAAAATGACACCCCCCCCCCCCAAAAAAATATATTCTGCTACTCGTCCTGAGTATGAAGATACCACATGAGTGAGACTTTTACACAGCCTGGCCACATACAGAGATCTAACATGCAGAGAGCACTGTCGAGCACATTCTAGGAGCATAAATTACACATAAAATTTGCTAACAACCTATTACACTTTTGAAGGCCCTGGAGCACCAGGACAATGGAATTGCCTACAAAATGACCCTATTTTGGAAAGCAAACACCCCAACGTATATTCTATGAGGCATTATGAGGCTTTTGAATGGTTCATTTTTTTCCACAAGTCTTCAAAATACGTGGAAAGAAAATGAAAACACTTTTATTTTTACACAATGTGGTCAATTTATAAGATATTTCTAACACAGAGCTTGTACATAGCAAAAATTACCCCCCAAAATACATTTTGCTATTCGTCCTGAGTATGGCAATACCAAGTGTGAGACATTTACACAGCCTGGCCACATAGAGAGGTCCAACATTGAAGTAGTGCCTTCAGGTGTTCTAAGAGCATAAATGACACATCTAATTTCATTCCTACCTATCATGCTTTTGAAGGTCCTGGAGCTGGTGACAGGTACTCGGGTACTCTGATGGGCTGCAAACAGGTCCGATTGCGGAAGTGACTTATCTTTTATTAGGCTGTTCATTTTTGTCTTGTTATTTTTGGCTGGAGTTCTACTTTAAGTAAATTGGAAGACCAATACTGTTTTCTTGGACCACTTTTTACCACCTGTAGGAACCTGTAGGGTTACCAGTAGATTGTAGTTTAACTTTCTTTGAGGAACTGTGTCAAAGTGCTATGTCAGAATCCTGATATATTACATCCACAGCCACCCCTCTGTCTGAGATTCTGCTTTCCTCATAAAAAGAAAATAAGTTTGTTTGCAACAATGTTCTTTCACAAATGCATGCTGGCTGTCACGTATGGTTTTATGGTATAAGTAACAGTTTGGTTCACGCCAATCCTTTGGTACCAAGCCAGCCATTAGTGACCCTGTCGCCAAACTGAAAGTGGCAATAAACACTGTCTTTATAAAGTATGAAGTGAATACTTGCATCTCCTGCCATCCACACAACGAAAAGATACTATATTAAATCAAAATTCCTAGCTGGGTCCTCAGGGACTGGCACTACTGGCAGTGTCAAACTCCTTGTCCCCATCCTGCACTCAATGGTTTTTCGCAACAACCCCTTCGTCATTACTGTGTCCTGTAATGATGTTGGGGTCAGCGGGAAGAACTACGAAGCATGTGGGGTCCAGCTGGAAGTGTAATTTTCCAAAGAAACTTTAGCTGGAGACCTCTCTTCATTGGCGTGGTGTTCAGTGGCACAGGCAATAAGGGAGATAAGCATTTACTTTGTTATTTAGAGAGACAACAAAGACAAAGTTTATTGCCACTTTTAGTTACATAGTTGGTAAGTTTGCATAAAAACCTCAGTCCGTCCCATTTACCAATTTCCATATCCCTGTGTATTGTAGTAGGTCACTTGGAAGTGTAACTTCTTTGAGATACAAATAGAGGCTGTTCTTACTACCTCTCTTTATGCCAATGCTAGTTGATTCACTAGTAAAAAGAAAAGTTGGCTGCACTCCGATGTCATAACCAGTCACAAAGCTTTATTGTACCAGGCAAATCAAACAAAATCCGCCAACTCTTCCATTTACTACATGTGGGGCTGTTTGTCCAGCACTGGGCCCCATTGAGATGAGTGGACTACAGGCTTGTAAATGGCAGTCGATTGATGGTATCTGCTTGTTGCTTGCTTGCCATGCTGTCCTATTGCTCCAATACTTTCTATCACTAACCTGGAACAAGATAAAAACTTTACTTTAAGCTGACTTTCTCGATCTGCATACTTCCTTTCAAGTCAGTGTCGCAGAAGGTACTCATACCAGGTGTGATAGACAATAAGCACCTTCCGAAGGAGGTCAGTAATGACTGCCACACAATTCTCTCAGGAATGGTTTACTTTAAATAGCTTTTAAAATGAGAAACAATGGCTTAGATTTTACTGAGCTCAGCTCTTTGATGACTCATGGATGTAAGCCATCTGGTCCAGGTGCTTTGTTCACATCTATTCTGCCTAATTATTTTTAGACAATTTCAACATTAAAGCTGAACTCCAGGCAAACTCCTACATACACAATTGAAATGCATTTCTAGAAGATATTT
This sequence comes from Glandirana rugosa, assembly GCA_018402905.1. NCBI lineage: Eukaryota > Metazoa > Chordata > Amphibia > Anura > Ranidae > Glandirana > Glandirana rugosa. Next base: position 163,679 of record BLSH010323302.1, on the reverse strand, counting down.
TACCTGCTGAAGAATTTGTATGTCTGTCCATCCATTCCTAAGATTTACACAGAGCCCTGCCAGACAGCTCATCTAGGCTGGCGACCTGACTTTTATCAGATGCAGTTTAACTATGAAGATAGGTAATTTCCCCACCTCTCTAGGCTGTAATTGGAGAGTGAAGTAGATCCCTCCTCTGCTCACGCTGCTCTTTCTTTCTGCTATCAGTACAACTTACTGGCTCACAGGGCTGCCCACCTTCTTACAGTCTGAGCTCTGCTGTGTTGCAATTAGAAAAAAAAAACATTTAAAGTGGTTGTAAATCTCAGCCATGAAATATGCATCCTTCTATACTATGTATATGTCCCTCTCCAAAGCTCTGAGTGTCATTTCTCCCTGTTATCAGCATGACCCTGTTGGTTGTTTTTCCCAACACCAAGAGTTAAAATAGCGATGGGGAGCGAGCTACAGCAGTTAGCCTGTGACCGGTATGCACAGCTGTGCTTGTTCTCCATACTATGTCAAGGGGGGGGCTCAGAGCTGTGGGCTGTGTGAAGATCCCTACTCCTAGAACTAAGGAGAAATCCTTACTGCTGTGTTTTCTGAATGATTTACAAAAGAATTGGTTGCAGATTAGTGGTGGCCCGGCGTCCATTAAATTAATTAATTTATTTACCTGATCTTCCTTTCCCCTGGCAAGCAGCTGTCCCCCACAATCCGGTGGTGGTCCGTCCCTCAGTGTCCTCACGCCCAGTGCAGCACTGTGAACCCAGCTCTGGTCTTGTTGACATTAGTATTGTGGGACCAGTGGAGTGTGGGGGTACAGACACTGCAGCAACCAGTCTAGCTGCTGGGAGGAGTAGAGGATCAGGTAAGTAAATCACCTTTCATCTTCCTCTGTGGGTGTGGGTGTGCAGCCCCGAATGCAGACAACGAGCATTCCAGGCTTTACACCCAGACAGATGTCAGATTGGGAGCAGCAGCTGTGCCCCTACAGCTGCTGTGTCCCAATTGAGATCAATGGGACTTCCTAAACGTTTATGTAAAGAACACCTGTGCATCCCTGTGCGGGTAAACAGGGTAGGGTTGCCACCTCATCCCTTTAAACCCGAACAAATATGAATTACACAGGTTCTGAGGATAATTTAATGCAGATAAGGCACCAAGTGAGTTCAATTACTACCTTAATCAGCCACTGAGCCTGTGTAATTCATATGTGTTTGGATTTAAAGGGATGAGGTGGCAACCCTAAAACACAGGTGTGCGCTTTAGTACACCCTGCGTAAACAAGGCAGATTAGTAATCTGCATCTACAGTTAATTAACCACTTCCTTACCGGTTTATTGTAATAATACTCCGGCAAGGTGCATTTCCCACCCTGGGTGGACGTCATATGACGTCCTCCCATCTTCGCCGCCCTGCAGGCCCCCGGGGGCCCGCATCGCGGCGATCGGGGATTGAGCGCCTCCCTCAGGACTCAGCACAACTGTTATCAGGCTAAAGAGCCAATAAAATCGGCTCTTTACCACGTGACTGGTCACTTTTGACATTCCCGTGCATCCACGTGCACGCCGCTCATGCGCGCACCCGGGGGCACGCAGCGCGGTGATCGGTGTTGAGGCTTGTCTCTTTGGCTCTTTACCACGGGTCCGGCTGTGTCCAATCACAGACGGTCACAGAATGTCAACAAACCGCGGTAATGATCAGTGTGTCAGGAGGAGATTGCGGTAACAGCTTGTTACCGCTTACTGTGTACACCAAGCACACTGAATGCCCCCCCAGTAATAAAGAGGACCTGTTACCACCCCATCAGAGTACCTGTCACCAGCCCATCAAAGTACCCCAGTACCTGTCACTAGCCCATCAGAGTACCTGTCACCAGCCCATCTGCGTACCTGAGTACCTGTCACCAGCCCATCAGAGTACCCGAGTACCTGTCACCAGCCCATCAGAGTACCCGAGTACCTGTCACCAGCCCATCAGAGTACCCGAGTACCTGTCACCAGCCCATCTGAGTACCTGTCACCAGCCCATCTGAGTACCTGTCACCAGCCCATCTGAGTACCCGAGTACCTGTCACCAGCCCATCAAAGTACTCGAGTACCTGTCACCAGCCCATCAAAGTACCCGAGTACCTGTCACCAGCCCATTAGAGTACCTGAGTACCTATCACCAACCCATCAGCATACCTGAGTACTTGTCACCAGCCCATCTGAGTACCTGTCACCAGCCCATCAGGGTACCCGAGTACCTGTCACCAGCCCATCTGAGTGCCCGAGCACCTGTCATCAGCCCATCAGAGTACCCGAGTACCTGTCAATAAAAACGTTTTTTTTTTTTACACAAAGTTGTCAATTTATATGATATTTCTAACACATAGCATGTACATAGCAAAAATCACCCCCCAAAATACATTCTGCTACTCGCGTCCCAGGTATGGCAATACCACATGTGTGAGACTTTTACTGAGTACCCGAGTACATGTCACCAACCACATAGGATGTACCCGAGTACCTATCACCAGTACATAGCATGTACATAGCAAAAATTACCCCCAAAATACATTTGGCTACTCGTTTTGAGTATGATGATACCACATGTGTGAGACTTTTACCGAGTACCTGTCACCAGCCCATCTGAGTACCAGAGTACCTATCTGCAGCCCATGCCTCATAGAATATACCTTTGGGTGTTTGCTTTTCAAAATGGGGTCATTTTGTGGGTAATTACATTGTCCTGGTGCTCCAGAACCTTCAAAAGTGTGATGGGTAGGAATGGAATTTAGTGTAAGTGGAAGTATAATTTATGCTCCTAAATCGCCTGAAGGTACTACTTCAATGTTGGACCTCTGTGTGGCCAGGCTGTGCAAAAGTCTCACGCATGTGGTATTGCCATACTCTGGACGAGTAGCAGAATGTATTTTGGGGTTGATTTTTGCTATGTACATGCTACGTGTTTGAAATATCATATAAATTAACAACTTTGTGTAAAAAAATACATTTTCATTGTGGGAAAAAATGAACCGTACAAAAGACTCACAATGCCTCATAGAATATTCGTTATGGTGTTTGCTTTCCAAAATGGGGTCATTTTGTGGGTAATTCCACGGTTTGGTGCTCCAGGGCCCTCAAAAGTGTAATAGGTCGTTAGGAAATGATACGTGTAATTTATGCTCCTAGAACGCCTGACGGTGCTCCCTGCATGTTGGACCTCTCTATGTGGCCAGGCTGTGTAAACATCTTACACATGTGGTATCGCCAGACTCAGGACAAGTAGCAGAATGTATTTTGGAGGGTAATTTTTGTTATGCACATGCTGTGTGCAGGGCTCGCGTGGGAACGATGTTCCTGCACTTTTTTCACAGCAGGAATGCCGTCCCCATTAGAAGCCACATCCTGCAGGACTGTGAGCTTTGGCAGGCAGTGTGGGGGCAGGGCAGCATGTCCGTCCACGCCCAGTCCAGTGATAGGAGGAACAATGCAGATGTCACCGGCGTGTATTGTAGGAGGCGGGACCTTGTTACAGGGGCCACTGCAGGAGAGGGAGGGGAGGACGGGCGCGCTGGGATGACACCTCCCCCCTCCCCTATGTGTGACACCCGGGGTGGACTGACCCCATTGGCACTGGTAAGTCTGCACTGCTGGGGGGGTCTGTACTGAAGGAGGAGAGGGTGCTTTACCCTGCGGGTCTGTACTGATGGGGGGCTCTGTACTGAAGGAGGAGGGGGGTGCTTTATTCGG
>BLSH010323302.1:133743-157169 GCA_018402905.1 Glandirana rugosa | reverse complement strand
ATATATATATATATATATATATATATATATATACAGTACAGACCAAAAGTTTGGACACACCTTCTCATTCAAAGAGTTTTCTTTATTTTCATGACTATGAAAATTGTAGATTCACACTGAAGGCATCAAAACTATGAATTAACACATGTGGAATTATCTACATAACAAAAAAGTGTGAAACAACTGAAAATATGTCATATTCTAGGTTCTTCAAAGTAGCCACCTTTTGCTTTGATTACTGCTTTGCACACTCTTGGCATTCTCTTGATGAGCTTCAAGAGGTAGTCACCTGAAATGGTCTTCCAACAGTCTTGAAGGAGTTCCCAGAGATGCTTAGCACTTGTTGGCCCTTTTGCCTTCACTCTGGGGTCCAGCTCACCCCAAACCATCTCGATTGGGTTCAAGTCCGGTGACTGTGGAGGCCAGGCCATCTGGCGCAGCACCCCATCACTCTCCTTGGTCAAATAGCCCTTACACAGCCTGGAGGTGTGTTTGGGGTCATTGTCCTGTTGAAAAATAAATGATGGTCCAACTAAACGCAAACCGGATGGAATAGCATGCCGCTGCAAGATGCTGTGGTAGCCATGCTGGTTCAGTATGCCTTCAATTTTGAATAAATCCCCAACATTTATAAGGCAAGAAATCGCACTTATTAAACCTGACAGGGCACACCTGTGAAGTGAAAACCATTTCAGGTGACTACCTCTTGAAGCTCATCAAGAGAATGCCAAGAGTGTGCAAAGCAGTAATCAAAGCAAAAGGTGGCTACTTTGAAGAACCTAGAATATGACATATTTTCAGTTGTTTCACACATTTTTGTTATGTAGATAATTCCACATGTGTTAATTCATAGTTTTGATGCCTTCAGTGTGAATCTACAATTTTCATAGTCATGAAAATAAAGAAAACTCTTTGAATGAGAAGGTTTGTCCAAACTTTTGGTCTGTACTGTGTATATATATATATATATATGTATATATATATATACACACACACGCACACACAATGTCCTCAGACTGCCTGTGTTGATATATATACACAGTATCTCACAAAAGTGAGTACGCCCCTCACATTTTTGTAAATATTTTATTATATCTTTTCATGTGACAACACTGAAGAAATTACACTTTGCTACTTTATAAAGTAGTGAGTGTACAGCGTGTATAACAGTGTAAATTTGCTGTCCCTTCAAAATAACTCAACACACAGCCATTAATGTCTAGCCCTCTGGTAACAAAAGCAGGGGAGGGCTGGGCCAGGGGGCAGGGTGGCAATTGCCCCCCAGGCCACCCTAACTTACATTCAAAATGGCCGACGGCCGCTGCCCTCTCACACTTTTTTCTTCTTGTGGAGGAAGGCTGTGCTGATGGGCACTGGCAAGCCTGCATTGATGGGTACTGATCAGGTTGCATTTGATAGGCACTGGTGAGGCTGCATTGATGGGCACTGATGAGGCCAAGCTGATGGGCACTGATGAGGCTGCATTGATGGGCACTGATGAGGCCAAGCTGATGGGCACTGATGAGCTGCATTGATGCATTATTTTTGTTAAACCTGCTTTGTTGCTATTAACATTAAATTATGTTACCACATTGTATCATATGTCTTGCTTCATAACATCAATATCCGTTCTAAAACCATGTGGGCGTGGATGGTGAGCTGATTCGGTGGTTCAATGGGCCACTTGACTGGACTTGCCCCCCAGGCCTAAGGCTGCCAGCCCTCCCCTGAACAAAAGTGAGTACACCCCTAAGTGAAAATGTCCAAATTGGACCTGAAGTGTCAATATTTTATGTGACCACCATTCATTTCCAGTACTGCCTTAACCCTCTTGGGCATGGAGTTCATCAGAGCTTCACAGGTTGCCATTGGAGTCCTCTTCCACTCATCCATGACGACATCGAGCTGGTGGATGTTAGAGACCTTGCGCTCCTCATCCTTCCATTTGAGGATGCCTCACAGATGCTCAATAGGGTTTAGGTCTGGAGACTTACTTGGCCAGTCCATCACCTTTACCCTCAACTTCTTTAGCAAGGCAGTGATCGTCTTGGAAGTGTGTTTGGGGTCATTATCATGTTGGGATACTGCCCTGCGGCCCAGTCTCTGAAGGAAGGGGATCATGCTCTGCTTCCGTATGTCACAATACATGTTGGCATTCATGGTTCCTTTAATGAACTGTAGCTCCCCAGTGCTGGCAGCACTCATGCAGCCCCAGACCATGACAGTCCCACCACCATGCTTGACTTTAGGCAAGACACACTTTGTACTCCTCACCTGGTTGCCGCCACACACGCTTGACATCATTTGAACCAATTAAGTTTATCTTGCTCTCATCAGACCACAGGACATGGTTTCCATAATCCATGTCATTAGTCTGCTTGTCTTCAGCAAACTGTTTGCGGGCTTTCTTGTGCATCATCTTCATAAGAGGCTTCCTTCTGGGATGATAGCCATGCAGACCAATTTGATGCAATGTGTGGCATATGGTCTGAGCACTGACAGGCTGACCCCCCACCCCTTCAACCTCTGCAGCAGTGCTGGCAGCACTCATACGTGTATTTCCCAAAGACAACATTTGGATATGACACTGAGCACATGCACTCAACTTCTTTGGTCGACCATGGCGAGGCCTGTTCTGAGTGGAACCTGTACAGTTAAACCGCTGTATGGTCTTGGCCACTGTGCTGCAGGTCAGTTTTAGGGTCTTGGCAATCTTCTTATAGCCTAGGCCATCTTTATGTAGAGCAACAATTCTTTTTTTCAGATCCTCAGAGAATTCTTTGCCATGTGGTGCCATGTTGAACTTCCAGTGACCAATATGAGATAGTGAGAGCGATAACCCCAAATTTCACACCTGCTCCCCATTCACACCTGAGACCTTGTAACACTAACGAGTCAAATGACACCGGGGATTGAAAATGGCTAATTTGGCCCAATTTGCATATTTTTACTTAGGGGTGTACTCACTTTTGTTGCCAGCTGTTTAGACATTAATGGCTGTGTGTTGAGTTATTTTGAGAGGACAGCAAATTTACACTGTTATACAAGCTGTACACTCACTACTTTACATTGTAGTAAAGTGTCATTTCCTCAGTGTTGTCACATGAAAAGATAGAATAAAATATTTACAAAAATGCGAGGGGTGTACTCACTTTTGTGAGATACTGTGTGTGTGTGTGTGTGTGTATATATATATACACACACATATATATATATATATATATATATATACACACACACATATGCTTTTTTTATTTTTGAGGTGGGGGACGGGAATCATGGGTGAGTTCCCAGGACTTGACCCCTGGCTATGTGTTAGAAATATCTTATAAATTGACCACTTTGTGTAAAAATAAAAGTGTTTTCATTTTCTTTCCACGTTGTTCAAAGACTTGTGGAAAAAAATGAACCATTCAAAAGACTCATAATGCCTCACAGAATATACGTTGGGGTGTTTGCTTTCCAAAATGAGGTCATTTTGTGGGTAATTCCATTGTCCTAGTGCTCCAGGGCCTTCAAAATTGTGATAAGTCGTCAGGAAATTAGAGGTGTAATTTATGCTCCTAGAACGCCTGATGGTGCTCCCTGCATGTTGGACCTCTCGATGTGGCCTGGCTGCGAAAAAGTCGTACACATTTGGTATCGCTATACTCAAGAGGAGTAGCAGAATGTATTTTGGGGTGTAATTGGAAGTGTGTATATGCTGTGTGTGAGAAATAACTTATGACACTTTTGTGTAAAAAATAAAAATAAATAATTTCTTAATTTTCTCAAGAATTGTTGGAAAAAAATACAACTTCAAAAAACTTGTCATGCCTTTTACTAAATACCTTGGAATGTCTACTTTTCAAAAAGGGGTCATTTGGGGGGTATTAGGGATGCACCGAAATTTCGGCATTATCTGCATTTTCGGGCAAAATCTGTGTTTTCGGTATCGGTCGAAACAAAAAAACAGGCCGATACCGAAAGGGGTGCAGGTACCGTCCATTGCGGGGGTATGTGTGCATCACATAGCCCATAATGGATGTGGGAGATTAGAAGATTCACAATGCACAGAGCGCGCTTCTAGTACGAGCCGCTCTGTGCATGAAGCTGTCAGCTAATTACACTGAAATGCAGAGAGAGCTGTCAGATCTTTAAGTGGATGTCGGGAGGTGGGCGGGACCGAACAGCTATCAAACGCCAGCCAATGGGACCGGGGCTAGGTGGGTGTTAGCTGTTCAGTCCCGCCCACCTCCAATCTCAGCGTGAAAATCTGACCGATCTCTCTGCATTCCAGTGTAATTAGCTGACAGTTTCATGCACAGAGCGGCTTATACAAGCTGTGCATTTTGAATCTTCTAATCTCTTCTGCTAGTGCCAGCCAGTACCATCCAGTGCCGTCTGTCAGTGCCACCTGCCAGTACCATCCCGGGCCACCTGTCAGTGCCAATCAGTGCCGCCTGTCAGTGCCAACCAGTGCCAAATGCCAGTGCCACCTGCCAGTACCATCCAGTGCCACCTGTCAGTGACAATCAGTGCCACCTGCCAATACCATCCAATGCCGCCTGTCAGTGCCACCTGCCAGTATAATCCAGTGCCACCTGCCAGTACCATCCAGTGCCGCCTGTCAGTGCCATTCAGTGCCACATGCCAGTGCCACCTGTCAGTGCCACCTATCATTGCCAATCAGTGTCACCAATCAGTGCTGCCTATCAGTGCTTCCAATCAGTGCCACCTATCAGCGCCAATCAGTGCCACCTGTCATTGCCCAGGCACAGGTAGGCTGCATATGACATTTGTATATAAAAATATAAATATTTTTTAAAAACTGTAATTTTCAGTTTCGGTTTTCGGCTTAGTGCATTTTCGGTTCCGGCACCAAAATTTCCATTTGGTGCGCCACTAGTTATTGTACTTTCCTGACATTTCAGGGCCTCAAGAAATGAGATAGGCCGTCAATACATCAGGTGTGATCAATTTTCAGTGATTGGCACCATAGCTTGTAAACTCAATAACTTTCACACAGACCAAATAAAATACACTTATTTGGGTTATTTTTTTACCAAAGATATGTAGCAGTATAGGTTTTGGCCCAAATGTATGAACAAAAATGACTTGTTTACAAAATGTTATCATAAAAACTAAAAAAAAAGTGTTTTTTTTTCAATCTTTTCGCTCTTTTTTCACTTATGTCGCAAAAAAATAAAAAAAAAAAACAGAGGTGATTAAATACCACCAAAAGAAAGCTATATTTGTGTTTAAAAAAATGATAAAAATGTTGTTTGGGTACAGTGTTGCATGACTGAGTAATTGTCATTCAAAATGTGAGCGCGCTGAAAGCTGAAAATTGGTCTGGGAAGGAAGGGGGTATAAGTGCTCACCCCTCACCTCAGCACCATCACAATCTTGATCAACATGATGAACTTATGTGATATTTTACAAATCTCATTTCACAAAGAGAAAGGCTTTGCACTGACTTCAGTCAACCAATCATGTTCAAGCAAAAAATTATGATTTTTATCTCAAATTCCACTACAAATCTTCGGATATTCTATGCAAAATGAGTTTTCACTATGTTTCACCTCATTCACTAAAAAAGTGAAATGATCATTCTTGATCATAGTTAGGGAAATTAAGTATACGTATTACAGATGTGCGTACAGTGTACACTCCCGTAATTATCTTGATGTATTGTGACACTATAGTATGTCCATCCTATACAAATGCTGTTTTACCTATTAATAGGTTGAAGTTTCCACGGAACGCCTAGCAGAAGAAATAAAAAAGAGGACAAGTTAGTCAAGAATGTTTATATGCAGAACTCATCCCAATGGCTTTTTTAAACAAGGCTACAGGGCAGAAAAGAACTGAAGAAGGAGACTTTGTAAATATGTGAGGTTATAGTTTTTTTGTATTAAATGTATTGAGTTTGTTTAAAAATCTAAGAATAAAACAGATCAATTATGCTGTTGTTGTACTTTCTATTATGTTGTGTGTTATTTCCTAAATGACCCCCTGATGTTCAAAATATACTGGGCAAAGTTTTAGCAGCACATTACCACTGTTTAAGCTGCGCTTATCGGCCACTACCGGGGCGCTTTTAACCCCCAAGAAGGGCTCCAAAGAGCTTTTCAGGCGCTTCGAAAGCACTGCCCATTCATTCCAATGGGCAGGGGCGATTTAGGAGCTCTGTATACACCGCACCCAAACTGCCCCAAAGATGCTGCTTGCAGGACTTTTTTTTCCTGTCCCACAAGCGCACTGCCCCAGTGTGAAAGCACTCGGGCGGCATGACAGGCAGTTTACAGGCGCTATTTTTAGCTCTAATACGCCTGAAAACTGCCTCAGTGTGAAAGGGGTCTAAAGGCCCCCAGAGTTTTTGTATTTTCCTTGTCTTTATTGCAGTGTTTTTCTTGCCATCCTCACCTCCGAATTCTCACCCCCCATTCTGCCAAGTATAGAAAGTAACAGCCTGACCTCCTGATGTCTCCATCTGAGTTAGAATTATACAAATTAGGTCAATGGGAAAGTCTCACTCTTTCTTCAATAATAAAATCAATGACTGATGGTAGATCAAAAAACTGGTTGTTGGGGAGGTCTTAAATGTGAGTGTAACACAGGTATGACATGGCCAATAGTATGATAGAACTAATTTTGTAATAGATGTAATTGTGTGGATTAGGTAAATCTTCATTTGAAGGAAAACTTGTCTTGACCAAAACTACACATTGACAGCATTTGCCACTAGGTACAGTGCCTTGAAAATGTATTCATACCCCCTGAAATTTTCCACATTTTGTCATGTTGCAACCAAAAACGTAAATGTATTTTATGTGATAGACCAACACAAAGTGACACATAATTGTGAAGTGGAAGGAAAATAGTAAATGGTTTTTCAAATTTTTTTACAAATAAATATGTGAAAAGTGTGGCGTGCATTTCTATTCAGAAAAGTCAATACTTTGTAGAACTACCTTTCACTGCAATTACAGCTGCAATTCTTTTTGGGGATGTCTCTACCAGCTTTGCAAATCTAGACAGAGACCATTTTTGCCCATTCTTCTTTGCAAAATAGCTCAAGCTCTGTCAGATGGGACGGAGAACGTCTGTGAACAGCAATTTTCAAGTCTTGTCACAGATTCCTAATTGGATATAGGTCTGGACTTTTACTGGGCCATTCTAAAACATTAATATGCTTTGATCGAAACCATTCCATTGTAGCTCTGGCTGTATGTTTAGGGTCGTTGTCCTGCTGGAAGGTGAACCTCCGCCCCAGTCTCAAGTCTTTTGCAGACTCTAGCAGGTTTTCTTCTAAAATTGCCCTGTATTTGGCTCCATCCATCTTCTCATCAACTCTGACCCGCTTTCCTGTCCCTGCTGAAGGAATGCATCCCCACAACATGATGCTGCCACCATCATGTTTCACGGTGGGGATGGTATGTTCAGGGTGATGTGCAGTGTTAGTTTTCCGACACACATAGCATTTTTCTTTTAGGCCAAAAAGTTAAATTTTGGTCTCATCTGACCAGAGAAGCTTCTTCCACATGTTTGCTGTGTCCCCCACATGGCTTCTCGCAAACTGCAAATGGGACTTCTTATGGTTTTCTTTCAATAATGGCTTTCTTCTTGCCACTCTTCCATAAAAGCCAGATTTGTGGAATGCATGAGTTACCATGGGCCTCCTGGCTGCTTCTCTGATTAATGCTCTCTTTGCCCAGCATGTCAGCTTAGATCAGGCATCCTCAAACTACGGCCCTCCAGCTGTTGCGGAACTACACATCCCATGAGGCATTGTAAAACTCTGACATTCACAGACATGAGTAGGCATGATGGGAATTGTAGTTCCTGAACAACTGGAGGGCCATAGTTTGAGGACCCCTGGTTTAGATGGACAGCCATGTCTTGGTAGATTTTCAGTTGTGCCATACTCTTTCCATTTTCGGATGATGGATTGAACTGCTCCATGAGATGTTCAAAGCTTTGGATATTTTTTTACAATCTAACCCTGCTTTAAACTTCACAAATGTATCCCTGACCTGTGTGGTGTGTTCTTTGGCCTGCTTGATGCTGTTTGTTCACTAAGGTTCTCTAACAAACTTCTTAGGGCTTCATCGAGCAATTGTATACTGAGATTAAATTACGCACAGGTAGACTCAATTTACTAATTGGGTGACTTCTAAAGGCAATTGGTTCCACTAGATTTTAGTTAGGGGTATCAGAGTAAAGGGGGTGAATACAAATGCACGCCATACTTTTCACATATTTATTTGTAAAAAATGTTGAAAACCATTTATCATTTTCCTTCCACTACACAATTATGTGCCACTTTTCGTTGGTCTATCACATAAAATCCGAATAAAATACATTTACGTTTTTGGTTGTAACATTGGAAAATGTGGAAAATGTCAAGGGGTATGAATACTTTTTCAAGGTACTGTAGAGCCAGCTTGCACACCCTGCTTATGTAGAGTACCTGTTTGAAAGTTGAAGCATGCCCAACATCCCATTACACAAACCCAGAGCGTCAGCCTACTGAGGAGCAAATGCGGGAGAGGGGGTTTGCCTATATTCTGGCTGTAATAGTAGCCACAAATTAGGAATCATGAACTTAAGATTCTACAGCCAATATTTCTTGTTTGGGATTCAATGGCTGTGAGAAATAGTGATTTCAACCCATTAGAAAGTGTGTTCATTTGGGCCTTTTAGTGTGCTAGATTATACAGGGCGGGCCATTTATATGGATACACCTTAATAAAATGGGAATGGTTGGTGATATTAACTTCCTGTTTGTGGCACATTAGTATATGTGAGGGGGGAAACTTTTCAAGATGTGTGGTGACCATGGCGGCCATTTTGAATCCAACTTTTGTTTTTTCAATAGGAAGAGGGTTATGTGACACATCAAACTTATTGGGAATTTCACAAGAAAAACAATGGTGTGCGTAACTTTATTCTTTCATGAGTTATTTACAAGTTTCTGACCACTTATAAAATGTGTTCAATGTGCTGCCCATTGTGTTGGATTGTCAATGCAACCCTCTTCTCCCACTCTTCACACACTGATATTAACACCGCGGGAGAAATGCTAGCACAGTCTTCCAGTATCCATAGTTTCAGGTGCTGCACATCTCGTATCTTCACAGCATATGGTTTTTTTATGGTTTTTATAGTAAAAACCAATACCGGGTGAGCTGCTCCTTCCAGGAGGTACCGCCATTCCTCCAAAGCCGACTTGATGGCCAGCAATTCCCTATCACCAACATCATAGTTCCAGCAAGATGGTGCACCACCACATTATGGGTGTCAGGTCCGAGCATTCCTAGATGAACAGTTTCCTGGAAAGTGGATTGGTCTTGTGGGCCAGTTGAATGGCCCCCAAGGTCTCCCAATCTGACCCCCTTAGACTTTTATCTTTGAGGTCATCTGAAGCCAATTGTCTATGCTGTGAAGATACAAGATGTGCAGCACCTGAAACTACGGATACTGGAAGCCTGTGCTAGCATTTCTTCTGCGGTGTTGCTATCAGTGTGTGAAGAGTGGGAGAAGAGGGTTGCATTGACAATCCAACACAATGGGCAGCACATTGAACACATTTTATAAGTGGTCAGAAACTTGTAAATAACTCATGAAAGAATAAAGTTGCGTTAAAACCAAGCACACCATTGTTTTTCTTGTGAAATTCCCAATGACTTTGATGTGTCACATGACCCTCTTCCTATTGAAAAAACAAAAGTTGGATTCAAAATGGCCACCATGGTCACCACCCATCTTGAAAAGTTTCCCCCCTCACATATACTAATGTGCCACAAACAGGAAGTTAATATCACCAACCATTCCCATTTTATTAAGGTGTATCCATATAAATGGCCCACCCTGTAGATTTTTTTTTAAGCCAAAACAGAAATTTAGCCAAATTCAGAATGGGGAGCCACATCCTTGTGTAACAAATGCATTGGTGAGCAGAATTGGGAACTCTTAGAAACATAGCTATTGAAGTCTTCAAAATATGGAAGTAGCCAGTGGCTGATTTCAAGCAACATTAAACCCAAAAGCAAACATTTATTATACCATTTCTTGGATGTGGTGGCTGCATTCGTTTGTTTTTTTAGGCTTTCTTTCCTTTATTGCCACCCGGTGATCCCTCCAGAAAGTCTGTTGTGTTTCAACAAATCAAGCTGTACTGCAGATGTAGCAATTAGAGAGATAATGCTAACCATTTAACACTGACAGGGTACTTCTAGTGGTCTGTTTTAATTTATTTATGTAAAACCTTTAACCAAATAGTCAAAAAAACTTTTACTGTAACTGCCTATAAATATTACCTGGTGTCAGAATCTACTAGTAACACTCCTCTCCCCCCAGACTGACCTTTCTGTTGTCTAAAGTCGTCTTTCTTGCTCCTGCATCCAAAGTGTAGGCTTTCTAATACAGGAGGTTTGTTACTGGCCAGGTGACCTAGTGAAAACAGAGTGAAAAAAGAAATCGAATGCAGATACTACGTTTAGTGATTGGTAAGCTGCAATATATGACATTTTTAGTTTTGGTTTTAAAACTGCTGTAAAGTATCTATAGGTGTGACGAACGCGGGTATCAGATCGCTGCCCTCCTCACCGACCGAGGACCCCCTGATCTAATACCACACTTGTCACGAAGGTAACAATGCCACTCTCAGCTGCTTTCAACACAAAGATTTCCCAGTTTGCGGGACCACCGTCTAAGTGCCAGCCGCCGGAGAGCGATTGTTACCGGGCTAATTCAAACAATTAACCCTTTCACTGCCACCACTTCTGGATACTGCCCAGAAGACCCGTATGTTAGCAATACCAGTATTTTAGAACAACCACCTGTAACACACACTGTCACCGCAGACAGGTATATTCAGATGCTTTATTTTAAAAACAGTAGCGCGCCCAATGTCCCCTTTGCTTTTTATTTTAGCTTTGGAACCACTAGCCATAAAGATTAGGACGAGTCAAGATATCAAGGGTATCTTCTGTGGAGACAGAGAGCATAAGTGCCTATGTTTCGCGGATGATATTTTACTGACCATTACCCAACCTATCACCACTTTGCCAAATTTATACGCCATTCTACAGCCCTTTTCACTTATATCAGGACTTAAGGTAAACCATGACAAATCGAGGGCACTAAATATAAACTTACCAGAGAGGGTGCGACTCAATATACAACAATCTTTTAGCTTTCGATGGGAGATAGATGCTCTCCCTTATTTGGGGGTCCACCTGACTCCGACCATTCAAACCCTATATGCCAAAAACTACATAGCTCTATACAAAAGTTTAAATACAGACCTAGCAAGGTGGCAGCTACGTCGTGGTTCGGCAGACTGTACTCTATTAAGATGAATGTACTCCCCAGAATTTTGTATTTCTTTCGCACATTACCTATACGGCCAGTAAGGACTGATCTACAGGCTTTTCAATCTAGAATTATGAAGTTTGTGTGGGGGGATAAAAGACCCAGGGTGAACAAGAGCACTTTATTTACACCTAAACTGAGGGGGGGCCTAGGCTTTCCAAATCTACAACAATATTTTGATACAGCTCAACTGGCCCAGCTTATCAGATTTCATTCTCAAAAATCCCAGGCGATATGGATGCAAGTGGAATCCCTGGCCTGGAAGGCCTATCTCCCAATTGATGTGGTTGCCGGCGAGAGATAGACCACCAATATTATGTCCCTCGCTATCACTAGCATTTTCTATTTGGGACAAATTATCCAATACACATAGCTTTATCTCTCCACATAATCCAATGGCTCCCATACTAGGGAATAAAGCATTCACCCCGGGTCTGGATCCCCTGGCATTTTCTTGGTGGACCAACAAGGGCTTACTACGAATTGCAGATCTTAGTGATCAGAGGGGTTTCATATCACAACAGATGATGGTGGAGCGTTTTCAAATGCCAAACTCTGAAGGGTACAGATTTGCCCAGGTGCGCCATTTTTTATATACCTTATCTCGCAAGAATGACCTCACTACCATGTCCCCTATGGAATACCTATGCCGTCGCTACGATAATTTGTGTGGCTATATTTCTGAAATATATAAACAGTTAACCTATTCTTCCAATAAGTTAAGCTATATGACCAAATGGGAACAGGGTTTACAGACGGTGTGGGAGCTTGATGAGTGGCACTCGATGGCCTCAGCGGCCTTGAGATCCCTCATCAACACTTCCATAATAGAAGCCAACTATAAGGTATTGATGAGGTGGTATATGGTGCAGAGCAGATTGGCTACATTTGTCCCTGGAGCCTCACCGCTGTGTTTCAGAGGTTGCGGGCAGGAGGGAACAGCTTACCACATCTGGTGGCAATGCCCCAAGGTCCGGAGATTTTGGAGTAGAGTATATAATATTATCTATTCTTTAACAGAGATTAATTTGCCCAGATCCCCGGACCAGGCGTTGTTGGGACGAAAGGTCGAACAGGCCTCTAGGTCACAACACCGTTTTCTAACATTTTCTTTCATTTCGGCCAAAATCACCATAGCCAGAAACTGGAAGAAGGCGACTATACCATTTGGTCAATTCAAAAGGAAACTCTCGTGGCTTATGATCAATGAACGCCTGACGGCAGTCCTACAGGACAAAATGAAAGCATTTGAAAGGGTGTGGAACCCATGGATCCGTTATTTGGATTCAGATCCGCGCCCCATCTCAGATTGATAGCGGGCAGGGTGGCGGCACCGGGGGCTCCTAAACGCCCTCTTCTTTCTCATTCTCTTTGTTTCTCCTTTCAGGTTTCTGACTCATTTTCTTTCTTTCTTTACTCTATACCTCTTTTATACCTACCAACCGTCCACAAGGGTGGAGTTTATTATGGGTATTATACAGTGGAATGGAACCATAGGGCTGACAGTAGTTAATGATCCACACAATGTTACTGAAAGTCCAAAAGCCTATAACCAAACTGGAAATAATAGTTATCAGAAATGTTTACACTTGCTTTATTAACCCACAAGCAATAAGACCTTACACTGAAAAGCCATGAACTGATAGTAATGCTAACAGGAGCGTACTACGAAGGTTCCGGACATGGACTTTGGAATTATAGGACTAACTTGGATAGTAATGTCAGACCAAAGCTGTTCCAATGTTATTATTAATGTTTTCGTACCATTATCTGTATTTCCTGAACAACTTAAATAAAATAAGATTGAAACATAAAAACAGTAGCGCTCTTCAAAGGAACAGATTCGTAATATTTGCATTAAGAGCTTTATGGACAAAATGAACACTTTTCAAAATAAGGTTTAATAATGAAAAGGTCAAGTTTTAGGTGCAGTAAAATATTTACAGAAAAATAAAAGAAGGTTGCAAGATACTGAGACAAAATTTACAGCAAAGGAACATAATGAAAAAATACCTGCATTTGAAATGTCCGTGCCTAATCAGTGTTTCTAAGATGATTTCCTGGTTCTCTGATGTTGTTTCATTGATGGTAATTGAGAACTTGGCAGTCCTTTTTCTCTGGATCACAAGGGGGGCCATACCCCTCTGGCCATTCGCATGAGAGGGCGTGTTCTTAGACAATGTCCAGGGCGGGCCGTTGCGAGACCTGCTTCATAATCATGCATGGATTATGAAAATCATAACTTGTGATTGGGCCGCCCAGCACATCTCCCAGTAAGGAATTCCATCTCGGCATGCGTAAAGCTTTCAAATGACTCCAAACATGAGAGTGCTGAGACCATCTAAGACCCTGGGGAGGGAATAGACTCATTGGGTAACAAGGGGTGAATGTTTATACTTGAATTATCCGGGCCGAAATTCTACATTCAAATATGTATGTTTTATCACTATGGCATACGTATAACGGAAGTTATGACTGTATGTAAGTTTTTCTACCTTCTCATGTTGTTCCAAAGTTACTGAAAGGGTCAGGATTGCTGGGGGTGATTTACGGTGTTGCATGTCCCACATCAGTTTGGGGTATGTTTGTTTAAGATAAACAATCACTTTCAAGTACAGACAACCACAGACAGATATCTTTTTCTGGCTTGTCCAGATGCCCCTTTGAAGTTGATCTGGCCAGAAAAGGAAAGGGGGTGGAAATGAGGAGCTTTGTCCTAGTTCAAGTTCAAACTGCCATGTTAGAAGGAGAGAAAAAAAAACAAAAAACTTAGCAGCCATTTAAGTAGCTCCCCTTCCAAGATGGAGTCAGTGTTGCTTCCTGCGTGTATCACGCATGATATCATCACAATAGGCAAAACCTTTTGTTTTAGATAACTTAGGGGAAGGTTAGACCCTGTCCCAAGTTTTTATTGCTGCCTGTGTCCCCATTAGGGAGATTAATCTTGTATTTGTACTGGTGACCATTGTCATGAAGAAACAAAGGGAAGGTAAATCCAAAAGTTAAGAAATGGAGACAGCTGTCTAAGAGGGGAATTCTTCTTACTTAAGGAGGTCTTAGGAACACAACCATTGGAGTCCTCCCCGTGGGGGAGAAAAATCCTCTGTTTGTAATGTTGGCCTTTGCTTGATTCCCCCATCAATGCAGTAAGTGTTAATGCGGGATCCCTCCTGCGGGGTCTTCGCCCGGCGGGAAAAGCTGTCCCTGTCGGTAGAAGATAGTGATTATTGCTAGCGGCTATAACACCCGCTAGTGATAATCGCAGGTAAAACCCAGCATGCTAGTTGTACTCAAGTTGATCGATCAATCACCTTGATACATTCTGTCCGCCCATACACGGTTCCAATCTTTGCTGGTTCCTCCTGAACCTGCCGAGATTGGAAATGTGTATGGCTTGCCTAAGGGGAAATCTTTTAAAGGAACACCTATTCTAGGGACAACCATCTGAAAGGAGAGTTCCCCTAACTTTGGGGAATGGCCTCTAACATTCTGTCGCATCTCAGGGACAGGAGTGAAAGGCAATTTCCCTGATAGTACACAGCAAAAAAAAGAAAAACCGTTAATGGTAACTACTCTATCCAAAACTACAAAAAAGATTTTGGCAATACATACACTTTAACTTAATAAATAAATAAATCCAAAGGTTTTCATAAAATTATCCTTTAAAATACCACGTTAGGGTCCTTTCACGCGGGCGATCCGCCCGGCGGACTCCGCTTTGCTCAGCGAGGGATTGCTTTGCTGATCCCCACTGAGCAGGCGGATGACAGGACCGTCTACGCCCACTGTGCTGAGACAGACCTGTTAGAGTCCTGCCGTCCTTTATGGGGAGATTGGATGAAAACGAACAACCTGTCCATTTTCATCCAGTTCCCATCCGATCCACCAGACGGATGGAAAATAGGGTCACCATCCGCCTGGATTTCACGGATCGGATAGCAGTGGGTTTCAGCAGACATATCACCGCTGACATCCTCTGCTCCATAGGAGTGAGTGGAGTGTCCGAGCAGGTTAAAAAAAAGCTGAAAACAGAAAGACTGACAGGCAGACCTGATCAGAAAGCCTGTGTGAAAGGGGCCTAATATAATTTAGTAGATTTCCATAGGTCTAAAAAACAAACTATCTAACACACAGTAAAACATACAGTTGTTAGAGCCGGTTCACACATAGGCGATCTGACTTCAGGGGCGACCCCGCTCAGTGCGGCTTGTAAACGACTTCTGTAATAGAAGTCAATGCAAGTCGCCTGAAGTCGCCCCCAGAGTAGTACAGGAGCCTTTTTCTAAGTTGGAGCGACTTGAGTTGCTCCAATTGGAACGGTTCCATTGCAATGCATGGAGCGCGACTTGTCAGGTGAATCAAGTCACTTGACAAGTCACCCGTGTGAACCGGCTCTTACATTATCATCTGTTGTGATTTTTTTGTGGCAAGTTCCCTTCAAAGTCCAAAAAACAATTATAGGATAGCTTTCTTGTCTGGATATTTTCTGCTGCCATAACATTGTAGCCATTGGAAGGGAAAAGAGAAAACAGATCTGTTCTATGAAAGCTCACTAATGGATATTATCATCTAAGCATTTTACAGTGTGTCACGTGACATACAGCAGCAAGCCAAGTTACCTATGGTTAAATACTATTTTTCAAAAATTACCATTTAGGACTTTGATAGCTCTTGTAAAGAAACTTTCCTTAAATCGGTTTGTCCTCACCTTTATATATCTGAACCTCCTGCCAAATGACAGGAGTTCAAAAAGATAGTTTCCAGGGTGGGATGGGTCACTCATTACGGTTTTAATGTAGGACAAAACTCCTCATTCCCCCTCCCAACAACTTAGGAATATCTGGGTCCCTTGAACAGGCGCCAAGGAGTCTGGGGAAATGTTTTGCAGGCCAGATCATAAACCAATAAATCAAATCCCTCAAAGGACAGTACAGGAGGTCCAGATAAGGGAGAGAGCTATAATTCTCTGCAGCCAGCTGCGACCTTTCAGTAACCCTAAATCAACATGAAAAGGTAGAAAATATACCCACAATTCATAACTCCATATAGGAGCGTGGCACATTAATAAAAAGTGTATATCTGTATGCAGGAAGGCATACCGATTTAAACGAACCCAAACATCAATGAATTCTTTTATAAGGGAAGGTTGTTATTCCACGGTCCGCCCTGGACAGCCCACGGCCCTCCTTACCCATGTGAGTGGTCATATGGCCCCACCCCTTTACACTCAGAGAAAAAGGGAATGCAAAGGACAGCTCTCAGTTCTCACCTTACCATCAAAGAACGAACATCCGAGAACCCATGGACTCATCATCGAATCTCTGATTGATCACGGACATTTAAATGCAAGTAACCCTCCCCTTCCATTCTGTTTTAATTTCTTTGCTGCTGTATATTATGTCTCTTGCTGCTTTGTAACATCATTTTTCTGTAAATATTTTACTGCACCAAACCTGACCTTTTCATTATTAAACCTTATTCTGAAAAGTGTTAATCTTGTCCCTAAACCTCTTAATGCCAGTTATATCGCATCTCTTCCTTTGAAGAGCGCTACTGTTTAGGATAAATCATCTGAATATCCCTCTCTGTGGTGACAGAATGTGTTACAGGTGGTTATTCTAAAATCATAATTGTTATTGCTAAAATCCCGAGTTCCTCTGCTCGGTCCAAAGAAGAGGTGGTGGCAGTGAAAGGGTTAATTGCTTAAATTAGCCCGGTAACAATCGTTCTCAGGCGGCTGACACTTAGACGGTGGTCCCGCAAGCTGGGAAATATTTATGCTGAAAGCAGCTGAGAGTGGCATTGTTACATTAGTGACAAGCGCGGTGTGAGCTCAATTGGTCCTCTTGTCACCGGTGAGTAAGGAGGGCAGTGATCTGATACCCGCGTTAGTCACAAACGGGACTTGTAAATTTAGTTCAGAGAAGCTAGTCTGCATCCCACGACCTTCTGTGCAGCATTTATTATTTTCTGATGGGAAGTTTTTTCTGCTAGTGTGCAGTTGGGATAGCAAGCTAAAATGCAGTATGTCAGCACGCTCTCAATAGAGGAGCAATAGAAGGTCTCCAAGATGTGTTTCCTAGCCTAGGCCATTTTGAACGTTGGTGACAGCTATCCCGTTCATTGACCAGGATAAATTTGCTGAAATTTTAATACCTAAAAACTTGAAAACGGGCACTTGCTCTACTAATTCTCCTCTAATATAGAGTGGAACCATGTCAGTTTTACTCTTCCTAAAATCAATTATTAATTCCTTGGTCTTCCCGGTGTTTAGGGACAAATTGTTTACCTCACACCACTCTACTAAATGAGCCACCTCCTTCCTATAATGCTTCTCATCCCCTCTTGTGATGCAGCCTACTATGGTGGTGTCATCTGCAAATTTGATGATATTATTTGTAGAAAAGCAAGGAGTACAATCACAAGTGTATAGACAGTAAAGAAAGGGGCTCAATACACAACCTTGTGGTACACCCATGCTAACCAGAAGGCTGGGAAGAAATTATTTCAGAAATATCTCAAACTGATGTAAAACTGATGCCATTGACATAGGCCTGAAGCCTGTTGACACCTGAGGTTAAGTAAATGTTGTTTAGCGTGGCATGAGATTTGTTTGGTTAAAGTGGAATATGGAATGTGATCACAACCTATTAAATAGTGAGATAGGGTGGTAGGATCCACAATCTAGCGAATCATTGTCAGGTTTAGTGACATAATTACTGCTGCATCAAACAGCCAAGGAAGCAGTTAACCAGCCCCTGGAAACACTAAGGCTACTTTCACACTGAGATGGTTTTCACGCGCTTTAGCGCTAGAAATAGCCTCTAAAAAGCACGTGAAAATCGCCTCCCATTCATTGCAGTGTGTCTTTTCACTCTGGAGCATTGCGTTTGCAGGACGTTACGGAATCAGCATCGTTGAGGCGAGTTGGGAGCGCTGCCCCTGCCCATTGCAATGACTGGGCAGCGTTTCCAAAGCGCTTGGAAAGCGCTGCAAAACAGGACTTTTTACCTTTTTTTTTTTGGTAAAAAGTGCCCCGCTAGCGGCCAAAAAGCGCAGCTAAAGCAGATTGTCGCTTCCGAGGCAGTGTTCAGCCGCATCAGAAGCACTCGGGCTTTCACGCTGGGGAGAATGGTGGGGGGGGATTCAGACGCTGTACAGGCGCTATTTTTAGCACTGCAGCGCCTGAAAAAAGACCCAGTGTGAAAGGGGTCTTAAAGTATTTTAGGGGTTACTAGTTAATATATTTTTCTATTAATGCACATACATTGTAAATCATAAACATGTGAAACTATGCCTTTGGCTTAAAGCAGAACTCCAACTTTTCCTCCCCAAAACAACAGATGCATTGTGTATGTAAATGAATCACAACCCCACTGTCATTTTATCTGTATTTTACCTCATTTAGCTGTATATAGCAGCTTTCTGTGTCTGTGATGTCACTTCTGGCTGAAATTCAAAGTTCTCTGACTTCCTGTTTCCTTCCTTTACCAGTCCTGATACTACATGTCCCATCAGGCTTTGAGTCTCTGTAGTTTCAGGGAGGGTGTGATCGGCGAGGTGGGACTTGGGAGGTTTGGACTCTTCCTGTAGGTGTGACTGGGTGGGATTGAATGCTAAATAGGATATATTCCATCCCACCCATCATTTGCACAGACTGAAAGAATACAGAGGGGTGTGTTCTAGGCTAGAGATGCTACTGGAAGGCATTCAGTCTTCATCCAGACTATATAGAATGTCACATGGTACAAAGCCTCAACTAAACACAGAATATCAGAGGATCTGCAGACATCAGAGCAACATGGTACAGAGGTATGATCTATGCTGGGACTGATTATTCCATTCACTTCTAGTGAAAAGAAAGTTGGAGTTTAGCTTTAAGCCTACTTCCACCAATATTTGTTGTTACTTTTGAACAAAGTCGTGAAGGATAACAACTCCACTGCTTGTCACAACGATTTCACCAGAGCGTGAAGGGAAATCTCACTAACAGAGCCCCAGATAGCAGTAAAAACCAGTAGGGTTTTAATCCTTTCCCAATCTTTTCAAAACTAAAAAAGTTTGCTGGACATACATTTTGAAGCCCAACAGCAAGATAAAACTTCTCTTTAAGTTGTGAAGAGGAAAATCATGATATGTTAGAGAATTAGATTAACTAGTATCCTTTTTCAACCTAACTATATAACTGTGGTTTTGATTTACTAAAACAGGAGAATGCAATATCTGGTGCAGCTGTGCATGGAAACCAGCCAGCTTCTAGGTTTTTTTTTTTTTGCCAAAGCCTAATTGAACAAGCTGAAGTTAGAAGCTGATTGGCTACCATGCACAGCTGCACCAGATTTTGCTCTCTCCGGTTTTAGTAAATCAACCCCTATGTGTCAATAACACATTCCATGTATCAGTAAAGGTCCTAGACTGTCAGGTCGCTTAGCAGTGTAATCTAGAACAACATACTCAAAGAGGCACTGAACTTTTAGACTTTCAGGCTCAGTTCACACCAGTGCGTGGTGCAAGATCACATGTGATCTTCACTGCAGTGCAAATCACATGCAATGTTAGTGCGATGCGGTTTCAGCCATACAGATAGTATGGCTGAATTTGCATCGCATTCGGACCAAACTCACACAGGACCCTTTTTTTGGTCCACACCAGAATCAAATCACATGGGTATTCACACCCATGCGATCTGATTAATGTCCGAACTGTCAGTTCGCAGTGCGATATGCGAGCTGAAATGGGGGTGTCATTAGCATTGTATTAACACTCCCAGCAGTTCGCATATGGCAGTGTGAACTGCCATGCGAGTCAGGTGCCATGCTGGAACCCACTGTGAATTTGTAGGGTTCCTGCATCCCACAAGTGTGAACCGAGCCTCACGTGTATTCCGATGGAGGAAAACTTCAAACAAGCTCAATAGCTCTGGTGAGGTGGATCCCACACAGCAAGGATTCCCTCAAAATACAAAATAGAACACCAGACCAAAATCAAATAGAAGAGTCTATTTTAATTGTTGATTAAAAAAAATAGTCAACATCCTATGGGTTTCGGGGGCAACACCACTCCCCATTCATCAGTGCTCAACACAGGATAAAGTTGGAATGAACCCTGGGTGTGTAAACCTAGAACCAGGTTTCAAATGGTATACCATACAGTTTCTTGGGGGGGAACCTACTTGTGTACTAGAACCACGTTTCAAGCAGAGTAGTAGTTCTGCTTTTCTTCTAGGCCTACTAACACAGAGCAGATAAACAATCTTTTTAACATCGCTGTCCCTAGCCTTGGAGTATCTTGTGTGGTTATAAAGTCTCTTTGGAAAGTCTTCAAAGGATGAAACATGTTAAGTGGACGTGTGTGACATCATCACATTTTACAAAGTTACAATGGATCTATTTATGAGCAAGAATGGAGACACTGATTGGAGGCTTCAAACATTTTGTATCAGTGCTAGATGATTAGTGTGAGTGTGCTTTATAGTGCATTTTAACACTATAAAGAAGGAAATCCCTCCAAAGTGTTGGAATCCCTGGTTGTCTCTAGATTTCACTTTTTTCCTGTTCTGGTGACAACTCATAATTTGGGATTTTCTCTCATTTTCCATCTCGGTGATAACCGGAATCAGGACAAGTAGACAGGATCAATCTTTCTAGCGTGGAGCACATACAGCAATAAAAACCTTGCAGGTATTCTAATCCCTCTCCACCCTATTCAAAAAAAAAAAAAAAGGGGTGCCTATACCTATACTTTTCATATGGAAGCATTGGGGAATAAAGGTGGGATTTGAACACACTGGGGTTGATTTACTAAAATTGGAGAGTGCAAAATCTGGTGCAGCTCTGCATAGAAACCAATCCACTTCCATTTTTTTTTTGTCAAAGCTTAATTGAGAACAAGCTGATGTTAGAAGCTGATTGGTTGCCATGCACAGCTGCACCAGATTTTGAACTAGTAAATCAACCCCACTGTGAACTAATATTGTGTTTCTTTCACATGAAGTTGAATCTTATTTTTACTTAAAGTGTTACTAAACCCACAACAGTAAAATCTGTCTGTATATGCAGAATAGCATGCTTGTTATACTCACCGTGGAACTTAAGAGGTTAATCCTCTGCATTGTGTGAAAATGCTCTTTGATCCTGTAAGCACAAATCCTCCCTTTCCTGCAGGGTCTCTCTTGGTAAGGCCAGATAATACACAGTCAGAGTAGTAAAGCTGCACATGCTCAGTTTGGTCTTTATTGCTGGAGAGAATATTTCCTTGTTGAGCTGAGCTTTTCAGGTCACGATATTGACATTACACATGTGGGTGTGTATACAGATCCTAAATTACAGCCCAGTCCCTCCCTCCTCCATGCACAGTAAGTAAAAAAATAACACAGTGGGTGGGATTTCACATCTTGATTCATGGATGACCCGCCTCCCATAACAGCATAAGGGCACAGACTATAGTGGAAATCTCCTCCTACCTGAACACTGGGCAGACCCTGCAGTTTATCACATGACCGTGGTATACAGATCTGCCAAAATGGTATATAGTGGCAGTATTTTGATGTAAAACGATTTATAAGCTGTGGGCACTGTGGGGGAGGCGGAGGAACTATTTTCATATTACTGGGTTTAGTAACACTTCAATGTGCAGTGTGATTTGTGAGGGTGTTCATGCTGTTTTTCTACATAACACTTTTCTTTCTATTTATTTTGCTTCATGTA
This sequence comes from Glandirana rugosa, assembly GCA_018402905.1. Lineage (NCBI taxonomy): Eukaryota > Metazoa > Chordata > Amphibia > Anura > Ranidae > Glandirana > Glandirana rugosa. Next base: position 135,102 of record BLSH010323302.1, on the reverse strand, counting down.
GTTAGTTGCTAGGGCAATAGGTGTTTAGGATTTGTTTTAAATTGCTTGATACACATTTACTGAAAAAGATAGGAGCGCAGAAATGGGGGATATATATTTATACTAAAATGTGCCAGTCCACTACGGTCATTGTGTGCCTGATGGGGGGGTCCTGTGCGGCTCCAAGGCTGTGGCGATGTGATCGCTGATTAAGGCTTTGGATCCATTTTTTTTGGAGATCCCGGCGTGCTGGTGACATTACTTTTTCACTACGGTAGAAAGGGGCAGAAAAACCATTGGTGTAGGAGTGAAGGAACCATAATTCCTGCCTTCCAGGTAGTATCGGAGCTCGCCAATAAGTCCTCTCCTCACATAACTACTGGCACATCAATAAGATGGGCTGCCTCATTGGTCAATTGTGTGTGGTGCAGGATTATTTTTTCATTTTGGATAGAGCAAGCAAGAGTTATAACCCCTGTCAGATTTTTTTTCACCATTTGTTTCCCATTACGGAGATTTCTCTTCACTTCCTGGCCCATAGCCAAACTGAAAGTGAGAGGAAATCCCTGAAAATTAAGGGAATTCCTTGAAGACCCTCAGGCCACCAGAAATATGTGTCCTCATTGGAAGATTTCCCCTCTATTACTTTTCTGGGGATAACACAAAATTTGAGTTTCTCCTTTACTCTCACTTTTAATGATGATGGTAAATAGAAGAAATAGAGATGGTGAACATCCTTAAGGCGGAGCTCCGCCCCCCCCATGCAAAAAAATTAAAAGTCAGCAGCTACACATACTGTAGCTGTTGACTTTCAATATAAGGACACTTACCTGTCCTAGAATCCATCGATGCCAGCATCCCAGCCAATGTTTTCATCAGCTCTCGGGTGCTGATGCCACCATAGCCTTTAAGGGAAACCAGCAGTGAAGCTTTGCGGCTTCACAGCCGGTTCCCTACTGTGCATGCATGAAGCGTGCTGCGCTCTCTAACTGACCTGTCGACAGGGGGAGGAAGGGGGTTGAACATATAATGGACCCCGTCATGTCGAGGTCTGATGGAAGTGGAGACCCCCCCGAAAAGGTGCCAGATGTGGCTCCGGGGGGGGGGGGGGCAGACACAGTTGTGCTTATAAGTTTACATACCCTGGCAGAATTTATGATTTCTTGGCCATTTTTCAGAGAACATGAATGATAACACAAAAACTTTTCTTTCACTCATGGTTAGTGTTTGGCTGAAGCCCCGAAGTCGGTTTGTGATTGGTACTCACTTTCTTTTCAAAAACACAATAGTAAGTACAAGAGACTTTTTACCGGTTCTTTAGTATTTAAGACGGTCCCATACATTTGAATATTCGTGTTGACACAGACGGGGGGGGGGGGG
>BLSH010323302.1:45646-89328 GCA_018402905.1 Glandirana rugosa | reverse complement strand
CCCCCCCCCCCCCCCCCCATCCATATCCACAAGAAAATGATTACATGCATCAGAATAAAAAAAAAAATATATATATATATATATATATATCCTTGACTAAGTTAGGCATATAAGAGCACCATTGATATAAAAAGAAGAGAATTATAAAAAGTAGTGGAGAGAATATATAAGAGGGAGAGACGGGGGAGATGGGTGGGTAGAAGGGTAGATGAGAGGGGAAGAGGAGAAGTTCCACCCTTGCATCACAGCATCATATTAAATAAATGAGGTTAGCCAGAACTATATTAATCAGGTTTAGACATCATTTCTAAAAAGGAGTAAGAGAATTTGAAAGTGAACCAGCAGGCCCATATCTTGTTGGAAATAGATGAATTGTTTCTGAGGCCATATGTAAGGTCTTCCATGTAGTAGATGTGATCTACCACTTGCATCCATTGTTTAATTGTGGGGGTGACAGGTTGCTTCCAGTATTTGGGTATGAGTGATTTGGCAGCATTTAATAAATGAGGAGTGATAGATTTTCTTTAATCGGCCCACTGGTTCACCCACTCAATGAAACAACACAGCCCATGGATCATTAGGTACCTGGGAACCTTGTATTACATTAATCCAATGGAGTACTGAGGCCCAATAGGGACGAATAAGAGGACAAGACCACCATACACAGGCATGTGTAGCCTTTGCCCCACATCCTCTCCAACAAAGTTCTGAGGTGTCAGGGAGAGCTCTGTGTATGTTTGCAGGAGTATAATGCCAACTCGTTAAAAGCTTGTAGTTTAGTTTCCACGATCTTTGAGGAAATGGACGAGGTATGAGCTAATTAAATAATTTTAGAGCGCTCGGTATCCGTTAATGATTGTTGTAGGTCTTGTTCCCAATGCGAGAGAAATTTACGGTTTAGGAGATATTCTGACTGCAAGCGCCACTGACATCAGCATGCGCAGTGATGGCTCAGCGCATAGCGCCGGACCCTGCCGGAAAGTCCGCCGTAAAAGACGAGGTCCCGCTGCTCCGGCCACTCACAGCACCGGAGCCACGTACCCGGAAGGATCCACAGAGGGAAGATGGCAGCTCTCTCCTCAGGGACAAGGCGGACCTGCGGGAGCTTCGCTCTGAGGTAAGTACTTCATTATGAGCTAGTATGCGGTGCACACTAGCTCATTATGCCTTTGCCTTGCAGGGTGTTTTTTGGGGGGGTTTTTTTGGATTTTTCTCCTATGGGAGACTACCGCTTTAAGTCTGCAAGGGAGCGTATAGGCTTTGGGAGAGGTTTGACGAACCCTGAGAGTTGGTTATGTCTCCAGTGATCCATAACTGTTAAGAGGTTAGTGTTTGATCAATGAGATGAGAGGGATAATTCCGTTGTTCAAAGTCACATGGTGTAAACAAGCTGGTGAGTGAGGGATTCATTTGCGAAACTGGGGGTCCAATTTTCCAGGTGGAAAAAGTGGCCTGCCAGGTACATCGATGGAGAATTATGTTGCCATCCATATTTTTTATGGAGAGAGTCCCAAGTCATCAGTATGGATCTCACCATGGGGGGTGTATTCTCCGAGAGTGATCGAGACCCTATGTAAGCATTTTTATTCTGAGTTCTACTGTGCAGGGTATCACAGGAGTCTGGTAAGGCTCCATTCACATGGGACGCTGTTTCAACCTCCCCTGAATGTTTTATCTTCACAGCTAGAAACCGGCGTCTAAAACATCAGTTTTGCATGTCGTGTTTTGCCGCGTTCGCGTCTAGGAGCGCTTTTGAAAAAAAATCTATTTTTTAAAAAATGGAAAGCCTGTAAACGAAACGCTCCTAGACACGAGTTACCCTGTTTAGGCGCGTTTACAAGCTGTTTGGCGGTTCAAATGCCTCTGAACTGACATCTGAACCTATTTTTTTGCGTTCCAAAAAGAGCCTGGAAACGACCTTAAACGACCCTGTGTAAATGTACTGATAAGATAGCATAGAGGAGAGCTCAGGGGCAGCTGAAAAAACGTCCAAATGCCTCTAAACATCCGTTTAACAGCAGCAGTGTAAATGAGGCCTAATGGAACAGATTGAGGCACCCATATGGTAGTTAAAAGTATATTTCACTTTTAGTGCATCAACCTGAATTTCAGCATTATGTTTTTTATTGTGACAAGAATGAGAGCTGTCTTAAACCATATCATGCTATAGTTGGTTCCAAAAAACACTGGTTTTGCGCACACAGTAAAACAATCCATCAGTAAATCATCATTGACAATTAGAGACGTGCCCTTCGGCTGCAATTCATTTAACACATAACCCTAGGTGTGCATATACATCTGCAGCTCTTATTCAGAAATAGAAAGTGCTTGTAGCCTGACATTCTATAAGTTCCTGCCATTTCTATTTACTACTGGTTTCATCACTTATATGGAATAAGCTTGTGCATAAGTTGTCCAGACGTTCTTGTTTTGACTCAGTGACTTTCAAAGCAGTGTGATTCCACTATATAGTAAGGAGCTGACTTTACGGGTTCACTTTAAAGTACCAAGGATTGGTAAACTTACCGAGGCTTATTCATGTGCGTTTGTTACTGTTATTACTGTTGTGTTTGTATTTTAATATATTATTTTTCATTGCAGGAAACTCTAACTGGAAAATATGGAGAAGATTCCAAACTTATTTATGACCTGAAGGATCAGGGTGGTGAATTGCTATCCCTTCGCTACGATCTCACTGTATCCTTCATCTTGGCAAAAGTCATGAGAACACTCATTGGTGACTATGGATGTCATTAGTAAAACCATGAGGTAAAACACTCCTTTCTCACTGGAGCACTGCAAAAACAGCCGCTAAAATGCAGCTCGTTTTTGCGGTGCTTTAGCAACGCTTTTTGGGTGCTAGCAGGTGCTTTTTTATCACGTGACCTTAAAAAAAAACCCCACGAAAAAAGACCCATTTAAGGCACTTTGGAAGCACTGCCAATTCATTTCAATAGGCTGGGGTGTGTTTGGAGTGCTAGTTAAAGCGCTCCAAACATGCCCCAAAGATGCTGCTTGCAGGACTTTTTTACCGCCCGCACTCGCAGCGCCCCAGTGTGAAAGCACCCATTGAAATGAATGGGAGGCGCTTTTCAGGTGCTATTTTTAGCGCTAAAGTGCCTGAAAATGCGTGAAAAGGATCTAATGCTGTCCCATTGTGGGATTGGTCCTTATGTGGCTTTTTTTTCTACATATTACTTTTATAACAGGTTCACTTAATATGTTTACTCCTCTGCTTCTGCATATAATTACCTATCCTCTGCTTCACTTGCCACCTGTAAGCTACATGTTTTTTTGGTCAAAGCTTACACATGGCTAAGAATTGTAGCTCCACCCTCATGTGACAGTGCTTGGGCTCGGGTGATTGGGTTGCATTTTGAGAGTAAAGGGCTACATGCTTCACCGTAACTAGAAGTTCCAAATTTCTCTTCATTCTAACCCTTTACCACTCTATCAAAAAAATGTTGTTTTATGTAGGGTTTTAATCCAGATATAGGAGTGATTAGTAGAATTGCCTGTCTTACATTTGGTGATTGGTTGATCCATCGATAGACTTCAGTACAACCATCAGATTTTTTGCATGCGATTACTGCTGACAGCTATAGCCGCTGGCCGTTATCATTGTGTTCCACTGGCATGGAAGGCTCCCCACCAGCAGAACACAATAGCACTGCAAGAGAAATTCCCTTATCAACCATGACTGTGTTGATGGGGGGAATCCAGGAACTTTCTTTCCTGCAACCACAGGTGGAAAATTACATCATATGTGGCTTGCTTTAGGGTACTTTCACACTTGCAAATGCCCCTGGCTGTGATTATATGACAGAACCCCAGTAGGGGTTCCTGCAATTAGCTGCAAACGGCAGCCTCAGACTGACTGCACCCAGGGCCCATCACTCTCATGTCATCAGAGCATGAGCAGTTAAATGCGATTGGGCATGAATAGCTGCAAGAGCTGGCAGCCTCCCTTTGTTTTCAATGGGGCTGCCACTAGTCGCTAATCGTAGGAACCCCTACTGGGGTTCTCACACATATTCACAGCCAGGGTGCATTCGTAAGTGTGAATGTACCCTAATTCTTACAATGCTCAGACCTCCTGATTTCTTTTGACAAAGCATAAACATAAATTGCATTGCATTTGTATGCTGATACAACAGACCATTCTTAGAAATTGCATGGCCGCCAAACATAAAACTGATAGCGCATTTTTTTTGAATGAGCATGTTTGCATCAGATAAGGCACGTGGACATCAGGGAGGATACTGTAACCTTATCACACATTCCTTTGTACACTGTGATGTCTGCTTCCCTCTGTTGGAGCAATAGTGAAAGTGCTTTTATCAGACACGTGCAGCCTTGTGATTCTCAGCTGGAGAAATAGATTATTAGGATGTAGAATCAGATCAACTTTTTTTTCCACGGAGTACAGTCATTTTTAACAACTCAATAACTAGTTTCACTGGTCATTCCTATCATTAGCAGCCGTTGATGAGTTGAAAAGTACCCACTGCCAAACAGTCATTCCAGTGAAACCTTTGCACACTTGCATAGCCCAATTGTGCATGGTAATAGAAACGTGCTAAAAAAATATGATAAATATGTGGTTTGACATTTCCTTTATTTTTAAAGTGAAATTTGACTGGTGATCCAGTGGTTTCTGTGCTTTCCTAATCAGCCTTTTCAGGAGGAGGCATCAGCAGTGGCAACCTTAGTTTTTATCTTAGCACAAGTATATAACGCCAACAATTTTGTTATTGTTTTTGATTGAGTAGTTAAGAGCTCCATAGGTCTTTTTTATCTGTGCCCTGATCAGGATTTCCCATCGCTTCCTAGCCTAGAGGCCCAACTGGAATTAAGGCTGGATTCACACCTATGCATTTTTAGCGCTTTTGGCATCTTGCAGATTTGCACTGCAGAACATGTTCCATAGGAAAACATGTTAAATGGACTGCAGTGAAGAATGCAAAAAACACTAAATATGCATAGGTGTGAATCCAGCCTTAGATGGGATATCCCCTCCAAGACACTGTCACCAGATCAGGTTAACCCACAGGAAGATTTCTCCTCACCTTCTGTTCATATGCCAACTCATTTGAAATTTTACAATTTACTAGTAATAATGATCACTGGAACCAACAGTGGGGATAAATCTCGCCAGCGTGAATCTAGACAGCAATGAACAGTAGACAGAGATTTAAGCACTCCCAGATTTTGTCCAAAACCAAGTTAAAGAGGCTTGCACACAGACTTTCTCAAAAGTCCCCATTAACTTTAACATTGTAGCCAGTGTGTTGGGGAACAAAGTGACAAGATATCTAGCGGGTTATTGTTCAGCCCAACAAGAATTTGAGGTTTCTCATACAGTTTTTTTTAAATGTTTGTTGACCAGTGTTTCTTTTGCTCCCTGGTGGTTAGCCACAACATGTTTTTCAGATCTTCTCCCAGAATCATTGTTGAGATAATTAGTGTTATGCATAACAACAAATAACACTGCGCTCACAACGATCGGATAAAAACACAGAAAGGATCATCCGCGGATCGCCAGATGGTGTGCAGGCAGACGTGGAGAGGGAGCCGATGCCCGTCACGCTGATCATGAATGATCCAAACACGAGCATTTCCTGTTTGGTGACCCGGAAGTGACGTGGTGCTGAGCATGTGGACGGTCTGTCATCAGCTTTGTGTCCCGGTTTGCGCTGGAAGCAAACAGCGTGACGGGCATTGGCTCCCTCTCCACGCCTGCCTGCACACCATCTGGCGATCCGCGGATGATCCTTTCTGTGTTTTTATCCGATCGTTTATGTGAGTGTATATTTACCTATACCCTTTATCATTAAAGAAGGTATTGCACTTAGAGGCGCTGCTCTCTTGTTTATGTTTTGAGATAATTAGTGTTAGCTGGCCATATTTAGGAAATCAGCCAGATGGCCACCTTACTTTTTATGGACTGTAGCTTTACTACCTCAGACTAATGCAGGCCATACACGGAGCAAATTTCTTTCCTGCAACGACGGGTTGACAGGGGAATCCCTCTCGTTGAGCCATTGTATTCTCGGGGTGGGGGAAGCCAACCTCGTTGGTAGAAGACCATAATTACTGCTAGCAGCTATATTATCCGCTAGCGGTAATTACATGTAAAATCTGGCAGGCTGTTTGTACCAAAGTTGATCAATCTATGGCTGGCCTCAAATGACAGTGTCTGACAGTGGCGGGAATTCCCTACCTGTTTCCAGGTGCTTGGATATTGCCCTTAAACCTGGAGGCGTGGAAGACTTTAAAGCATTGGTGGCGCCACCAAAAGAAGGAGTTATGAAAGGTGTAGAATACCAGCGCCTCCACCATTAGAATTGAAATAAGGGAATTGAAATAGTATATACTTTTGTATAAGCAAAGTAATACATGTGTTCCTTAACACTGCTGGTAGGTTCCATTTGCCCGTTACTTAGCAATGAATAAGATTACAAATATTAAGCGCTACCATATAGCCAAAGTGTACAGAAGGGACAACCCAGCTATGACCAGAGGCCGCTATCGTGAGTTCTATCAGTGTGTAAGTATGAAAAGCATTTATGCTTGTAATGTTAGACTGACACTCGAGACCAAAAATTTAAAGCATGATCATTTCTCGTCTGTCTTATAGCTGTCTTTTTTTTTGATTGGCAGTGTAGGGTTTATTTTATACAACAGTATAAAGAATACTGAAAAGCAGGAACCATTGTCAGTCAATTAAATCAGCTTTCCAGTGTACAGCACTGGGAGCTACTACATTAAATGTATTAGGGTATAAATCTTTTGCCGGTTACTGTCCTAAAACGTGTACGAGGTACCAGTGTGGCTTTCAGTTAGAATGCACTAATTTGCCAGTGATCATGCAACAATGCAGTGATACAAAAACACTGCTTGTTGTGCATATGACTCCATCTGCTCTTTCCCAGTGAGATACATTAACAAATATAATTTATTGGAGTTAGTTTACGTCAATGTGGGATTGCAGTAGCATTAGAGTTGTTTTGTTTTTTATATACTTTAAAATCTATAGTATTGTGATCTATTTGTTCATAAAATTTGCTAAAAAAATAAGAATACAATAAAGAATGCACTAAGCACAGTGCAGGAGCACAGTTTTTATGGGATTTTGAGCAGTCTGTTTGCCTAGCAATATTCATGCCTCCTAAAAGTGTTGGGAGTTTGTTTCAGATATAAGTATGTTATTTTTCTTAATACACTGAATTTTTTGCATATTTTTTTTTTTTTTTTTTTAATTATACTGTTGGTGCAAGACTGTTATGTAGGTGGAACGTCCTTTTTAAAGATTTTTTTTTTCCCCCTTTGTCTTGTACTTCAGGGCCTCATACAACACAGTATGGAGCCAGGACACCGGCTATAGAAAAACTGCCCACTGAAAACCAAAATGTGCTTCATCATTTTTGGATCTCATCACATGTATTGGCAATGAATAAGCTATAAAAAAAAACGAATTTGTTTTTGTTTTTAACACATTTGGGCTTGTTTTTATATTTATTTTTATATTTTCCCCCTTCACATCAATAAAATTATATTTATAATTTTTCTCACAAAATGTGTAAAGTGACTACATGTGCATTTGCTGTTTGTTGCAGGATTTTGACATTGCAGGACAGTATGACCCCATGATTCCTGATGCTGAATGTCTGAAAATTGTTCATGAAATTCTCAGTGAACTGGAATTGGGAGAGTTCAGTATCAAGGTATTTTATCCAATCTATTTTAGACCTGTCATCTTTTTTAACCGAAAAAAGATCTGTCGTCTTTACTTGGGACATTTTACAAAATATCAAATTTCACAGCCAAAATAAAATATTATATAGTCTGCATCCTTCTATCTTGCATACAGGGATCGTCATGAGCCTAAGACAATGGACTGCAACTGTGTAACCTTTTTTCAGTTTGTATCTTTATGATGTCATTACAGGTGAATGACAGAAGGATTTTGGATGGCATGTTTGCAGTTTGCGGTGTACCAGACTGTAAGTTCCGTACAATCTGCTCCTCAGTGGACAAACTGGATAAGGTAAATGTTTGCAGAAAGTGTTGTGACAGTGCTAGGCCCTGCCACTGTGTGAGTATATGCATTGTTTTGCATGCCTAACAGATAAGGCTGACCATAAAAAGGCACTTCTCTCCCAGGGTATAATGGGCGGTAAGAGATTTGCCCATTTCATTAGGATTGGTAGGATGTGAATTTTCTTTTCTGTGTTAAAAAAAAAAGAAGACTGTTGATCCTTCAGATATTGTCAGCATGATAAATTAAATGTTTGTACAATGCTAGACTTGTGACATGTGTGGATTTCCTATGGTATCCACGCTAAGTACCTAAAGCTTGGTACACTCTACTAGTTTTTTTTTTTTTTTCAACCCAGTGGTTTATATTGAACCGGCTGATGCCACTCGACATTTGGCCCATGTGTGCTAAGCTTAAGGGTACTGTTACATATGAGATGACACTTGCCCAGCCCTTTTCAGCTGGATCTGGTAATATTATTATACCTGTGGTTACAGCACAGGGCCAACACCCAAGCGAACAGACAAAATCTGTTCAAATTACCAGTGTTCTTTTTACAAAATTGTACAAGCAGCATCAGGCCACTTCTTCCCAGTCTTCTACATGGAAGTAAACATTAGTGGAACTAAACCCATCAATTTAACGATTTCCAAAAAAAAATTATATTCAAGGCATGCCGTGAAAGATAACTCTGTTACTAAACTGTCAAGCAAACAAATGTCTTGTGTCATAACTGATCACATTTGCAGGACCAAGAAAAATGCAGATTACCAGGGGCTAAGATGACGGCTTTTTTAATTGTATGGGATAGGAGGGTTTGATTCTGCTTTAAACAATAAGTTTATCTTTGGTAACGTGTTACATGTTATACCTGTATTAAAGTGTATAGAAAAAAGTCAGCACTAGAACATCACTGGCAGCTAGCAGCAAAAGGTCAGTATACAGAACCTCTTAATATTAAACACCATAAGAATTATGCAGCGCCAAAAACAGAAAAATCAAACATAATTGCACATAAATAATGATGAGCAATTATCAATATACCTTTCCAGTGTAGGCAAGAAACATCAACAAGTAACTTTAACCGCTTGCCGACCATCTGCCGTCATTATACGGCGGCAGGTCGGCTCTCCTGCGCGAATCGCTGTAGCTGTGCAGCGGCTCGCACAGTTGCGGGCGCACGCTGCGTGAGCGTGCTCGCGGGTCGGGCGGACCCTATGTCCGCCGGCGACCCGTGATCGCCTACTACAGAGGCAGAATGGGGATCTGCCTATGTAAACACGGCGAATCCCCATTCTGTCAGGGGACATGACTGTGATCTACTGTTCCCAGTGATGGGGAACAGTTAGATCTGTCATGTCCCTGCCAGCCCAGCCCCCACACAGTTAGAACACACATAGGCAACACAGTTAACCCCTTGATTGCCCCCTACAGATTAACCCCTTCCCTGCCAGTGACATTTATACAGTAATCAGTGGCTATTTAAAGCTTTGATCTCTGTATAAATGTCATTGGTGCCAAAAAAGTGTCTGATCTGTCCGTCGCAATATCGCAGTCCCAATAAAAATCACAGATTGCCGCCATTACTAGTTAAATAAAATGCCATAAATCTATCCCCTATTTTGTAAACGCGTTAACTTTTGCGCAACCCAATCAATATACATATATTGCTATTTTATTTACCAAAAATATGTAGAAGAATACATATCGGCCTAAACTGAGGAAGAAATTCGTTTTTTTTTACATTTTTTTGGATATGATCGCAAAAAATAAAAAATACTGGAAAAAGGAGGACATCAATTTTGTTTGGGTACAGTGTCGCACGACCGCCCAATTGTCAGTTAAAGCGAAGCAATGCCGAATCGCAAAAGGTGCTCTGGTCAGGAAGGTGGTAAATCCTTCCAGGGCTGAAGTGGTTAAGCAATAAAGTGAATAAAGTATTCTGGAAAATGCAACATTTTATAACGCATTTGCCATAGTACGTTATTCATTTTATTGCTTAAAGTGGCTTGCTGATGTTTTTTGCGTACACTGGAAAAGTATATTGATAATTGCTTATCATTATTTATGTTCACATTTATGTTTATTTTTTTGTTTTTGGCACAGCACATTTCTTATAAGGTATTTAGGGTGTAACATGTTACCAAAGAGCACCTGTCTGCGCCCTCTGATCCCCCTGCTGTGAAATAGAGTGGGGGATCTTCTCCCTGCACCTGCTGTCACAATTTAAAAAGAGCGTGGGCATGCAGGGCTCCATCCACATTGGCATGTCATTCATTCACAGAGTTCTGTCAATGAATTAACTCCAACTACCATCTGCCATTGCAGCAGACAGCTTGTAGTTCTCAATAAAGTGTGAGGGCGTGATGGTGTGCGTTCTCATAGTTGATTGATCTTTCTGCTCTCCTGTCTTGTCCCTATGGGAGGTACAGGCAGACAGCAACACTTCTATTAGCAAGCTATATAGCTATGCTGCTATTCTGCAGGAGCCTGAGTTTGCATCTATGATCTGTTGATCGTGGATTCAGTACTCTGCAGGCTCCAGAGAAAAATAAATGCACATTTTTTTTTATCCTGCAAAAATATGTGATTTTTTTTTTTTTTTTGAAAGGTTAACTTTTAGTCAAGCATTCATTTTTGTTGGTTTGTTAACAAAAGGACAATTTCCTGCAATTAAATGTATTGATTCTTACTGTATGAAAATGCTTTTATTTTTTGGTTTTGGTTGGATCTGTACACTGTAGCTTAGTAAAGTTTTAAAAGTTTAGGCATGTAGGGGTTGATTTACTAAAACTGGAGAGTGATCAATATGGTGCAGCTCTGCATAGGCTCCAGTTTTTTCTTTTTTGATTGAACAATTGCCCCACCCCAAAGCACCTGGTCACAAAGGCCTTTTACCCACCACCACCCTGGGCTGTGGTTGTGGTGGTATGCGGGCAGGGGGCTTACCAGAATCTGAAAGCCCCCCTTAAGAAACATCAATCACGATGGCAACCATCAAAAATGCTCCCGCCATTCTGACAGCTCCAGTGTTTGACAGTTCCTATAAAACGATGGGGCGTGTCTATTTGGTGACATCACCAGGAAGCCCCATCCCCTTGTAATGTCACAGACCCATCATGCCCGTCGCAGTGACATCAAAAAGGGGCTGGTTATTCGGGTTACATCACCGCATGGCCACGCCCCATAGGTATATAAGAGCTGTCAGACATCCGAGCTGCCAGAACGGCGGAAGGCTTCTTCGGGGGAAGAGGTTCTTTTTGTTTTTAATTGGGTTGGCGGCAATGGTCATCATGATTGACGTTGGAGCTACTATGGGGAACATTATTCAATTTTAATAATGGACTTGACAAAAACTGGGTCCTGTTTTTCTTACACTACACTTTTTTTCTGTGAATGAGTAGGGGTACTATGTACCCCTACTCATTCACATGGGAGGATAGGGGGCTGGCATCTGGGGGCCCCCTTTATCAGATTCCAATAAGCCCCCCAGCCCACACACACCCCCACAACCACAGCCCAGGGTTGTGGGAAAGAGGCCCTTGTCCCCATCAACATGGGGACAAGGTGCTTTGGGTTGGGGGACCCCAAAGCAGCCCCCCCCCCATGTTGAGAGCATGTGGCCTGGTATGGTACAGGAGAGAGGGGGTGCTTACTCGCACACCCCCCCCCCCCCCTTCCCTTTCCTGGCCTGCCAGGCTGCATGCTCTGATAAGGGTCTGGTATGGATTTTGGGGGAGACCCCACACTTTTTTAAAATTTTGCTTTGCCAAAGTTGCCTCTGAGCACGTCACAAGTCGGATCAGTTAAGATGCTGATCCGACTTGGATGCAACTTCCATTCAATTCAATGGGCTGAAATTGGACCCAAGTCGGGCCAAAGTAGTGCAAGAACCTTTTCAAAAGTTGGACTGACACAAGTCGGACCAGTTAAGATGGCTCTCATAGGGAAACATTGAATTTTACATGTCATGTGCTCTTAAAGTCAGAGCGCATGTCGCACCAGTATGAACCGGACCTCAAGCTGGACTGCTAAAATGATTAATAAATGGTTTAAACTATAGTGCGCCATTGAAAATCTTTTCCCTTCCTGCTGCTGCATTAACACTAAGCAAGATCAGAAGAGCCAACTTTGCCAGCTTGTTCTATTTATTTACCTGCAAGCTGTTGGATCATATCCACATATCTGATTGCCCTATAATGTCTATGGTAGTCTGAGCTACCTCATAGCTAACCAGTTTAGAAAAGTGTAAAGTATCCCATCTCATCCTGCATCCAGTAATAACATTATTGGTGCTAAATAATCAGGGGGGTTATAGTATTTTTTTTTACTTTGGGATCTGACACTATAGAGAAGACTGTGTATACTAATCAACAGAAACAATTAAGGTTTACCGCCTGTGATACTTTTTATTTTTATTTTTTTATTTGCACTGACATACAATTTTTCAGGACAAGCTTTCAGGGTTTCCAGGTATTCAAGGGCCTATGCTATTCAAGAAAGGTTATCTAGCCAGTGTCTGAATTTTTCAATTGAAGACCTAGAGAGAGACAGTTTTGTCCAGCTTTAATTTATGTGACTTGAGTGGGTCTTTATCAGTTGTAGACTTGGGTCATGAGATTTATTGCTGTGAGCTCAGAGACATTCTATAATGTTTGACCTGTGGGTCACTTGACATCTTTTAGCTCAATGGTCATCACATATAAGGCTTAAAAGATTGTTAAAGGTGAAAGTTCAGTAAAACTCCCCTTTGCAAACCATAGATTTTCTGGGTGTCTGTAGAATTAGGACGGTGATTCTGATTTTATCTCATAATCAATGTATACTAAATGTTAATAACAAATATTCACACAATATGGTACTTTTGTTAACACTGAAAAGCAAACATGGAAACAATTGCTCCTTAAGACCCCTGTCACACTGGTGCCGCATTCGCAGTAAACCGCCGCTCGTTTTAGTGGCGCTTTACCACTGTTTAAGCAGTGCTTTTTGGCCGCTAGCAGGGCACTTTTAACCCCAAAGAAGGGATTAAAAATGCCCTTTCATTGCAATGGGCAGGGGCGGTTTGAGAGCGCTGTATACAGCACTCCCAACCCACCACTAAGATGCTGCTTGCAGGACTTTTCCTAATGTCCTGCAAGCGCACCGCCCCAGTGTGAAGGCACTCGGGCTCTCACACTCCGGCGGCGTGGGAGGCAGTTTTCAGGCGCTTTACAGGAGCTATTTCTAGCACTAAAACGCCTGAAAACTGCCTTCAGTGTGAAAGGGGTCTCTGTGACCAGTTCTACTTCTAATCCAAGCTTCTTGCGAGGCAACAGAATGGTTATTTTGGATTGATATTGGCTGAGAATGTGCTGATCAATATCTTTACCTGGTTTTCATAATTGTGTATTATATATACTGTTGTGTCACTAACTCCTTAGCGTTGTTCTGTTAACATGGAACATGCCTTTCGAATAAAATGAAATATTTGTAATAAAAAAAAAAAAACTTTGCTCCTAAGATTGTCTGTTTGCATAGATTCTTAATGCATATATGGATTTAGGGCGTTTTTTATACATCTTCCCCACTTATTGTGTGTAATTTTTTTATGGTTCATTTCTGCCTCCTGAGATCCCGTTCACACTGCCTTTTGCGTGCAAGTAATGCTGTCAGTTAAGTTAGCTTTATTTGAAATGCCCATAGTGACACTTCATTCATGACTCCACACAGCAGTGCATTGCTTTGCTGAGTGGGTGGTGACATGTGGTGCCTTCCTGTGTGCTGTGGTAAAATACTGCATGTCTGCATTTTACTGCAGCTCACAGCACTGAACCTTTGGGCTTGTTTTCTATGTGCGCTAGAAGTGACATGCGTTCATCCAGTACAGAAAAAACGCCAGTGTGAATGAGCCCAGAAGCTTCCCTTTGGTCCTTTTAATAAATGGGTTCCCTCCAATGGTGTGAGTCACTAATACTGCTCTATATACAGTGTACACATGATTGATATGTAAATTGCGGCAGCATATTTATTTTTTTTTAACAAAAGATTGTTTGCATTTTTATTTTATTTATTTCCATGAAATGGCCCCACCAAAATCCTCAGTACCAGGCCCATGATGCTCTTAATCTGGCCCTGGTTCCCTCACAGTATTCGGTCTCACAAGCGAAGAGGGTGCTGGGCATGTTCTATCTTTACAAGAATAGGCAGAATCAGCTCAGTTTAAAATTGCTCAGTTTTGTGGTTGGTTATCGCAAAACTATATATTTTTTTCTTTTGTTTAGTATTTTTATGATTAGAACTGCTTTAGAGATGTTAGGAGGATACCACCCATAGTAACGTCTAGTTGGCAGAAATTAAGACTCACTGTACTCTTCTTTTGCAGACTCCCTGGGAAGAGGTGAAGAATGAAATGGTGGGGGAGAAGGGCCTTGCTCCAGAAGCTGCTGACTTGATTGGTGAATACGTCCAAAATAATGGTGAGCAACAGCGGTACCGAAGAATAATTTTGCCCACTATTTAAAGGAACATGGCCATTAGAGAAAAATACAGAATGCCATTTATGGCCTTCTAAAAATGATATCTGGCTGCCTCTGGCTTCATTACTTTGAGTCACTGATCTGGAAAAAACACAAAGGATGTCAGAAGTAATGGTTTTAGCGATCACTGTGTTGCGGCTATTGGCTACAACATTACTACCATGTACATGGATATATTTGCATGTAACACAAAAAATATGTAATTATGTACCATGTGATATGAGAAGCTTGGTATCTCTAACCTGTGCTATATTACGTAGTATCAGTACTAGGAAGCTGCGAGTACATCACAGTTCCCCTTGGATGTCCCATTTATGCTGTCATAACTGATCGAAAAAAGCACCACATTTTCAGCAAAAAAAAAAAATAGCTTTTTTCCCACAGATGTTTCATGAATGGGCATATTTTGTTTGAGATGCTGTGCACATTCGGATCTTCAATTCTGGAGCAGATAATATATTTGCATGCAGCCTGTCGCCAGTTTTACAAACATTGTAATATATTGCAGGTGGGTTGAATCTGATTGAGAGACTACTGAAAGATCCTAAACTCTCTCAGAGCAAACAGGCTTTAGAAGGATTAAATGATATGAAGACCCTGTTTGAGTACCTGCAGCTGTTTGGTGTGACAGATAAGGTGGGTGTTGCCAAATCATGATCAGACACAAATTCTGTGCAGTTTTTGCTTTATGCATGTGTATTTATTTTGTATGAGAGAATGACGTACTGTAATATCTACTTACTGTGAGCTCTTCTTTAACCACTTCCCGCCCATCCGATAGCAAAATGATGGCCGAGCGGTGGTTTAATTGTTCTGACTGGATGTCATATGACGTCTTTCAGAACAAGTCGCATGTGCGTGCCCCTGGGGGCGCACAGCACGGGGATCGGTGGAACGGCGTGTCGTCCTATGATGTAGGCTCTTTACCATGTGATCAGCTGTGTCCACTGCCAAGTGCCATTTATCAGCACGCTGACAGTGAGTGAGTAGAGGAGAGACGATAAGTGGCTTTCCTCACAGGGGGATCTGCACTGATAATCATAGCAGCCCCAACAGGGATGCCTATTGGTTCCGCTTATCGGTGCCCATCATTGCCGCCTATCGGTGCCCATAGAGGCTGCCTATAAGTGCTTCATATTAGTACCTCCTTATCAGTGCCTGTCGGTGCAGTCTCATCAGCACACATCAGTGAAGAAGAAAAATGACTTATTTGCAAAATTTTGTAACAAAAGAAAAAAAACACTTTTTTTTCCCAAAATTTTCGGTCTTTTTTCATTTGTTTAGCAAAAAATAAAAAACCCAGTGGTGATTAAATACCACTGAAAGAAAGCTCTGTCTAAAAAAAAATATTAAAAATGTTTGGGAACAGCATTGCCTGACTGCGTAATTGTCATTCAAAATGTGCCTGCTGAAAATTGGCCTGGGCAGGTAGGGGGTGAAAGTGCCCAGTATTGAAGTGGTTAAAGCTAAAAGATGTTTTTGTTTTTAAAAAAAATAGTAATAGTACAGGCAGAAAATGTGGCAAAATTAGCTGGGCGGCTTGGTGCACTACAGAGCATGAGTTTGTCTGAAGTCTTGGCAAAAGTGAATTGAGTTACAAAATAATAATAATAAATGGATACACAATGATAAATGAAAACATATACTGAGAAGATATGGATTGCTGTATTCTTTTTTTGAAAAATTTAGCTGCCTTGGCTGTCATGCTGATTCAAACAGCTCTCTAGAGCAGTGTTTCCCAACCCAGTCCTCAAGGCACACCAACAGGTCATGTTTTCAGGATTTCCCTCAGATGAAACAGCTGTGGTAATTACTAAGGCAGTGAAACTGATCAAATCACCTGTGCAAAATAATGGAAATCCTGAAGACATGACCTCTTGGTGTGCCTTGAGCACTGGGTTGGGAAACACAGCTCTAGAGTCACTGACCTGTGTGTTCTGACTTTATACTGACTTCCCTTATTGCATTATGTTTCCAGACCAGAGACAGCTAGGCAATTTAGCATTTTTAGAGGGAGGTCAACCCTGGCAACCTGCATATTTCTATTAGCACACATTTCCTCTGAAAGGAAAGCTGAAAAATGTTTCCTTTTAGTTTCAGTGAAGGTACATGGAACTGCCTTGCTGTCATGGTGGTGCTTTGGCTTCCATGCTTTCTGATTCCCCAAGTTGGAAAAACTATAGCGATAAAGGATTCTGACTTTGAGACTTTGATTTACTGCATGCATGCAGAAATATTAGAGCCAGGCAACAAGCATTTTGAGTTACAGGTGGTCAATGACCAGTATTTTACTCATGACAAGTGTTCTTTAAAGTGTATATCAAACCAAAAACTTTATTTTAATTTTGAACAGAGTAGAGAAGGATTAGAACTCCTGTCAGGTTTTTACTGTTAAATATGGTACTGTTAGGCCTGGTTCACACCTATGCAGTTTTAGTTGATGCGTTTTTTCACACACATTTTTTATGCATTTTTATGTATTTTTCATTTTTGGGAAGTGTCTTCTGTTGTATTGCAGGAGAAACCAGCAGAAACGCATCAAAAATGTAAGCCCTGCATTTCTTTTTTATGCATTTCCATTGAAGTCTATGGAGCCCAAAACGCAACCTGCTGTGGGGAAAAAAGCCCCTGACCCTTTCCAAAAAACGCACTGGTGGAAAATGCACAGATGTGAACGTGTCCCATAGGAAACCATGTTAAATAGACTCTAGTGCGTTTCTGAAAACCTGAAAAAAACGCACTGAAAAGAGCATATGTGTAAACCAGGCCTTTTAGAGATATCACCTACTGACCATGGTTGCACCACTCAGGACATGAGGAAGTTCTGCACTAGTGTCACAGACAAATAAAAACCTGATTGGGGTCTAGTCTCAACCTACTCTACTAAAAAAAATTTATATATATATATATATATACAGGACGGGCCATTTATATGGATACACCTTAATAAAATGGGAATGGTTGGTGATATTAACTTCCTGTTTGTGGCACATTAGTATATGTGAGGGGGGAAACTTTTCAAGATGGGTGGTGACCACGGCGGCCATTTTGAAGTTGGCCATTTTGAATCCAACTTTTGTTTTTCAATAGGAAGAGGGTCATGTCACACATCAAACTTATTGGGAAATTTCACAAGAAAAACAATGGTGTGCTTGGTTTTAACGTAACTATTCTTTCATGAGTTATTTACAAGTTTCTGACCAATTATAAAATGTGTTCAATGTGCTGCCCATTGTGTTGGATTGTCAATGCAACCCTCTTCTCCCACTCTTCACACACTGATAGCAACACCGCAGGAGAAATGCTAGCACAGGCTTCCAGTATTGCTAGTTTCAGGTGCTACACATCTCGTATCTTCACAGCATATGGTTTTTTTATGGTCAGTAAAAACCAATATCACCAACCATTCCCATTTTATTAAGGTGTATCCATATAAATGGCCCACCCTGTATATATATATATATATATATATATATATACACACACACACACACACACACACACACACACACACACACACACACACACACACGTGAGTACACCCCTCACATTTTTGTAAATATATTATATTTTTTCATGTGACAACACTGAAGAAATTATACTTTTGCTACAATGTAAAGTAGTGAGTGTACAACTTGTATAACAGTGTAAATTTGCTGTCCCCTCAAAATAACTCAACACACAGCCATTAATGTCTAAACCGCTGGCACCACCATTATTTTACAGCACTGCTTTAACCCTCTTGAGCATGGAGTTCACCAGAGCTTCACAGGTTGCCACTGGAGTCCTCTTCCACTCCTCCATGACGACATCACGGAGCTGGTGGATGTTAGAGAGGCTTCCTTCTGGGGTGACATCCATGCAGACCAATTTGATGCAGTGTGCAGCGTATGGTCTGAGCACTGACAGGCTGACCCCCCACCCCTTCAACCTCCTGAAGCAATACTGGCAGCACTCATACGTCTATTTCCCACTCATCTTCTTTGGTCAACCATGGCGAGGCCTGTTCTGAGTGGAACCTGTCCTGTTAAAACGCTGAATGGTCTTGGCCGCCGTGCTGAAGCTCAGTTTCAGGGTCTTGGCAATCTTCTTATAGCCTAGGCCATCTTTATGTAGAGCAACAATTCTTTTTTTCAGATCCTCAGAGATTTCTTTGCCATGAGGTGCCATGTTGAGAGCAATAACACCAAATTTAACACACCTGCTCCCCATTCACACCTGAGACCTTGTAACACTAACCAGTCACATGACATCGGGGACTTAAAATGGCTAATTGGGCCCAATTTGGACATTTTGACTTAGGGGTGTACTTACTTTTGTTGCCAGCAGTTTAGACATTAATGGCTGTGTGTTGAGTTATTTTGAGGTGTCAGCAAATGTACACTGTTGTTATACAAGCTGTACACTCACTACCTTACATTTTAGAAAAGTGTCTTTTTTTTTTTTTTTTCTTTTTTTTTTAGTGTTGTCACATGAAAAGATATAATAAAATATTTACAAAAATGTGAGGGGTGTACTCACTTTTGTGAGATACTGTATATATAGTTACTGTTTGTGTTGCTGTTGGAGGGTACCCTTAATTTCCTGTCTTGTAAAACATCATGAGCACAGGAAGAGAAGGTAAATCTCAACCTGGCTGACAGTAAAGACAAGGGTTCTAATCCTTCCCCCTTTATCTGAAACAAACAAATGTTTTGTCAGAACATACACTTTCATTATGGTCAGGTGCTGGCTAACAGGTGCTAATGGCCACAGTCTTTGCTTCCACATCTGATTCTTCGCATCGGCTTTGAGTAAGACGAGAGACTTTTTGGCCGCTAAAGCAGAGGAAGAGCATCCACTGTCTCACGCAACCTCAGCAATAATGGCTCAGTGAACCATATAAAAAAATGGTTCAACTTTAAGCATTAGATCAGGGTTTCTCAACCATGGTTTCGTGGAACCCTAGGGTTCCTCCAGAGGTTACTAGGGGTTCCTTGAGAAATGGTCAATTTCTACCTCTCAGATAAATTCCCAATGACATCATTGATCTTTTTAGCTATCTGTAAGGAGCATTCTTCCCATTGACCATTACACGAATGTATCATGAGTTGTAGATTTTTAATTTTTAGCAGGGGTTCCCCGAGACCGTAGAATTATTTCAAGGGTTCCTCTGTGTTGAAAAGGTTGAGAAAGGCTGACCTAGATACTTGTAAACATGTCCAATTCTCATGGTCACTGAATAATATTTCATATGGTGTTTTTTCTAGAAGTATGTATTTTTTGTTCACTTTTTTTTTATTATCATATTTTAACTTCTGATACAGATATCATTCGACCTGAGTTTAGCTCGTGGCTTAGATTATTACACAGGAGTCATCTATGAAGCAGTGCTGATCCAGAACCAAGCAGAATCTCAGCAGCAGAACGACCACGCAGAAGAGTCAGTCAGTGTTGGCAGTGTAGCTGGAGGAGGACGTTATGATGGCCTTGTAGGAATGTTTGATCCCAAAGGAAGGAAGGTTCCATGTGTGGGAGTCAGCATTGGAATTGAGAGAATATTCTCAATCATGGAGCAAAAAGCTGAGGTAAGTAGTTCAGGTCTGACTAACAATTAAATGAGAATAGAATTAAAAGGAGATGGTAGATGTATGTTGTTATCCAAGGAATCTAGACTAGCTAGGTTAATAATTTGGTTGTCTGTTAGGTACACATAACCACTAGAGAGCATGTTGGTATTGGCTTTTGTTTTACTTATTGTGTACTGAAGGAAGGATAAGGCTGCAACTCTAGATGATGCGCCCATAGCAGTAACCGTTCCCATATTTTTCTCATGACCGATTCCATTTTCTTTTTGCCTTTTGACCATAATTGATCACTGTCTCTTCACAGTTGGCTCTGCCCATTTAAAGAGGAAGTAAACTCAAAGGCATACTTTGTACCCATAGGCAAGCCTACAATAAGGAGATATGTACATGCAGCCAATGACGTCATTGGTGCATGCGCTCTGAAGGAACAGCCACCCATGCCATTCCTTCAGATATCTGTGCCGTGAATGACAGCTCACCCGTACGGGAGTGATGTCATCACTGCTCCAGCCAGTCACACAGCCAGAGTTTCTGGACCCTGAAGGAAGACGGGTGAAGATGGACTGCCTCCAGAGATTACATCGCATAGCTAGAGGGCTTCATTTTCAGTTAAGTTTCACATGATGTTCTAGTATGCGATGCATACTAGCACATTATGTCTTTACCTTGCAGGTCTGGGAAAAAAAAAAAAACACCCAGCAGTTTACAACCGCTTTCACAAGATAATTTTTTACACCGCACCCAGAGACTGAGCCTGGGCAGTGCGGTAGTTTTTTTCTTGCTACTTTACAGCAGAGATATAAAGCTGTAGGTCATAGGGGAGGAGCAAATTTGGCCAGACACCTAGAGGCAAGATAAATGTGAAAAGTGCAGTAAAAATTAACAATTGTTGTATTGTCTGTAAAAAAAAAAAAAAAAATCTTAAATTATTTGGAGAAGACCGCATTTCTCTGGGTATATTTTATGTGCACTAGAAGTTTAAATAAGCCCATTCATTTAAGAAATTAACAGTTTGGGGAGTTCTTTTTTTATATCGCCACAGATGAGATTTCTTACGATAATCTCTACATTTACATGATAGTTAACAATAACTGAGTTTCTAAAGCTTAGTACACATGATGTGATTATCGGACGAATCATCGTCTGTTTTTTTGCATGCTAGACTCTTATCGAAAGTGAAGAGGTTAC
Source organism: Glandirana rugosa (assembly GCA_018402905.1). Taxonomy (NCBI): domain Eukaryota; kingdom Metazoa; phylum Chordata; class Amphibia; order Anura; family Ranidae; genus Glandirana; species Glandirana rugosa. The sequence goes on along the minus strand of BLSH010323302.1, from coordinate 68,014 downwards.
TAAAGTAAAAATTCGGAAGTGATGTAATGTATGTTATTCGTATTGTATTTTCGGATGAAAACTGTACTGATATAAAACGAAAATCAAGCAAGAAAAGTTTTCATGTTTGTCCCTTTGGATAATTTCAGACAAAAGCAGTGTACCAACGATCAGATTGTGCGATCGATTCGAAAGCAGTATTTTTTGAAGGATTTTCTGATCATGTGTACGGGGCTTAAAGTGATACTAAAGTCTGTTTTTTGTTTTTTTGTTTTTTTTATTTAAAAATAACAAACATGTTATACTAACCTGCTCTTTGCAGGGGTTTTACACAGAGCAGCCCGGATCCTCCTCTTCTTGGGTCCCTCGCCAGCTCTCTTGGCCCCTACCTCCTGTCGTGTGCCCCCCACAGCAAGCAGATTGCTATGGGGGCACCCGTGCCGCTGTTATGTGTTTCCATTCAGACATGGAGCTGCAGTTCGGCCCCACCCCCCTCTCTCCTAATTGGCTAACTGGATTTGATTAACAACAGCAGGAGCCAATAGCGCCACTGCTGAGTCTCAGTCAATCAGGAGGCAGAGTCCTGGGTGGCTGAGGCACTCGTGCACATTGCTGGAGGAAGATGAGGCTGAGGGGTGCTGCTGCAGGCAGGTTTTTTATCTTTATCTTTGTGCATTAAGATAAAAAAAACCTAAAGAATCTCTTTAAATGTGGAAGAACTTTGTTAGTAAATTAAATCACCCAGCAGGTCAGGAAATGTGTGATATATGAAAATCTAAAACTACTGGGTCAACCTATTTCTTGAAGTGACCTTTTCAGTTATTAGTTTAAATGACATCTGTTAAATCTAATATGCAGCTGTCTGTTAATGGAATTCAGCACAGGTCTGTAGAAGAAGCATTTACACATTCAAGTATTAAAGCTCAACTCTAGCCAAAACTGTTTTTGGGATAAAGTGTGGAAACGTTAGAAACGCTGCTTAATGTTTCTTGCTGCTGTTCTTTGTTTTTGGATGATTTGCCTTCATTTCCGGCACTGGTGACCACAGTCGTGGCAGACACCCACTGTCACGGGAACATTCTGTAAAGGGAAAGTTCCACAAAGAGAATGAAGACCCACCCATACAAGCCCAGCAGACTGTAGTGATACCCCCTCATTGTCACTGAGACTGGGAAGGAGGGGAAATATCTCCAGCAAGGGATCAGACACAAATAAAAGCTGGCAGTGGTTCTCCCCCTTCTTCACTGTCTGAAAATCTAAACTTTAAACTCAAAGTTTTTATTTTGTCTCTACAAGTATAAAATAAAGAGCTTTAAAGTGGATGTAAACCCTCCATGTACCCAGTGAAATGAACAGCCTCAGATGATACACAGAGATGACACAAACCTCCCTATATAAGGGCCTCTTAGGTCTCATGCACACAGGACGTAAAAAAAAACGAGCTGTAAAGCTAGTACCGACACCAGGAAAAACTCCCGTTAAAACACGATTTTATCAGCATTTTGCATTAGCGTCAATGGACATTTTTCCTTGCTAGCTTTAAGTCGCATTTCTCTTTCTATTCAAAATCAGTGGTTCCCTATGGGAGCTCATTGATTTGAATAGAAGTCGGATCATGATGATACGACTTGTGTGCTGAGGATCTTGAAAGGTAACCCTGCCAAAAAATTTGCGTAGGTTCCCCCCTCACCCCCCCCCCCCAGGTCAATACCAGACCCTTCGGTCTGGTATGGATTTTATGGGGATCCCCCACGCCAAAAAAAATGGTGTTGGGCCCCCCTTCAAAATCCATACCAGACTCTTATCTGAGCACGCAGCCTGACAGGCCAGGAAAAGGGGTGGGGATGAATGACGTCCCGCCCCTTCCTCCTGGACCATACCAGGCCGCATGCCCTCAACTTGGGGGGGGGGGGGGATGGGTGCTTTGGGGCAGGGGGGGCCCTGCGCCCTCCACCCCAAAGCACCTTGACTCCATGTTGATGAGGACAAGAGCCTCTTCCCAACAACCCTTGCCGGTGGTTGTCGGGGTCTGCGGGCAGGGACCTTATTGGAATCTGGAAACCCCCTTTAATAAGGGGGTCCCTGGATCCCGGCCCCCCATGTGAATGAGTATGGGGTACTACCCTACCCATTCACCTGGAAAAAAAAGTGTAAAAAAAAAAAAACGCACAATACACCTGTTTTTTAATTATTTTATTAAATCAGCTCTGGCGTCTTTTTCCCCTCTCCGGCTCTTCTCCCTCTCCGGCGTCCTCTTTCTTCTGCTCCTTTGCAGGGTCTTCTATCTTCTGCTCTTTTGCCGCTGTCTTCTCCCTCTGTTCTTCTTCCCATGTTGACACGACGCGATCTCCCAGACTAATGAACTATCCTCGTTCCGCATTGACTTATATTGGCATGGGGCGGGGGAGGAAGATTTACTAAAACTGGAGCCAACAGACTCTGGAGCAGATATCCATAAACATTCAGCGTTATCAGTTAAGCTTTGAAAATTAAACCTAAAAGCTGATTGGTTACTATGCACAGCTTCTCCCGATTGTCTGCTCCAGTGTTTGGAAATGCCTCAAATAGTTTTAATTTCAATATTCCATTGTGGCAAAGTATGGCTGAACAACCGTAGACTATCAGATGTCGAGATAGACCAGAAGTTTGTCTGAACTTGGGCTTCAGCTTTGTTGGACAGGAAACTGTCATGCAGTGCCAAGGCAAATTGTAGCCTTCTAAATTATGTTATCTTTCACCAGGCTTCAGAGGCAAAGATTCGTACCACAGAGACACAGGTACTAGTGGCAGCTGCTCAGAAGAAACTTTTGGAAGAAAGGATGAAACTTATTGCAGAACTCTGGAATGCTGGGATCAAGGTATTTCACTGTGCTTGATTATTTTCCTAATAATGACCTAGCATGTTCTGTTTATCAACTAGCCAGAGGGCAACAGAATTGAAAAAGCATGGGCCCGGAGTAATAGAATTGTTAGAGGATGATCTGAACCCACACTGACCTTGTAGTAATAAGTGTAAGCCTTTTTTTTTCTTTTTTAAGCATTTAACAGTACAGGTACAGTAACCCCTACTGTCTGTATCCTTCTACTCCCCATCCCCCTATCCCAATCAGAACAATAAAACCTGATATAAACACAAATGGTCTGTTTTTTGTTTTTATCTGGTAATACCTCCTATTAAAATGTTCACATTGGTAAAACACCCTCCCCATATACAGTGGTAATAAATAAGAGCCAACCAGGAGCATATCTCCTATTACATATCAGTAACCGCTACTTAAAGCGGTAGGAAACCTATAGACTTTTTTTTTTTTTTTTTTTTAATGTGCAAGTTTATACAATAATGTGCTGGTATGCACTGAACTCTAGGCGCTTGAATTACCAGGCCACAATGATGTCACTATCGCGACATGGCGCACTCTGCATAAAAAAATTCTACAGTTTACAATAAACTATGATTGTTACTCTAAGACAATACTGACCATTTTTATTTGAAACATGTTGCTATTTAAGGTTAAGTTTGTTTTCTCTTTCTTATCTTTAATACAGCCTTGATTTCCTTTTAAATGGATTGTGATATGACAGGTATCTTATATAGTTCATCTTGCAACATCTTACCTTAGGACAATGTGCTGCATCTGATTTGCTTAGATTTGCTCCTTGCAGCCGCTACACTTTCTGAAATAATAGTTTGCCGTATGACATATGTAATTCTTCTTTGCCACCTACCATGATTCCTGTTTAAGGTTGAATATATTTTTATTGTAAAGAGAATTTCATAGTAACATCTTGTCAATCCTGTATAAATGTAGTTATTTGAGATGACAAATAAAATTGAGTATCATACATACATTGACATAAAAAACATGCATTGCACTTGAATTGAAGGAGCCCAATGAAGCATTTAACATACGTGCAGGTGTGACCGATCCTGGTATGGATCTGAGATGCAAAGGGCTTCTATTCTCTAAAATCGTTTTAAACATCTGTTATGGTATCAAGACATTATGTAAAAAGGGGGAAAGAGACGGAAAGGAAAAAGAAAAAAAGAGAGGTGATAGTGGAGACAAAAGAAAGGAAAGGGAACAGATAGTAAGACAAGTGGCAAGCTCAGACCAACAAAAAGTGTCCCTATTGATTGAGAGAAAAAAAAAAAGGGAAAAAGTCAGGCTACGTGGACAGCCTTTTTTCAACTTCTCCGGTGAGGAGTAGTGCATCCACACATGCCATAATGTGGTAAATTTATCCCATTTATCAATCTCTCTGGCCTGCGTTTCTTCCATAAGCATGATATTATTGATCTCATTTACCCAGGAGGATAGCGGTGGGGTGGTGGTGGTCTTCCAATATCTGGAAATTACCTGTTTGGCCACAGATAGGAAGAATCGTAGGAGATTGTTTTTTTGGGATTTAATTATACCTGGGAGGATAGACAAAAGAGCTATAGCCGGTGATGGGGCCAAGGGTTTTTCATATACCTTTGTGTAGGTTTGCAAAATTTGTGCCCAGAAGGGGCGTACGTTATCACATTCCCACTACGTTTGGATGTAGGCTCCTCTCTCCTTTTTGCATCGCCAACCAAGGTCCGTCGCATTTGGGAAGATCTGATTAATGGTAACCGGGTCCCTGTACCAACGGGATATTAATTTGTAATTTTTTCCTAAGATGGAAGACTTGAGTGTAAAGGTAGGTTTTTTGCCATTGCTCTTCGGATACCTCAAATCCCAGATCCCTTGACCAATATTAAGCAAATGCAGATGGAGTATTATGAGTGGAAGCCAGTATAAAACCATATATCGCTGAGAGAGTGTGGTGCTGGGTTTCAGGTAGGCGACAAAGGCTTTCAAAGATTTTGAGCGGTCTGTGTATCAGGCAAGATGCGAAAATGGTTTTGCTGTAGGAGGATAAGTGTAGCGAGGTCAACCAGTTGGTTGCCGGGGTAGAGGGTACAGGTTGAGTAACGAAAGATCCCTGAGATTTATGAACAAATGAACAGGCTATCGGCCAAGACAATCTATCGTATGTTCCAAAAAAGGGGTACCCCTACGCTTTCAGGAAGGTCCGCATTGTGGAAAAGTGGTGTCATTGGGCTGGGATCAGAGGACAGAGAATATCTGTCTCTTCTATGATACCAAGTTTGCAGCGCTGTTGTCGTCAAAGGAGATAGTCCAGTCAGGGAGCTATATTAATGATTGTAACACCATAGTAGAGCTCTGAGGTCCAGCTTCGACATATCTTGCTCTACCAATGTAGTGATTTGGTTAAGCGGTCGTGGGGACCACTCCAGGAGGGGGAAGAAGATCGCAACATACTGATAAATTTCAAAATTTGGGAGTCCTACTCCGCCCTCGGATTTGGGGTAGCAAAGGAGTTTGGTGTTTAAGCCTATAGTGGTTCCCACACCACACAAATTTTATCACTAGTGAACGGAGAGTACTAAAAGTAGAAGGTAGCGTTACTGGTAGAGTTTGGGAGAGATTCAGCATCTTATGGAGGATATCCATCTTTAAGATATTGATACGTCCAAACCATGAGGAGGGGATGTCGTGCCATGCCTCAGTCAGTCTTCTAATTTTCATGAGCAGTGGGCTATAGTTTAATCTGTATATGTCCTGTATTCGCGTTGGGATGGCAGTGCCCAAATAGGTGATGGCATTCGCCTGCCAGTGGAATTGGAAATTTGTTTGAAGAGAAGAAAGTGTTGCAGGAGGTAAGGAGATATTGAGGGCTTCGGGTTTAGTGAGGTTTAACTTAAAATTACTAAAGGCTCCAAACTTTTGAATTTCCGCTAGTATAGAGGGGATGCTGATGTGTAGTTGTGTAACATAGAGGAGGAGGTCATCGGCGTAGAGAGATAATTTACAGTGTGTAGAGGGTGTCTGCAGGACATTAATGGATGGATTTGCCCTAATAGCTTGTGCTAGGTGTTCTATAACTATGGCAAATAACGGGCGAAAGCGGGCACCATTGGTTACAGAAAATTTCTCTGATAGTACTCCATTGACCAATACCGAGGTTGAGGTACATAGGGACATAATATGGGCAGTCATCCTGGATTCTAGGCCGATTTGGGATAGCGACTCCTACAAGAAGGTCCAATTAACCCTATCAAATACCTTCTCTGCATCACAGGAGAGAAGGCAGGCGGGTATTTTTTGTTTTTGGGCGAAGGATATAAGATGTAGGGCAGGGGTAAGCAACCTCGGCACTACAAATCCCATCATGCCTCTGCCTCTAGGAGTCATGTCTGTGATTGTCAGGGTCTTGCCATGCTTCATGGGACTTGTAGTTTCACCACAGCTGGAGGGCCACGGCTGCCTACCCCTGATGTAGGGTCTTCGTGGTGTTATCCCTGGCCTCACAACCGGGGACAAAACCAACTTGGTTCCCATGTATAATAGCTGAAAGAATAGGTAATAAGCAGTTCGCCAGGACTTTGGCAAACATTTTTAGATCTACATTTAGTAAAGGTATAGGTCTATAAATACTGCAGATGGCGGGGTCTTTGCCTGGTTTTGGTATAACTGCTATTTAGGCTTGCAGTAGTAGAGGAGAGGGAGGGTCATCTGTCAATTCTGATCAATTGAGTTAAAAGCTGACATAAGGAGCGGAGCCAAATGAGGCGCAAAAACGTGGCAAAAATCCATCAGGGCCCAGACTCTTACCCACCTTAAGCCCCTTAATGTCCTTCAGAACCTCCATGTCCGGGATAGGAGACTCCACTGTCTCTACTGTCGAGATGGTTTGTAATGCTGTGTCAGTTATGTAGTCATGGAGGGTTGGGGGTCAACCGTAGACCAAGAATGTGTTGTGGGGGGGTAAGTTATAGAGAGAGGAGTAATATGACCTAAATTCTTCTGCAATCTCGGAATTCACGTGTTTCTTAGTATTAGAAGCAGAGAGTATATACGGAATGTTGGAATGATTTTGTCTAGGGTGCAGGATTCGTGCAAGATGCTTACCACATTTGTTCTTCTTTGAATAATGAACATGTCTCCCCTTGTCTCTAGCCACCAGAGATTTTTCTGCAAAGATGCTTAACAAGTCACGCCGAGCGTTAGAGAGTTCAACTAACGTTTGAACGTCAAGGCAGTTTTTGTGAGAGCTCTCAATTCTAGTGATTGTAGAGAACAATCTTGTGATTTCTGAGTTACGTTCACGCTTAAGTCAGGCTCCATTTTGGATAAACACCCCTCTGAGGACGCACTTCAATGCTTTCCACTTGGTGAGAGGATTTGTTCGGTCTTGATTATGATTACTGATGAAGTCTCTAATCGTTTGGGTGATTGCCTATGTGCATACCAAGTCAGGCAATAAATTGTCATTGAGGCACCAAGTCGAGCCTGCTAAAATGCACTGGGGCGTGATCCGACCACAGTTTTATACCTATATGAACGGAAGGGTGAAAATCCGACAGGATCTGAGATCAATATATAGTCAATACGACTATAAGATAGGTGTGCTGGGGAAAAATAAGTGTAGTCTTTCCCAGTTGGATTTAGTATTCGCCACACGTCTTTCAGCGACAACCTGGCAAAATGTATCTTGGTCAAGGAAGCTGGAGTTATTGAGGACTTACTGGAAGAGGAGTCTAGGCGTGGAATCAAGGCTAAAAGGTATAATGCAGCGCCCAAATCACGTATATTAATGTCAAAAGAAGAAATGTTCATATGAAAAAATAAAGTTCAGATATGAGAATAAATTCACTCCACAGGGGATGAATCCCAATATACATGAATCCAGATGTAAACAATCCTATCTGTAGGGGAACACACAGGCCAACAGGGTATTCTGATAAATCCAATAAGTAGTAATGGATGTGAGCTTACCAGAATCCCACAGGCAATGCGCAGATAAATCAATGAGAAGAGTAGTCTGCTGTCATCCGGGTCCACTGAAGGGTGTACGGGTCACAGATATCCAAGGAGAAGATGGTCTGAGACTGGTGGGTATCAACCGTTGATGGGAGCCCAAGGTGAAGGAGAGGCCAGAACGATCTCTATCCTAAGCAAACGTCTCCAGCTTCTCCAAAACAGTATTCTCAGCCGATATTGATGTGTATCATGTTGCAGTAAGTAGAAGAAAAAGCCGAAATAGTGTAATACTGTATGTTGAAAATGTATTCAAACAAATGAATCATACTCACAATGTATAAGATTTAAAAAGAGCTCTCAATAAAAAATCGTGACAGGGGGGGCACGGAAACCCGACGCGTTTCGGCTCCAATAGCCGTCATCTGGGGTATACCCCCCTCCTGTCACTACCCATATATATAACAAATGCACATAGATTGACAAACACGCCCACAAAGGGTTGAGACCGGAAGTCCATTTCAGTTATCAAAATGGCGCCAATTGGCGTGAGTTCCACGCCTCGATTTCAAATTCCCACATGTTTGATTGTGTGTAAGATGATTGAAATGTTTATTTAATTTATTCAAAAAATGATATTAAATGAAAAAGTCAATAAATCCGGGGTTGTTCATACAAAAATGGACCAAATAATATAAGTGAATAAATAAGAAACTAAACACTGATTAAGATAAATAACATCCAGACCGGAAATAGTCATAGAACCGGAAGTGATCAATATGGTAAATCCCAGCTTAGACCGGAAGCAGTCATACAGCCGCGTCGGATCGCAGCTATGTCTTCCATATAGAGGAAGCCCACGATACTTCCTTCAATTCTGGTGTCAGCAGAGGAGGTCAAAATGCCTCCATAGTCAGATGCTGGATAAAAACTAAGAAAAAAAGAACTATAAAGAAGTGTATAAATAAAATATATATATAAAATACCCATGAAGTATCAAATACCCATGAGGTTAATACAAAATTGTGCAATAAAAGATGGATATTAATAGTGATTATATTATAACAATAGCGAGACTTGGCAGCGCTTTCCATATATTGGGAGTGGTCAAAGATCAATGTCTGATCCACAACCAACTACTGTCAGCAAAGAGCGTCAAAAATGCCAAAAAGGAGGTGTTTAAGTGTCCCAATGTATCCAGGTAGTGGTATATGTTATAAATGTGCATTACGAAAGTAATTATGAAAATGTGCAAATATTTAGAAAAAATTATACTTAACAATATGTATAAATATGAAAGTGCAAAGTGTACTAAATAAAATTGCGCCAGATCGATCACAAAAATTGACCCGCGATTTATAAAATTATAATATCGAATAAAAAGTAACTCTAATGCAGTCAATCGAATGCTAAAATACAAAAAAATCAAGGAACAGATTAAGAACAAATATGTTTTAGAAGAACTAAAATCACCACAAACTATATACGAACCAACAAAATTGCCCCAGTAGTAAAATGAGTCGGTAAAATTAATAAGCATATAACATTAGCAGAATTATGTCTTAAAACAAATATGTTCTAAAAATTTCAAAATCACCATAAAGTATAAACGAACCTTCAAATATATCAAGTGTAAATCAGTAAAAAGACGAGCATATAAGAATATCAATAAAACCATAAAAAATCCTTATCTTGGAGTTCACTTAACTGGAAGATATAAAATATTAGGTGATATTAACTATGCCTTACTAATGAAGGAATTTATATCCCAGTCAACGTTCATACCATGGGGATGGTAGCTTTTCAGGGAATAAATCCAGGAAGTTTCCAGTTGAGAAACACCTCTCTTTATCCATCCACCCCTCCATGGTGGAACATATTTGTCAATGATCTGGTATAAAGTTCCTTCCGGATTGCGGTTGTGATGCCTCAAATAGTGTTTAGGAACACTATGATTAGTTTTTCCTTTGATTTATATTCGTTATATGCTCGTTGACTCGAACACTGAAGGCCCTGGTGGTCCTCCCCACATACTGTTTGTTACAGGGGCAAGTCAATAAATATACTACGTTTTTGGTCTCACAAGTGCTAAAAAATTTGATATCAAAACACTGACCAGTAACCGTGGACATAAAACTGGGGATTCTTCTGCTTTTACATCTATTTAATTTACAGACCCGACATTTTTGGCATTTAAAGTACCCCTTCAGATCCTGAAAAAATGATGGTTTCTGTGGAGGGTCAATCACATTAGGTGCAATCCTCTGTCTGAGTGGGGGTACCCCCCTATATGTTATCTGTGGTTTTTCGGGTAACAGGGGGCCCAGTACCTGGTCATTGCGGAGAACATCCCAATGTTTGGAAATGACTTTTTTTATTTGTTTATGTTGGATGCTATAGCCCGTAAAAAAGGACCATTTAGCGTCATGTTTTACAGTTCTCTGCTTGTCCCTCAGTAGTTCGGATCTGTCAGTATCCATGGCCGCCTGTATCTCTTTGTCGATATCATTAGCAATGTATCCCTTTTCTAAAAATTTCTCCTTAAGAAACTGGGCTTGTTCCTTGAATCTGTGTATATCCGAACAGTTACGCCTTAATCTGATAAATTGGCTTTTGGGTATCGATCTTAGCCAGGGTCTGTGATGACAACTATCCGTAGGAATAAAACTATTCCTATCCGTAGGTTTGAAAAATGTCATAGTTGAGAATTGGCCATGGCTAATATCTATCACCAAGTCCAAAAAATGTATGCTGGTTTGACTACTCTCAGGGGTCAAAATGATGCCCCTATCATTATTAAGTGTAGAGAAAAAGGAGTTGAGAGACTTCTGATCACCGCGCCATAGGAGGAGGATGTCGTCGATATATCTAGCCCAGAAGACAAGCTCTGGTCTATCTAGGGCATATACGACATCCTCCTCCCATTTGGCCATAAACAGATTGGCCAAACTGGGGGCAAATTTAGCCCCCATGGCGACACCTTTGCACTGTGAATAAAAATTGTTGTTATGCCAAAAATAATTATGCCTAGTGGCATAAATCACCAAACTAATAAGAAAGCTCCTCTGTATATCGGGTATGGTGGTGTCCTGTTCTAGAAAATGGTTTACTGCTTCTAAACCCAGTTCATGAGATATACTCGTATAAAGAAAAGAAACGTCAGCAGTGGCAATGATATCTCCAGTTTGCAATTGTACGTTTTCCAATTTTCGAATGGTGTCTTTAGTATCTCTTAAATATGAAGGCATTTTAGTGGGGTTGTAAATAATGATCAATATATTTACCGATTCTAGATGTAATAGAGTCGATACCGCTAATGATTGGGCGGCCGGGTGGATGTTCAATGTTCTTGTGAATTTTTGGTAAATAGTAAATGGTTGGAATCCTGGGACACATCGGGATGAGGAATTGTTTTTCTTTTTTATTTAAAATCCCATCACGGTAACCTTTGTTGATTATTTTAGTGAGTTCTGCTTTATATTTATTGGTTGGGTTGGAGGCTAGGGGTTGATAAGTGTCTGTGTCACTCAGAATATTATTCAGCTCAGACATGTAGTCAACCTTATCTAAAACCACTATGCCTCCCCCCTTATCGGCTGGAATCAAGGCTGCATGCAGATCTCCACCAAGGATTACGTTCATGGTACCGAAGGACTCGAGGCGGGAGAGCACCGAATAGAGGAAACGTAGTTTGATCCTGGTTGGGAGAGTAATATGTTTTATATTTGCTGACGTTTTTCAGGTGTATTGAAGCCTCTACAATTTAAGGAGGCTGTGGATAAGGATATAGGTGCTGACATGGTGGCGTGTTTGGGTAAGAGAACATAGCTAAATGAAGGACTGAGCTTGCGACTAAGAGAAAGGACCAAAAAACTCCCGATAGGGAAAAATAAAAGGGAGGAGAAAGAGAAGTACAGCTGGAAAAGGAAAAAGGTAATGTTACGCTTGGAAGTGGTGGGCCAGCCAGTCCGCCACACAATGAGACAGGAATGGCAATGCTAGTTCACCCTATTGCATTGCTGGAGAGTAGCCTAAACAATTCACTGTGTTTAATATGCAGTGGGAGGCATCGCCCTCTAGAGGTGAACTGTGAGATTGCTACCTTAATATGAGTAGCACAAAGTATAAGATCGACGTACGGTGGCCGAAAAGGCCAGGTTAGTAGCCATAAAAGGCTAATCAGTAACAGGGCCGACATGGGCGCTGAGAATCATGGTCAGCACACAGTGCAGTCCACATCCACCAGGGTGAAACTTAATAGGTAATAACAATAATCTAGAAGTTAACAACCTGGAGCTTCAAAAATACAAACATAAGCGCATCACCCAGCCGGGTGAGGGCTTTATGCACAAGTTGTGCTCGTATACAACGATCACACCCTCCAACTTGGGAGTGTGGGAGGAGTTGAGATCTACAGCGGGTAGGAGAAGCAAGTTGGGGTGAAATATAAATGAGGAACATTGAACATAACCAAAAACAGAATAAATTAACTATGCAATCGCCTGCTGTAAGTTAAAGTAATCGCATAGGTGGCCGCCATTATGCTTAGGCCAGTGCTGTATGACTGGAGAAGGAAACTCAAGTGTTCCCAGGTTCTGCAGTCAGCCATCAGGGGATTTTGATTGCGCAGGTCTTGGACGCTTCTTGTTCTTTGATTTTCCCTACCAGCCAGTGGTCTGTGGAAGGCTGGGTGTTGCTGCTTGCAAGGGCCAGTCCGGTATAGCAATTTGAGGTAACTCCAATGTTCCCAGAAAGTTAGGGAGGTCTCTGAGTGCGAAAAACTGCAGATTTGCCCTTGTGGGCCGCAGAGTGTTGAAAAGGGAAACCCCATTGGTATTTGATCCTTTTAGCTTGCAAGTTACTGGTAAGGGGTTTAAGGGCTCGCGCATTTGTCCAGAGTAAGTTTGGAAAGATCTGGTAGGAGCATAAACGAGGAGTCGTTAAACAGGATGGTATCCTGTCCACGGGCTGCTTGCATGATATCCATTTTAGTAGTGTAGTGATGAATCCTGCAAAAAGCATTCCTTGGATAGGCAGAGTTTGGATTTTTAGGCCCCAGTGCCCTGTGTATGCAGTCAAGTTCAGTAGAGTTGTCCTCAGGTTTCTGGAGCAGCTGATTGAAAATTTTCAGGGCTGCAGGGGTTAGGTCTCTAATCTTCACGCTTTCAGGTAGGTATGCGTATATTATTACGCCTACTACAATTTTCCTGGTCATATTGGCGGTAATATAGCTGTTGGATCTGTACTGTGTCTTCCTGCAATATGTTCTCATGAGTATTCAGTGTACCCACTGCATCATCAATGGTGTGTTGAATGTCCTCCAGCCTGCTGGTGACATCCCTGCGGAGGTCAGAAATTTCCTGTTTATAAGAGTGTTTTAGCCTTTCACATAGGCCTCAAAACCATGGTATGTGGGAAGAGCATTAATGTAGGATTCCATGTCCCAACCTACACTGGAGCGTTGTGACACTGGTGAGGGACAACCTGAGTGGACCGAGCCTCCGTCCGATACCTGTGGGGAGTGGGTGCGGTGTCTTGTTCTCATCTGCAAGGCATGGTGCTGTGTTGAGGAGCAGACCGTCGCCATCTTGGACAAGGGGGTGCCACTTCGGGAGGCCTCTGAACGGATGAAGAACCATCCGATTTCAACGTCTTTGGGTGTCCCAGAGAGTCTGTGTCCCTCACCGCTGCCTTTCCGTCCCATTGTGAGTATTTTGGCTGGCTGTGTGAGCGTTGCAGGGTGTCTGTGTCCCGGTGTATGCAGGAGCCAAGGAGACTCGCGTCTTACCGCTCCATGCGCCTAGCCATGCCCCCATGATTCCTGTTTGTAACAGAAAATCCGTTGGTTTTATTTTTATTGTGTTTTCAATAAAGTATCCAATGGGTACACTGCTTTAATTTTAGTGAAGTTTCTTTATTTGTGGCCATACAGTCTAAATATCGAGTGCAGTTCCAATTGGTAATAGAATACACGTGTCAAAATAGCAGAGACAAAAAGGTGTGCTTGTTTTCAGGTATATTACTACAAGGGGACTTGTATGCTTCAGAATATATAGAAAGCCGTGTAGGAAAGAAAAAGAAAGTAAAATTATTTGGATTAATAAGAATTTAGTTGGGGCTTGGAATATATTTCCTTTTTGCTAATTTACAAGCTGGCCATACAGTATACAATTTTCTTGTTCAATTTTCTTTAGATTTACCTTCAATTGTGCAGTGCAAGTGTCTGCCTGATTGCATACACATTGAAAGTGTTTAGGTTTGACCTCATAATATATATGAGGTTTTGGTAAATCTAAGGAAAACTGTACAAGAAACTTGTAAAAGGTATGGCCAGCCTTAGTATTCGCATACGTAAATGTCATCATAGAAGCAGCTTGTCTAACAATCCAGTCTTTTGTATTTAACAGTAAAACTGTTTCTTAACAAATTATGTCTTTGTTAACACAGGCAGAAATGTTGTATAAGAAGAATCCAAAGTTACTAAATCAGCTGCAGTATTGTGAAGAGACGGGCATTCCACTTGTGGCCATTATAGGAGAACAGGAGCTTAAAGATGGAGTGGTAAAACTGAGAGTGGTATCTACAAGGGAAGAGGTATGCTTCAGTTTTGTATTGTAAAAACTTGGCAAGGCTTTGCTTCTGCTGTGATATTCCTTTGCTGGTTGTTTGGCACAGTTCTAGTATATGTAGAGGTATATTGAATTATTTTATATATGTGATGTGATGGAAGTGTGGGCAAAGCAGAATGCATGTGGATGCCAAGGGGTTCTTTGGGGGGCTCAACCAGCAGGAAGTCAGATAATGGGAAGTCCGCGGTGCCAAAATCCTTATATGGTAAGGGACAGGCAGCATAACGGGAATCAAAAAAGACTGCTTTAGTATCAGATAATGACATAGACATAAAATTCCTGTGTGTAACAGTAGAAGTATTAAATTCTACATATATTGAAAAAAGTGATACCAAAAAGTAAGTGATGACAGAAGAAATATATAAATAAAGAAAGAACCCTAGCGGATTCGCAAATATAAGTAGATTACATCAAAGTTCAACAATCCTAGGACACTCCAAGTGTTTGGAATTATAAATAGTAGTAAAGTTCATCTGGTGAAAAAGTTAATAAAAGTGAAAAATCTAGGTAAGTAGAACACACCAAGTGCTTCTAATAATGATTCAGTGAGTAAAAATCCTCCACCAACATTAACGCCGCTTACCAAACGTAAGTGCAGGGAGCGCTTATGGCTTCTAACACAGCCAGGGTCCCTGTCAGGGGTGTGCGGGATTCCTCTCAATTACCACTTCAGGGCTGCCAAGCTCCATTCACGGGACCATCAAGCCTGGAAAGGACCTCAGGTACATGGACAGGAGCCACCGCAGCTTCACATTTATCCCGAACCCCACTACAGGGTAGAACAACTTCACTCAAAGGAGCAAGGGAGGGGCGGACTCCATCCAGGTAACCAGTCATCCAATAAAGAAAAAACTAGTATAGTGTAATACTGCTAAAATGGAGTTTAATAAGTAAAAGGTTGCACTTACAGCATAAAAGACAATCAGCGCAAAGAAACAGCAAGCCGGCCGGCTCAGTATGTTCTTCTCAAGGCAGTGACGTCAGTGCGCCTTCCCGACGTACCTTTAGTCTCCACATAGACGTCGCCACGGGGATGAGGCGCGCCACTGACACACTGCTTTTATAAGAAGCTAAACCCGTATATACCCATATAGAAGCTAAACCCAATATAACAAGGTGGCAATAGGGCACAAGAAGGGATACATCCAGAGACACAGGGCAGCAATCCAGGCACAGTGAGGAACGGGCTGCAATCTGGTGCAGCAGGGATAAAGTGTAGCTTTACAGGGCAACGATCCAGGGACAGTAGTAAACAGAATAACAGATGATGTGGCAGCATTCACAGTGCAGAGAGGTGTACTACTCAAATTTGTGGCTCCTGGCATTAGTGGAGGGCCATTATTGCAGTTTGGCATCAACACAGGCAGCAGATGGGCACAGTGGCATAGTCTGTGTCCAGATAGTAGCTTGCAGCCAATAGGGAACTGCGTGTCCCAGTAGCCCCACTTATAGCATACACCAGTGAAGATCTATATGTCCCAGAAGTTCTAATCTTCTGGTCTCCTTCTAGTGGAACCATGCAGCCCTAAGTATCTCCATGCCACTAGAGCAAAGTCCGAACACTCTGACCCCTTTCTTTGAGGACAGGTCTGTTATATTTTACCTTGGGAACAGCAGGGACCTCAGCCCAAATTGCTGGTGCCAAAGTGTCTGGCTATCCTGATACAAAATTCTGTGAACTCTGTACTCCCTGCTGCGTGAGAATCCCTACATCCAGACCTTCTGTTTGGCATAGGAACTTACTTAACATATTATACAGATCAGCTAACTTATTTACACAGTGCTGCGTTTTTAGTTTTCATGTAACAAATGTTCTTTTAGAGTTTTTTTTTTGTTTTATTATCTTTATTTCTCAAAAATATATTATTTCTGATCTTTGTTAAGTCCAGTATATACAAGCCGAAAATTGGCCAGTTCAGCAGAAACCGGACAACTGATCAACTTCTGTTCAACCACCCTGTCTGATAAAAAACGCTTGATCACCCGCAGCAGCCAGTGGCTACAGCACTGATCTGTATGTTCTGACAGCGGTGGAGTCTTTCTGCTGTCACAGAATACAATAGTGCAGTGGGGAGGATTCCACCATCTATCTCAAATGTGTGGATGAGCTAGTCGGTTCAGTTTTTATTTTTTTTCGAACCCGCTGGCTTAGCAAAAAAAAAAAACTGATATATGTATGGCTAGCTTTAAGTTTGGGGCATAGAATAAAATCTCTTTTTCTATTTTAAAATGGGAAAAAAAGCTAACTAAAGACTAAGACTTATGGTGCCTCATTTCTTGTCTAGGTGTCGTATGTTTGTTGGTATGACAAAAAGTGAGGAGGAAATCTTTACAGTGGAATTACTAACTGCAACAAAATCCTGCCATAGGTTCTAACCCTTCCACATTTTATCCAAATTAAAAAAAAAACAAAAATAAAAGTTTTGACTGGGGTTCAACCAAAATCAATGTGTTCCCTCTTACAGAATTATCTTGTGGGGAATAGGTGTTTCATTTGAGTATGGTGTGCCTGATTTATCCCTGCCTCCAAATTTCTCTACAAATAAAGATGAGTGCAAGAGCAGTCTGGTAATTTACTGGGAGCTGTATACTTCATATAGTTTGTAGGAAAAGTATGGTAGTCCCCAGGTACAGAAAATTGGACTTTTTAGGCACTATTATAAACACATTGTTAAAATTGTTAAAGTTTTTATTGGTAAACAAATTATTAAAATAATGGTGCATACATCACCATAAACACATACAACATATGTACAATTGCATTTAATTACTGCACCATAGATGTATTCATGTTTTTCCCTTAAAGATGTATGCCCAACATGTTTCAGGAAACAATCAGTAGTCCCTCAGGGACAGATAAGTACAGTAGGAGCTTATGACATCAGTGAGGTTCTATTAAAAAAGCACCAGATATTAGCATAGAAACAAAGCAAACAAGGCAAGTTGATATCCACAGCAAGAAAGAGTTTCAAAGACATAACCAAACAAATGGGTAAATAGGTGCAAAACTGGTCACAGACTGTCATCCTCAGATGGAAAAAAGGGGAGGGGGGGTGCAAACCTCCTCGCCCACCCACCAACCCCCAGTTGTCTGGAGGAAGGTCAAAAGGTCTCCAAGCTGCTCCACACGAGGAACCCCCCCCACATATATGTGATTGGGAGAGATCACAAGGCACCACACAGTTTGTATAGCACTCTACACAACTCACACTACTTGATTGTCAAATTTCACTAAATCACCACTCGTTCCAGTCCTGATATGTGGGAGAGGCAGAAAAAGAGTACGCCTGGTGCAGAGTGAGGGATTATTTTCAAGGAGTGATTTTTACTCTTGTAGTGAACCAGTGTTTCCCTCAAATGTCAATGCATGTTTGGGAGAAGTTCCTCTGGCTCTAAAATTCCCTGTAAAGGATTAGTTGTTTGAAGTGAGGGGGTGGTCTTCAGCAAACGTGCTCCTTTGAGAATCACCTCATCGGTATAAAAACACAGCAGACAAGATGCTGGGGAATAAAAATCGCATCATCTCTTAAAGAGTCTCTTTGGTCATTTGTACAATAATTCAGTCAGCTGCAAATACTGTAGGTTTTGAATTTTAATAAACCCACACTTATCTAACCAAGTATCCAGTGCTGTCATCACCTGTGCCGGTTCTTCACCGGTCTTCGGGTCCCCAACACTTGCTTGTGGGAAACCTACACTTTCACAGCCGGCTCCCCAGTGTTAATAATGCGGAGGATGCGCTGTGCTTTTTAAATGGACCCTCATTTACATGTCACATGTCCCAGGAGGATGGAGCGGGATGGGTGGGGGGGTGATCTTCTGCTCTACTCTCCTAGGGAGCAGGTACCTGCCAGAAATAAGTACCTACTCCCAGAAAAATAAAACATCCAAAAGTGGTTGAGCTAGGAGGGGGAAAAGGCGGAACGTCCCTTTTTTATTTTTTTTATGTTACATCAGCAGGAGTCAGATAAACAGCAGAATACTGATTTTACCAGTTCAGAGCTGTGCAGGGGGGCATGTTGGCACAAGTCTGACCATTAGGTTACTTTGGTAAGCTGTGCACCCATGCAGAAGACAAAGAAGATAATTGATCACGTGGGAATGGATGAGCTTCCATGCATGACAGTTTTAAAAAGGAAAGCAGAGGGACTGGCAGGATCACCAGGTATTTCACACAAATGAAGCAATGCAAAGAGAACTGAACCAACTGAAATTCGCCTAGTGGGTAGTCCCTGCAGGCTGAACTAAAAAAAAATCAAATGGTGTATGGTCAGATTTAGCATACGCCTGCATAGGGGAGTATTGGATAGACAGGAACACTGGGGAATGCAAGACCATTACTTTACCTTCATTAGTGGTACATTTAGGCAGCAAAAATGGCTACTTGGAAGAAAGTCTGTAATGGGCAATTCCTTTTTATAGTAAAACTCAAAAGTTTTGACTTTCGTAATACTTTGTTGATTTTATCATAGTGCCCATATAAAGAATGCTGACACAACAGGCTAAAAATGCATTATGTACCTTTTGGAATAGACCATTGAACCTGGGTTTACACTATTGTGAACACAGACGTTGCATGTGATTTGCACAGCATTGCTGTGCAGATCACATGCGATGTCTGTGCAATGCATGTATGGCTGAATTCGCATTGGATTCGCATGAAAAAGGAGCAGGAACCTTTTTTTTCCTCTACTGGAATCGGATCGCATGGGTGTTTACACCCATCTGCGAACCGATCTGGGGGGTGTCATAACTTGACATCCACAGCGGTTCGCCGAGGGCAGTGTGAACTGCCTGTGAAGAAGATGCGATGCGGGAACCGGCACTGGAATCACACTGGTTCCAGCATCGCAATAGTATGAACCCAGGCTTAGAAATAGCAGTTAAGTAAGAAAGTAACAGCTTTATGAATGAGCTTTTTATCTGTGGTGATATCTGTGTGCCGTGTTTATGATAGACAAGCGAAAGCCTCCCCTTTTCTACAGGGTGGGCCATTTATATGGATACACCTTAATAAAATGGGAATGGTTGGTGATATTAACTTCCTGTTTCTGGCACATTAGTATATGTGAGGGGGGAAACTTTTTCAAGATGGGTGGCGACTATGGTGGCCATTTTCAAGTTGGGCATTTTGAATCCAACTTTTGTTTTTTCAATGGGAAGAGGGTCATGTGACACATCAAACTTATTGAGAATTTCACAAGAAAAACAATGGTGTGCTTGGTTTTAACGTAACTTTATTCTTTAATGAGTTATTTACAAGTTTCTGACCACTTATAAAATGTGTTCAATGTGCTGCCCATTGTGTTGGATTGTCAATGCAACCTTCTTCTCCCACTCTTCACACACTGATAGCAACACCGCAGGAGAAATGCTAGCACAGTCTTCCAGTATCCGTAGTTTCAGGTGCTGCACATCTCGTATCTTCACAGCATATGGTTTTTTTATGGTCAGTAAAAACCAATACCAGGTGAGCTGCTCCTTCCAGGAGGTACCGCCATTCCTCCAAAGCCGACTTGATGGCCGGAAATTCCCTATCACCGACATCAAAGTTCCAGCAAGATGGTGCACCACCACATTTTGGGTGTCAGGTCCGAGCATTCCTAGATGAACAGTTTCCTGGAAAGTGGATTGGTCGTCGTGGGCCAGTTGAATGGCCCCCAAGGTCTCCTGATCTGACCCCCTTAGACTTTTATCTTTGGTGTCATCTGAAGGCAATTGTCTATGCTGTGAAGATACGAGATGTGCAGCACCTGAAAGTACGGATACTGGAAGACTGTGCTAGCATTTCTCCTGCGGTGTTGCTATCAGTGTGTGAAGAGTGGGAGAAGAGGGTTGCATTGACAGTCCAACACAATGGGCAGCACATTGAACACATTTTATAAGTGGTCAGAAACTTGTAAATAACTCATGAAAGAATAAAGTTACGTTAAAACCAAGCACACCATTGTTTTTCTTGTGAAATTCCCAATAAGTTTGATGTGTCACATGACCCTCTTACTATTGAGAAAACAAAAGTTGGATTCAAAATGGCCGCCATGGTCACCACCCATCTTGAAAAGTTTCCCCCCTCACATATACTAAAGTGCCACAAACAGGAAGTTAATATCACCAACCATTCCCATTTTATTAAGGTGTATAAATGGCCCACCCTGTACATTAACTTCCCAGCACGACCATGGTAACAAGCAATTAGGAAAAATATGGTTTTGATGTTTGAAAATTACAGAGCATTTAGTGGAAACAAACTTTTCCTGATGACTTTTTGATAACTCCGCTAGGCATTATTTATTTCAGGTACTTGTATAGCGCCATCAATTTATGCAGCGCTTTACATATACATTGTACATTCACATCAGTCCCTACTCTCAAGAAGCTTACAATCTAAGGTCCCTAACTCACATTCTTACTTACATATATTAGGGCCAATTTAGACAGGATCTAATTAACCTACCAGCATGTCTTTGGAGTGTGGGAGGAAACCGGAGTACCTGGAGGAAACCTACACAGGCACAGGGAGAATTTCCATGCAAATTTCAGGCAGGTAGTGTCATGGTTGGGATTCGAACCAGCGACCCTTTTGCTGCTTGGTGAAAGTGCCATCCACTACACCACTGTGCTGCCCACAATCACAATTTTCTTTGCTGTATGAAATGTACCCATGAGATGTAAAAGTAACTATTGGCTGTGTAACTATAACATAGAGCAGAGAACACAACTATATTTGGAAAATTAGATTATCTATGCCACTTGCATGTTTTTCAAAAACCTGATTGATTTTTTTATTTTTTTTTGTTAGGTGGACGTTGCCAGGCCAAATTTGGTGGAGGAGATTCAGAGGAGGACTAGCCAGGTTTAAGATGTTGAGAAGGACCAAGGTCAATGTATTTCTGGGTCCACTTGTCTTTGACACCCCTTGGTTTACAGCATTTATTTATAAGCAACATCAGAATTAATTGTATATTTCTTCTACTGCTTTGTCCAGATAAGGGAAAATGTGTAATAAATGAGATCTAATAAAGCATGTGTTACTGGATTACAAAAACAAGGCTTGAGTTTATTTGTGACTTCTGAGATTAATGGAAATATGAGGCACCTTTTGCTGCTGCTAACATTAATCATTTGAATAATTGACCTGGAACATGTATGTGACTTCACTTGTTGCATGTTAGTCAGTGACTTGCGGTACTGTAGCAAGAGCCAAGGAACTAGCATTTTCATAAGAAGGTTAGTGATCGCAACTATATAGATTTATCTCAGGACAGGTTTACTTGAAGAATATTTTGGTTGCCTATGGCATTTTGTGTTTATAAACTACCAGAAAACTCACATCTGTTATTTCCTTTTTTTACTAGCTAGACATAGAAAATTTACGATAGCCCCCCACCCCCTCTTCCCCTGCAGGGTACACTTCTCTATTCACAAGCCTGCCCCCTGTAGGATTCTACCATGTATACGTTTCAGTATTGAGTTTACACAGGTAGATGACATCACACTATACTGATAGCTTTGCATATATATAGCGGTGTGTGTATGTATGTATGTATATGTGTGTGTATATGTGTGTGTGTATATATATATATATATATATATATATATATATATATATATATATATATATGTATGGGGTTCGCTGAATGTCGACATTAGCGTCGTTTTCCACCGTGATGTTTCATAATTGAATTCCCCCGACTTATTAAAACGTGCGGGTTAAAAAGTCAAAAAATAAACAATTTTTTCAAACTTTATAGGTTATTTAAAGCAAGGTGAAGTACTAACACAGGGTGAACAACTAAGAAGTGTTTTTTAATGTCAAAATATAGAAATACAAACTTCGGACTTTACACCGTTTTCCAGCGTTTCAAGTTCCCCCGGCTTATGAAAGTGTTCCGTGACACACATATATATATATATATATATATATATATATATATATATATATATATATATAT
>BLSH010323302.1:28693-45493 GCA_018402905.1 Glandirana rugosa | reverse complement strand
GATTCAGGTCTGGACTTTGACTTGGCCATTCTAACACCTGGATATGTTTATTTGTGAACCATTCCATTGTAGATTTTGCTTTATGTTTTGGATCATTGTCTTGTTGGAAGACAAATCTCCGTCCCAGTCTCAGGTCTTTTGCAGACTCCATCAGGTTTCCTTCCATAATGGTCCTGTATTTGGCTCCATCCATCTTCCCATCAATTTTAACCATCTTCCCTGTCCCTGCTGAAGAAAAGCAGGCCCAAACCATGATGCTGCCACCACCATGTTTGACAGTGGGGATGGTGTGTTCAGGGTGATGAGCTGTGTTGCTTTTACGCCAAACATAACGTTTTGCATTGTTGCCAAAAAGTTTGATTTTGGTTTCATCTGACCAGAGCACCTTCTTCCACATGTTTGGTGTGTCTCCCAGGTGGCTTGTGGCAAACTTTAAACGACACTGTTTATGGATATCTTTAAGGAATGGCTTTCTTCTTGCCACTCTTCCATAAAGGCCAGATTTGTGCAGTGTACGACTGATTGTTGTCCTATGGACAGAGTCTCCCACCTCAGCCGTAGATCTCTGCAGTTCATCCAGAGTGATCATGGGCCTCTTGGCTGCATCTCTGATCAGTCTTCTCCTTGTATGAGCTGAAAGTTTAGAGGGACGGCCAGGTCTTGGTAGATTTGCTGTGGTCTGATGCACCTTTCATTTCAATATTATCGCTTGCACAGTTCTCCTTGGGATGTTTAAAGCTTGGAAAATCTTTTTGTATCCAAATCCGGCTTTAAACTTCTCCACAACAGTATCTCGGACCTGCCTGGTGTGTTCCTTGTTCTTCATGATGCTCTCTGCGCTTTAAACGGACCTCTGAGACTATCACAGTGCAGGTGCATTTATACGGCGACTTAATTACACACAGGTGGATTCTATTTACCATCATTAGTCATTGAGGTCAACATTGGATCATTCAGAGATCCTCACTGAACTTCTGGAGAGAGTTTGCTGCCCTGAAAGTAAAGGGGCTGAATAATTTTGCACGCCCAATTTCTCTTACGTTCACTGACAGACGCAGCTCTTCTTAATTGACACGTGGGTTTTATGTCGTCCTATCAGGAGTGACTAGGCAAAACAGATGCAAAAGCATCAGGTTTAGGCTGGCCCCTCCCATGGGGGCCGTCCTCACCTGAGCCTATAAAACCCTCTGCTGGCCAATAGCATTCAGTTTTGTTTGCCTAATGCAAAGGAGTTGACTGGGTTCCCTTATGGGACCTGCGTTTTTTTTTTTTTTTTGTTTTTTGTTTTTTTTTTCTGCATGTAATTTTTTCTTTCTGAAGAAGATGAAGACTTCTATCAAGTAGCCGGTCTTGGCATAGAGAGGATATCGCGAATCCAAAGCTTTGCCCTGACCGGCCACCTCATGACGACCTACCCTAAAAATGTCAGGGCAGCGTCGCTCAGGGCCCGTTCCATACGGGCGGCCTGTGGCTGTTGCCACTTGTGCCCAGTGTCTGGCTTTTGCCTTTCCAGTGGCCTTGGCCAGCAGCAATCCTTCTCGGGACAAGAGGGGTAAGTCTGCTTCGGGTGGCTACCCGCAACGCCCGTCGGACTGGTGAGTGGACCCCTCCCCCGCCCTTAGGGGGGTGACATCCGGGGCAGTATTTAATTGGTGGTAGCTTTTTTTTGTCAGGGGGCACTTATTTATTGCGTGCCCCCCCCCCCTTGTCTGCTGCGTTCACGCGGCGTCGCGCTGTGACTTTAAGGGCCCTGGGACATGTACTGAATCACTGGGGAACGTTCGTTCGCGCATTTTTTAAAAATTAACCGCCGCCATTTTGCGGCAGCTGGTTCATGTTGCGCGAGCGCCATTTTCTCCCCGGTGGCGGTTTTTGGTATTACACTCTGGGTAACTGCGCGCGCTTTCTCCTCAGAGAAGCGCAGCTGCATGTGTGATACAGTCCTCCAGAAGCGCCTTTTTTCTCTCACAGCGCTGACAGGCTACAGGGCTAGAAGCACCAGGTTTGGCTGGCTCCTTGGGGTGTTGTTTTTTTTGTTGGGCTTGTCCTCCCAGGCTCCCTGGGTGGTCTTAGGTGGTGGTGGTGATACGTGGGGGGGTGTCCCATTCAGGCTATGTCTGGGGATGGCAACGCGGCGGCTATGGACCCTGCAGCGCCCTCTGAGATGAAGACAGCAGAGCAGCGCTCCACACAAGCCCCTGCAGTCACTTTGGACCTCTTGCGGGCTCTTTTTGTGGAATTCATTCCTAAAGTTACTGCTACGGCCCCTGAGCCCCCCCGCTAAGCGTTTGGCCCCCCATGTCTCCTCAGGTGAGGATTCAGATCATGGGGTCACCTCGGTTGCCATGGGGACCCCGTGGAACTCTCTGAGGGCGAATTGGTCCTTTCAGATACTGAGGAGGACCAGGGGGCCTCAGTGGCGCGCGACAAGGCAAAAGGCCCTTATTACTAACATTCGCCAGGCTCTGTGCCTTGCTCAGCCTGAAGCGGCGCAGACTTCCACTTATGTCTGTGGGTCTATGAAGCCTCCTAAGTCCCCTAGGGCTTTTCCCTATGTTCAATTTTTTGAACGGGCTGTTTTTAAGGAATGGGGTTCCCCCAAAAATTCCTTCACTTTGCCTAAGCGTTTTGCAGTGCGCTATCCCTTTGAGGATGCTTTCCTAACACGGTGGGCTTCCCTTTCGGTGGACCCACCGGTGGCCCGTCTAAATAAGGCTACCACCCTTCCTGTTGAGGGCTCGCCCTCTTTTAAGGACGCAGCGGATCGCCGCACGGAAATGGTGTCTAAGGCTAGACGGGTGTTGTGGCTGAGGTCTTGGTCTAAAAAACGTCTCACTGACCTTCCCTTCCAGGGGGGTTGTTTGTTTGGACCACAGCTGGACAAAATCATTAAAGATTTCACGGGGGGGGGGAAGAGTATTTTTCTTCCGGAACCCAAACGGCGGGACTTTCGCGGACGACAGGGTCCCTCTTTTTCTGGGCAGAAGAAGTATTTTCGTGCCTCTGGTACAGCCGGGGCGGGTTCCAAGTCCGGTAAGGCCCCGGCTGGGTCTGGTAAGAGAACCTGGCAACGTAAGCCCGGAAAAGCGGAGGATAAGCCCTCCTCAGCGTGACGGGTTGCCCACGCCCATATGTCGGGTGGGGGGCCGGTTATTGGAGTTTGCGGACTGCTGGACAGCTCACATCTCCGATCGGTGGGTCCTGGATGTGGTGTCCACCGGTTACCGGATAGAGTTCAGAACTCTACCCCCGGACAGGTTTTTTCCCTCATACCTAAGACTTCCGCAAGGGCGTCTGGAGGAACTGTTCAGCGCGGTCCAGTCCCTCGCAGACATGGGTGTCGTGGTGCCAGTTCCACTGGAGGAGAGGTTCTGCGGCTTTTACTCAAACCTCTTTGTGGTGCCCAAAAAGGGCGGGATCAGGCCAATTCTGGATCTCAAAGCTCTGAACTGCTTTGTCAAAGCACAAAAGTTCAAGATGGAGTCCATTCGCTCGGTCGTTGCCGCCCTACATCAAGGGGAATTCTTGGCATCTCTGGACATCAGGGACGCCTATCTGCACGTTCCCATCTGCCAAAAACACCAGCGTTTTCTGCATTTCGCAGGGGGAGACCTGCACTACCAGTTTGTGGCCCTACCATTCGGTCTGGCCTCGGCTCCCAGGGTGTTCACCAAGGTGTTGGCACCAGTCCTAGCACTGCTAAGACAGAGAGGCATCGCAGTGGTGGCGTACCTCGACGACCTGCTCTTGAGGGCGGAGTCGGTAGTGTCCTTGGAGGAGAACGTGACAATCACGGCTTCCACACTAAGGGACTTCGGTTGGCTCATCAACCTCAAAAAGTCCTCGCTTGCCCCCTCATGTCGCCTGGAGTACCTCGATCTGATTCTAGACACGGTGCAGGCGAAGGTGTTCTTGCCTCCCAACAAGCTATTGGGGCTGCAAGCGGCGGTTCGGACCCTGCTGTCGCGCCGGAGGTCCTCCCTAAGGTTCTGCATGCGGGTGTTGGGACTCATGGTTTCGTCCTTCGAGGTGATTCCTTAGGCCCAGAGTCACACCCGGCTCTTGCAGAAGGTGATTCTTTCAAAATGGGACAAATCTCCTCTTTCTCTGGACAGACTGATCCGTTTGGACCACCAGACCAGGGGATCACTGACTTGGTGGCTCCAGGCTCCAGCACTGACTCTGGGAAAGTCTTTCCTTCCCCTCAACTGGTCGATTGTGATGACGGATGCCAGCCTGACGGGCTGGGGAGGGGTGTTGGGTCAGTTGTCTGCCCAGGGCCGTTGGTCAGCTTAGGAAGCTCAACTTCCGATAAATGTGTTGGAACTGAGAGCGATCAAGCTTTGCTTGTCCCGTTGGTCGACAAGGCTGCATGGCCTCCCTGTCCGGGTTCAAGCGGACAATGCCACAGCCGTGGCGTATGTGAACCATCAAGGAGGGACAAGGAGTTCCGCGGCAGCTGCAGAGGCTGCTCTGATTCTTCGCTGGGCGGAACAACATGTCCCGGCGCTCTCCGTAATTTACATTCCGGGAGTGGAGAACAGGCAGGCGGACTTTCTCAGTCGCCAGACACTGGACCAGGGGGAATGGTCCCTGCATCCAGAGGTGTATCGCCAGATTTGCCGCAAGTGGGGCACACCAGAGGTAGACCTCATGGCGTCCAGGTTCAATCACAAGGTCGAAACCTTTGTGTGCAGAACAAGAGATCCGTTGGCGGTCGCCACGGACACGCCGGTGGCTCCTTGGGGACGGTACCGGTTAATATACCTCTTCCCTCCCCTGAAGCTGTTGCCTCGGGTTCTGCGCAGGATAGCTGCGGAGGGTATTCCGACGATCCTGGTCGCTCCCGATTGGCCTCGGCGCACTTGGTACGCCGATCTGGTTCAGATGGTGGCGGACGCCCCTTGGCGGCTTCCGCTTCGCGAAGACCTGCTGCCCCAAGGTCCCATCTTGCACCCTGCTTTACCCTCGCTGGCTTTGACGGCTTGGCTATTGAGGCCCAGGTATTAAGGGATCGGGAAGTCGCTGACTCTGTAATTCCTACTATGCTTTAAGGCACGTAAGTGCACTTCGCGCAAAATTTATCACAGGACCTGGAAAGCCTATATTGCATGGTGCGAAGTGGGGGGTTGGAACCCTCGCTCTTATTTGGTGTCCAGCGTGCTGACTTTTCTGCAACAGGGACTGGACAAGAGCCTGGAGTACGCTCTAAGGCCAGATTTCGGCCTTAGCGGTCCTTTTTCAGAGACTTTTGGCTTCACATTCGCTGATCCGCACATTTGTACAGGGTGTACGTCATGTGGCTCCCCAGTTTCGGCCGCCTCTGGCGCCGTGGGATTTAAATCTGGTGCTCTCTGTTTTACAGAAACCACCGTATGAGAGGATTAGGGACATTCCTTTGTCCCTTTTGTCGCAGAAGGTTGCCTTCTTAGTGGCTGTCACAGCCGCGCGGCGGTGTCAGAATTGGCTGATTTATCCTGCAAGTCCCCATACTTGATTCTTCATAATGCCAAGGCGGGGTTGCGACTTCCGCCTTCTTTCCTTCCGAAGGTGGTCTCTTCTTTTCATTTGAATGAGGATATTGTCCTTCCTTCATTATTTCCTCACCCAAAACATCCTAAGGAATTTGAGTTACACTCTTTGGATGTGGTGAGGGCCCTGCGGGTTTATTTGAGTGCTACAGCTTCCTTTCGGAAGTCTGACTCGTTGACAGACGCAGCTCCCACCCCTCTGGTTTTTTTGTTGTACTGCTTGTGACAAACTGAATGCTATTGGCCAGCAGGGG
Organism: Glandirana rugosa; assembly: GCA_018402905.1. Classification (NCBI taxonomy): domain Eukaryota; kingdom Metazoa; phylum Chordata; class Amphibia; order Anura; family Ranidae; genus Glandirana; species Glandirana rugosa. Next base: position 39,708 of record BLSH010323302.1, on the reverse strand, counting down.
GTTTTATAGGCTCAGGTGAGGACGGCCCCCATGGGAGGGGCCAGCCTATCCCTGATGCTTTTGCATCTGTTTTGCATAGTCACTCCTGATAGGACGACATAAAACCCACGTGTCAATTAAGAAGAGCTGCGTCTGTCAGTGAACTCAGAGAAAAGGATTTTACGGTAAGTTGTAATAAAATCCCTTTTTTTCAGTTTTTTATTTGTTAAAGTTTGAAATATCCAATAAATTTCGTTCCACGTCATGATTGTGTCCCACTTGTTGATTCTTCATCAAAAATTACAGTTTTATATCTTTATGTTTGAAGTCTGAAATGTGGCAAAAGGTTGCAAAGTTCAAAGGGGGCCCGAATACTTTCGCAAGGCACTGTGTGTGTGTGTGTGTGTGTGTGTGTGTGTGTGTGTGTGTGTGTGTATATATATATATATATATATATCTCTATCTCACAAAAGTGAGTACACCCCTCACATTTTTGTAAATATTTTATTATATCGTTTCATGTGACAACACTGAAGAAATGACAATTTGCTTCAATGTAAAGTAGTGAGTGTACAGCTTGTATAACAGTGTAAATTTGCTGTCCCCTCAAAATAACTCAACACACAGCCATTAATGTCTAAACCGCTGGCAACAAAAGTTAGTACATACCCAAATGTAAATGTCCAAATTGGCCCCAATTAGTCATTTTCCCTCCACGGTGTCATGTGACTCGTTAGCGTTACAAGGTTTCAGGTGTGGATGGGGAGCAGGTGTGTTAAATTTGGTGTTATCTCTCTCATACTGGTCACTGGAAGTTCAATATGGCAGCTCATGGCAAAGAACTCTCTGAGGATCTGAAAGAAAGAAATGTTGCTCTAAATAAACATGGCCTAGGCTATAAGAAGATTGGCAAGAACCCGAAACATCTGCAGCACAGTGGCCAAACCATACAGTGGTTTAACTGGACAGGCTTCACTCAGAACAGGCCTCGCCATGGCTGACCACACATTTTTGCAAATATAAATAAATATATATATAGTGATATTGGGGGTGTTTGCTCACGTGATAGATGCATTTTTGTGCAGTGAGGTAATATCAGACAGACGTTAACAGTTAAGAGCCTTGTAGCCCATGTTTATTTAAAAGGAAAACAAAGCAAAAGTCCATCCAGGGATCCCACGCAGGGGTTTAAACTTCATTTAGCACTCATAAAGAAAACACACCGAGCCACCTGGCTCTCTTGTCAGCAGTTCCTTTGTTGGCTCTAAAAAAACTTGATTCCTCCAAACCCCCTGGACTCACTGGCTTCCTTAGTCTCCTCAATCTTCCAAGCTGGCCAGCCTTTCCCAGTCCCTGGGCATAGAATCCCCCTTCCATGGGCTGCAGTCATCCACAGGGCAAACAGATCTCCAATACACAGGTCTGTCTTGAAACAGCAGCCGCAAGCTGCTTATCTTCCACCTTCTTTCCCCCTACTGCTCTCACCAGCCCCTCATTAAATTGGCTGTCCCACCCAAGTCTCTTAGGGATCTCCAAACTACAGAGTCCCATCCAGCAATAACAAAATCTGGAAAGCTGCCATTTCTCCATTTAGAATTTACTTTCTGTAGTCTTGCAGTCAGCCGATATGCAAACTCTGTGTCCATTTTTAATCTAATTCCATAAGGACAGGGACTCTCACCATTACAAAATATATATATATATAGAGAGAGAGAGAGGGAGAGAGAGAGAGAGAGAGAGAGATGTATAAAGCTGGGTACACTCTAATTTGAAATTTAGCCAGTTCAGCAGGAACCAGACGAATTTTGATCTGTGTGTAGCCCTCCCTGTTAGAAGCCATTAGATCTGCTTCTCAAACTAGATTGCTGGAAAACCTTGTTCAATCAGATCAGCGGCTGCAGTCCTGATCAGTGTATTCTAACAGTGGAGGAGTCTGTCCTGTCAGAATACAATAAGGATTCCTGCATCTACCTCACTTGTGTGCATGCTGTAATCTGTTCTTTTGTTTTTTTTAAACTATGTGTATCCCGCTTTCAGAAGGGTGGGCTATCAGAGACTCTGTGACTTTGCTGGTCCAATCTTTGACCTGCTATATCACTGCGGTGTCCTCCTAGTGATGTAGGATTCAGAGGAAGGCACCGAGGGGGTCAACAGCATTTCACGCGCATGGAAATATTGGATGCCAAAGACACAGAGAGCGACTGCAGTGGCAGAATGGAGGGGTGGCAGGACACGCAGGCTGCCTGAAAGATTACAAGAGCTATTCCATTTCAGGGCACCTTTTATGTGCATGTTTTACCCCCTGACAGGGTCACGAGATATAATGTATTATTTTATTTTCTCCTTAGTTCATCGACTGACACAGCGCCTCCTTTAAACTTGACCATTGGGTTATATTGTCTCTGCAGGAGTAGGACTAGGCACAACATAAAACGCCCCATGGGCCATCCTCAGCTGGTATATAACCCCCCTCCCTGCCCTAGGTATTCATTTTTTTCTGTCTAGTCAGGAGTAAGGACCTAGCTCCTTGCTGGGATCTTTTTGGTCCTAGCAATTTATGTCTTCTTCCTTTTTTTTGATCTTTTTGATTTTTCTCCTAGGAGATCTACAATCAACTGCCGGACTGGGTGACTGGCTGGATAATCTAGATCCAGTGGTCTCCCCAGTCCAGCCAATGAGCGCATGCAAACCTCAGCTACGTGATAGGTTGGCCGCCCTAGCCAACAGCCCCCCCACTTCGGTGGCGTGGGTCCTGTCTGGAGCGATACCCACAGCCGTGGAAGGGGTAAGTACAGTCCCCCCTCGTTCTGTGCGGGGGTAGGGTGGACACGGGTACTCTCCAGGGATGTTCGGATCTGCCTACAGGATCCCTCCTCCCATCCCTCAGTTAAGCTGGGTTTTCCCTCCATTCCCCTCTGTGAGTGTTCCCTGAGGTGGGGGGAGGGGGGAATGCCACTTTGTAAACTGCCTTGCTAGGTGGGGCTGCAGTGTCTGGAGCCATGGGAGTCCCAGTGCAGGGTTTTCCCCCCATCTCCCCTCTATTCACCCACTGGGGGTTGTGTGCCAGGGTGGGTACAGTACCTGGAGGGGGTCCCAATGCAGAGGGAGCAGCGGAGGTTTCTGTGTGCTCTGGAAACAATGTGCTAGCATTCGGTGGCCATTTTCCCTTAGCCTGCTTGGTCTTCGGCTGGCGGCCATGTTGGTGTCATCTGTGATGTCACAGCTGGCGACAATTTTCCCTTGGTTTGGAGACAAACAGAGCTGTGCAGAGACAGGCCGAGCAGGTCACATGATTTACAGAGCTTCTGGGCTCCACCTCTTCCTCCTGGGATACATGTTAAAGTACATGGCATGCTGAGTGCTCTGATCCAACGTTCTTCAGTCTGGTGTGAGGAGTCCCTGGGGTCCCTTCTGTTTGCCAGCAAGCACCCTTAGTGGGGGGTCCATAGCAGTGCCAAAAACGTACTTTGTGCTGCAGGGTCTCCTTTACTCCATGGAGCCTCAAGGTCGCATCTCCCCCCACTGATCCCCTCATGGGGCACCTGGTCACTCAGAGCCCCAGCTCCAGATTAATGCTCTGGCGGCAGGCCTAGAATCCCTAGTATCTTGGGTGGAAGTAGCATGCGGGCAAAGTTCTCGCAGGAAGCGTTGTCTGCCTATTACTGCTCAGTCTGTCTCATCTGACTCTGATGCTGCTGCGGTCATGGCCTGTCCAGTGGGACTTGATACCATGGTTCCTGATCCGTCAGATAGTGACAATGATTCCTCCATGGTCGCAGTAGCAAAGGAGCAAACGCTGGTGGACGCACTTGTTACTGCAGTGCTTGAGACTTTTAAAATGGAGGATGTGGCCACGGAGGTGGCTGTCCCTTTTGGTACTGCACCTCGTGCAGATAGGGTGTTCCCTTACCCTCCCTATTTTGACAAGCTTGTCTATAACCAAAGCAAACTTTTGTGGTCCCAAAACGTTTTTGCAGTATGTTACACCTTTGGGGAATCACTTATTCACCCTTTCCTAACCAATGGAACCACAATGCTCCTAATTCACTCCCTGGTTATCACTCACCTTGACTACTGCAACTCTCTCCTCATTGGCTTACCTTTAAACAGACTATCCCCCCTTCAGTGAATACCACTGCCAGACTCATCCATCTTACAAACCGATCAGCGTCTGCTACCCCTCTCTGCCAATCCCTCCACTGGTTGCCACTCACCCAACAAATTAAATTCAAAATACTAACAATAAGTTAATAAGCCATCCGCAACCCTGCCCCCAGCTACATCACTAACCTAGTCTCAAAATAACCTAATTGTCCTCTTCGTTCCTCCCAAGACCTCCTGGTCTCTAGTTCCCGCATCTCCTCCTCCCATATTCACCTCCAGGACTTCTCCCGAGCTTCTCCCATCTTCTGGAATTCCCTACCCCAATCTGTCAGACTGTCTCCAAATCTTTCCAATTTTAGGCGATCGCTGAAAACTTTTCTCTTCAGAGAAGCCTATCCTGCCTCCACCTAACAACCACACTTTTTATTTTCTCCATCAGCTCATCCCCCACAGTTATTACCCTCTCGTATCACTTGACCCTCCCTTCTACATTGTAAGCTTTAACGAGCGGGGCCCTCTTACTACTCCTGTATTGAATTGTATTGTAATTGTACCCTGTAATTGTATCTGCCCTAATGTTGTAAAGCACTGCACAAACTGTAGGCGCTATATAAATCCTGTGTAATAATAATATTAAAAAAGTGGATTCCCCGTCCTTTAAAGACCCAGCAGATAGGAAAACGGAGTCTGTGGCTGTGCAGCATGTTCACTATGGCAGGTTCAGCAATGCGACCAATCCTGGCCTCGACCCTGGGATCCCAGACACTGACTGAATGGACCAAGCTTTTGCGCCAAGGTCTGGGGAATGAGCAGGTTCCCGCTGCTTATGTTGATTTGGCGCACCATTTGGTCCAAGGGCTACAGTTTGTATGTGAAGCATCTCTGGATGTGACTACTCTTCTGTCCAAGCTTTCCGGTTCAGTGGTAGGGATTAGACTTGTGCTGTGGCTTAAGAACTAGTCTGCAGACCAAGCCTCTAAGAAAGCGCTCATTGATCTGCCCTTTCAAGGCGATCGCTTGTTTGGGGCTACCCTGGATGACATCATTAAGGGTGTCAAAGGGGGAAAAAGTACCTTCCTGCCACAGTCTAAGAAAGTGAAGGGGCCTTGTAAACATGGGCCTTCTTTCTCAGCCCATAAGAAATTATTTCAAGCCCCGGGACTGCAGACAAGGGAAACCGATCTTTCAAGTCTTCCACTGGTGATTTCAAGCAATCGTGGTTTGGTAAGCCTAGAGCGGGCTTCCTCAGCCCGCAGACAAGACCCCTTCAGCATGTAGGTCTGCCCTCGACCATTGCTGGGGTGGGGGGACATCTTCGCTGGTTTCCAGCCTCATGGACCTCCTTCATGAGCATCAAGGAGATCCACGAGATGATTCTTTTAGGGGTACCCAGAAAGTGGGGCAAAGTTTGTCCATTTCGGGTTTTTTAGTCCCTGGATCTCCTTGTGCGGATATAATTCCTGCAAAGGTCCGGGTGAGGTCCACACTACCTAAGGTCCCCCCCATCCCTGTCAAGGGAATTTGATTACCTAGGTCTGATTTGTATTCTGACCAGGGGGGTCCTTGACAAACTTCAGGAACCAGGTCCTGATTTCCCGGCTGCTGTCACACAGAGAGTTCTGTCTCCTGACTTGCATGCATGTTCTGGGTCCGGTGGTATCTACCTTCAAGACAGTACTGCTTGTACAGACCTGCATGCAGCTCCTTCAGCAGGTTCGGTTCCACAGGAGGACACCAAGGTTTGTGGCGAGGTCACGGGTTCCTCTGGTAAACACTGCAGTTGTCCTAGTTCAACTGCGAGGTCAACACCTTCCTCTCCTTCTGCTGTGCAGAAGTCTTCTGGTCATTCTGGTAGCTGTAAACATCCCTTGGGGGCTGCCTCTAAGAGAGGACCAGTTGTCCCAAGGGCTGAGCTTCCATCCTGCTTTACAGTCGCTGGTTTTAATGGGTTAGCTATTGAAAGCTAGGTACTGAGGGATAGAGGTTTGTCGGGATCAGTGATCCTTACTATGTTGAAGGCGAGGAAGTCAACTTCTAGCAAGGTACACCATCGTACATGGAAAGTGTACATTTCTTGGTGTGAGTCGATTGGCGCTCATCCTCGCTCCTTTTCTATAGCTCGGATCATGACCTTTCTTAAACGGGGTGTTGAGCAGAGGTTGGCCTTGAGTAACATCAAGGGCCAGGTGTCTGCCTTAGCAATCTTCTTTCAGCGACCCCTAGCCATGCACTCTTTAGTTCATACCTTCATTCAAGGATTCAGACACGTGGCTCCACCTGTACGGTCTCTTTTGCCGCCATGGGATTTGAACTTAGTACTCTGTTCTCCAGAAACATCTATTTGAGAATATTCGGGAGATTCCCTTATCTATGTTGTCCCAGAAGGTGACATTCTTGGTGGCTATTACATCTGCCCGTAGGGTTTCGGAGTTGGCGGCATTATCCTGTCGTACCCCCTATTTAGTGGTCCACAGAGACGGGGTGGTTCTTCGTCCCTGTCCATTGTTCCTACCTAAAGTGGTGTCGGACTTCCATTTGAATGAGGACATTGTGTTGCCTTCCCTGTGTCCCAAGCCGACTCATCCCAAGGAATTTGCTTTGCATACATACCTTGGATGTGGTTTTTGCGATTCCGGTGTATCTGGAAGCCACGGAGTCCTTTCGGATGTCAGACTCAATTTTGTGGTTACACAAGGACCAAGGAAAGGGCTGGCCTCCTCTTCGGCCACCATCTCCAGATGGATCAGACAGATGGTGTCTCAGGACTATTCTATTAAATGTCTGGTTCCTCCTTTCCCTGTCATGGCGTATTCCCCTCGGGCACTTAGTACTTCTTGGGCTTTCCGCCATGAAGCGTCAATATCGCAGGTGTGCAAGGCAGCCACTTGATCGTTGGTGTAGACATTTTAGCATCTGCGGATGCTTCTTTTGGCCGCAAAGTTTTGCAGGCTGCTGTTTAAGAGGGGACTCTTCCCTCTTGAGGGGGTGTTCTTTCTTTCACATTTTTATTTTTCAGATGGGGCACCTTTGACCCGGTTAGGGCTCTTGTGGTTAGCCTTGGGTTATTTTCCCCACCCCTCATTTTATTTTGGCATTGCTTTTGGATGTCCCAATGGTCAAAATTAAAGGAGGCACTGTGTCCGTCGATGAACCAAGGAGACAATGGGATTTTTGTGCTCAGTGTAAAATCCAGTTCTCAGTGTTCATCGACGGACACAGCACCCATCCCTCTATGGAGTTTAGATACTTCTATTACTGCTTGCTACTAAACTGAATATCTAGAGCAGGGAGGGGGTTATATACCAGCTGAGGATGGCCCATGGGGCATAGCCAAGTTTTATGTTCTGCCTAGTCCTACTCCTGCAGAGTCAACATAACCCAATATATACCGCACTGAACACTGTCCTCCTTCTGCACTGTTACCACCGAGGAACTCCTCTCCATGGCCCACCTCACCACCTGTCCCCTGGACCCTGTCCCCTCACAATTACTGTGACTACCTTCCCGCTGTATCCTAGACTCCCTAACCCACATCTCCAACCTCTCCCTCTCCTCTGGCATCTTTCCCTCCCCACTCAAACATGCACTGGTTACCCCCATACTTATAAAACCCTCACTTGACCCCACCTGTTTGAATAAATTAAGACCCATCTCCCTACTCCCTTTGCCTCCAAACTCATCGAACGCCTAGTCCAGGACTGAATGAGTTGCTACCTCACTGACAACAACCTTCTCGACCCTCTACAGTCTGGCCTTCGCCCACAACATTCCACTGAAACTGCCCTACTAAAACTCACCAACGACCTACTTACTGCTAAAACCACTGGCCAGTACTTCATACTCATACTCCTGGACCTCTCTGCTGCTTTTGACACAGTTGACCACCCGCTCCTCCTCAGCAAACTCCACTCCCTTTGCCTCTGTGATTCTGCTTTATCCTGGTTCTCCTCCTACCTATCTCAGCGCACTTTCAGTGTTACTTAAAACTCCATCTTCTCTGATCCTCTTCCTCTTTCTGTTGGGGTACCTCAAGGCTCTGCCCTTGGGCCCCTCCTATTCTCTCTCTATACCTCTTCCCTGGGCCAGTTGATAACCTCCCATGGCTTTCAATACCACCTCTATGCTGGCGACACCCAGATCTATCTCTCCACTCCTCAACTCACCCCTTCGATCTCCTCACGGATCACCAACTTACTGAATGACATATCTGGATGGATGTCACACCACTTTTCCAAACTCAATCTTTCTAAAACTGAGCTTGTTATATCCCCCCCCCCCCCATGACTTTACTATTAAGATCAACCAAAACCATTGGTCCCTCTACACATGCCAGGGGGCTGGGTGTAAGCCTTGACTATAACCTCTCCTTCAGAACCCACATCCATTCCACCATCCTTCGGTCTATTGTGAATGCCGCTGCTAGACTCATACAACTCACTAACCAATCCGTGACTGCTGCCCCTCTGCCAATCCCTTCACTGGCTTCTGCTACTCCACCGTATAAAATTCAAAATACTAATTACAACATATAAGGCCACCCACAACATCTCCCCCAGCTACATTACCAACCTCCTCTGCAGATATCGCCCAAATTGTCCCCTCCGCTCCTCCCCGGACCTTCTGCTCTCTAGCTCCCTTATTACCTCCTCCCTTGCTTGCCTTCAGGACTTCTCCAGAGCCTCTCCCATCCTCTGGAACTACCTGCCCCGGTATGTCCGATCAGCCCCTACCCTGTCCACCTTTAGGAGATCCATGAAAACTCATTTATTCAGGGAAGCCTATCCCTCACCCACCTAAGAACTGTACCTGAGCCACCCCAATCAACCTATCCCCTGCAGGTATTACCTTTTGTACCACCACCCCCCTCCCTTTAGAATATAAGCTCTACGAGCAGGGCCCTCCTGTCCCTTCTGTATTGAACTGTATTGTAATTGTATTGTATGCCCCCCCCCCCCCCTACATTGTAAAGCTCTGCGTAAACTGTTGGCACTATATAAATCGTGTATAATAATAATAATAGTCAAGCTTAAAGGAGGCACTGTGTCGGTCGATGAACACTGAGAAATGGATTTTATGGTGAGTACAAAAATCCCATTTTTTTAGACAGCTGAATGTACATTAATACCTGTGTTTTCAAGCCTTTTAATGCACAGTTAAAGTGGTTGTCAACTCATGACAACCACTTAAACCTACAGGTAGGCCTATACTGCATATGATATGAAGTGTACTGTGATGTGCCCACAAGAAGTGGCCTCTGTGCCCTTTCTTCACTGACATTGTGCCGCGATTGGCGGCTCCTGTGCACATGGGCGGGAATGACGTCACGCTGCTCCTGAAGGAAGAGGGGCGAAGATGGCCGCTTCCTACTGTGGGGACAGCATGGGCTTCCAATGCAGGTAAGTGTCACATAATAGGACAGTATGCGATGCATACTAGCCTATTATGCTCCTACATTGCAGGGTAATTCAGTGCAACGAAGAGGAAGTAAGACCCAGAAGCATAAACAGAGTCTTCAGGGCCCACTGACTCCTTCCCACTGATCCTGAGGCCCTTTACTCCTATCGCAAGTTCCTTTATTATAGTACCGCAGCGGGGCCCTTTACAAGTTCTGCAGCGGGCCCCCTTTCTACCATCTTTGGGCCTTCCCATGGTGGTAAAATGCCAGGGCCCGGTCACAATTGCAACCTTTGCAATCCTGAGAGCCGGTTCACACAGGGGCGACTTCGCTAGGCGCTTTGAAAGCAACTTCAGCGCGACTTTGGGCAATTTATAGCGCGACTTACAACACGACTTCATACCAGGCGACTTTGCTGTGGCCAATCAAAGAATTCTATTCTTTTCACTGTGAAGTTGCTTCTTTTTAGATGGGGTTCCGACTTGGAGGCGATTTCCATTGATTTCTATGGGCACAAGTCGGATAGAAGTCGCCTCAAAGTAGTACAGGAACCTTTTCTGAAGTCGGAGCGACTTCAGTAGTGTACATTTAGACCGCTCCCATTCACTTCTATGGGATTTCACTTTGCAAGCGACTTGGAGCGGCACAAGTCGCCTCCCAAGTCGCTGTAGTGTGAACCGGCTCTGATAGTTCCCTCACATGTGTCAGTAGTTTTTAATTTTATTATTTTTTTACCATTTCATTTTATTTCTTTTACAATTTTACTTTTACAATTTTTTTACAATTTTTTTTTAGGATCTTTGTTGGGCTTTGATGAGTATCAGGGGTCTAAACAAACCTCAGCTCTCAATTTTCATCTGTGTAGCCTCAGCTGCACAGAATGAATGGTTAGGAATAGCTGTGCCTCGAGCCTCCCATTCATTCAGAAACGGAAGTAGTAAAAACAGTTAACTATTCTTCAGTTGTGAATGAACCAATCAGTACCAATCACTGACTCTGTTCATTCAGAAAAGGAAGGAGCCGGTAAATGACAAATTTACCGACCCGTTCCCATCTCTCCATCATCTTCTACAGCAGCTGGCAAGAGAGAGGAGGGGGGAAGACAGTAGCTCGGGGGGGGGGGGGGGCAGGGAACAGCAGAAGGCACGGAAGACGACAAGGGACGGGGGGGGGGGGGGGCTCGATGACAGAAGGGGGGAGGAGAGAGAACGGTCGACGACATCTTCTACTACCTCTCTACCCTTGCCCAGCCATTTAAACAGTAAATGGCCGAGGAAGGAAAAGACTTACTTGTCTCAGTCACTAACCATGACTAACCAAGTAAGTGTTGACTTCTTATCAATTGACAAAAATGATGAAGGCAAAGACTTACTTACCCTCCGAGCTCCGTGTCGATAAGGATTGGTAAGTAAGACACGTCGACTCCGATGTGTCTACTTTTAACTCTCGACTCCAAACAAATCTGGGGACTATGAGTAGTTTCGGGTTGTTTCTAGGATTTTTTTTTAACATTTTTTTAACATTTTCATTTTAACAT
>BLSH010323302.1:0-19659 GCA_018402905.1 Glandirana rugosa | reverse complement strand
GTACTGCCCCTCCATTTTAGCACCTCAAGAAATGAGATAGGCAGTCATAAAATAAAAGCTGCGGAAATTCCAGAAAATGTACCCTACTTTGTAGACGCTATAACTTTTGCGCAAAGCAATAAATATACGCGATTTTGCTTTTTTTTTACCCGAGACATATGGCTGAATGCATTTTGGCAAAAATTTATGACTAAAATTTAGTTTATTGTATTTTTGTAATAACATAAAGTTGAAAATATCATTTTTTTTCAAAATTTCCGTTATATTTTTGTTTATATCGCAAAAATTAAAAAGCGCAGTGGTGAACAAATACCACCAAAAGAAAGCTCTATTTGTGGGAAAAAAAGGACGCCAATTTCGTTTGGCTACTGCATTGCATGACCGCGTAATTACCATTTGAAGCGGCGAAGTGCCAAATTGCAAAAAGGGCTCCGGTCCTAAAGCAGCAAATCCTTCCGGGGCTGAAGTGGTTAAAGGAGTTCAGCCAAAGTTCATTTGGCTGTACTCCTGTGGATCACAGGAGTGCACTTCGTTCTGCACTCCTGTGACCTGTTTTAATCACATCGGTCCAGAAAGGATTTGCCCCCTTAATGACCAGGCCACTCTTTGCGCTTCGGCACTGCGTCGCTTTAACCGACAATTGCGTGGGTGTGCGACACTATACCCAAACAAAATTTATGTCCTTTTTTTTCCCCACAAATAGAGCTTTATTTTGGTGGTATTTGATGATCTCTGCGGTTTTTATTGTTTGAGCTATAAACAAAGAGCGACAATTTTGAAAAATAATTTTTTTTTGTACTTTCTGCTATAATACATATCCAAAAAAAATATATAAATAAAAAACTAATTTTATTCATCAGTTTAGGCCAATATATGTTCTTCTACATATTTTTTTTTTACTGGTAATGGCGGCGATCTGCGATTTTTATCAGAACTGCGACATTGCAGCGGACAGATCGGACACTTTTGACACTTTTTTGGGACCAATGACATTTATACAGCAATCAGAGCTAAAAATAGCCACTGATTACTGTATAAATGTCACTGGCAGTGAAGGAGTTAAACTCTAGGGGGCGATCAAGGGGTTAACTGTGTTCCCTCAGCGTGTTATAACTGTGTGGGGGCTGGGCTGGCAGGGACATGACAGATCTCACTGTTCCCGATGACAGTAGATCTCCATCATGTCCCCTGACAGAACGGGGATCTGCCTTGTTTACATTAGCAGATCCCTATTCTGTCTGCCTCTGTAGAAAGGGATCGAAGGTCGCCGGTGGACATCAAGCCCGCTATCTCCTGTGCAGGGACCGCCATACAGCAACCGAGATTAGCGCAGGAGAGCTGACCTCAAACGACGGCGGCTGGTCGGCAAGTGGTTAAAGCGGAGGTCCGCCAAGTAAAAACTAATTAAAAGTCAGCAGCTACACATATAGTGTATATGTGTATAATATAATGTGTAATAATAGGACACTCACCTGTCCTGGAGTCCAGCGATATCGGCACCCGCCGCCGATCTTCAGATCGGAGGTTGGGTGCAGCCGCCTCCATTGCGGGTAAAGGAATCCGGACATGTAGCATTACAGCTTCACGCCGGGCACCTTACCGCACATGTGCGAGGCTCCACTGCGCTCTGCTATTGGCCAGGCGGCCAGTAGCAGAGCGAGCATGGAGGAGGGAGTCGGCCTGCTGACGTCAGCAGCTGCGACGGCCGGCCAGAGCTCCCGGATGCGTGGAAAGGGACACTTGTTTAAAGACAGGTGTCCTCTCCCCCCCCCCCCGAAAGGTGCCAAATGTGACACCTGAGCAGGGGTAGGCAACCTGCGGCCCTCCAGCTGTTGCAAAACTACAAGTCCCATCATGCCTCTGGGAGTAATTGTACCTGTCAGCCTTGCAATGCCTCATGGGAAATGTAGTTCTACAACAGCTGGAGGGCTGCAGGTTGCCTACCCCTGCACCTGAGGGGGGGAGGAATCCAACCAGTGGAAGTTCCACTTTTGGATGGAACTCTGCTTTAAGCAGACAGCAGGCTGAAGCCCACTGCCGGCTGATGTCACAGAGGCGATGCAGGCTGGGGTAAGATCACAACAATGAAGTCGGGATCCGCCCACTTGCCTGGACTGGCACCCGGCTCAGCCTGTCAGCGATCCACTGAGAGCCTTAGCCGGCCACTCCCGCCCCCTCCACAGCCCAGCGCACAGCGGTGACTGACAGTCGCCAGCTCTCTGCTGAGGGAGCGTGAGAACTGAGCGGTCGGCGGTGTTAGATTTGGATCGCTCAGTTCTCGGTCTTAGAGTCGGCGGAAGACAGATGTGCATCCACCCAGGTATGTGTGATTCTGAAAAAAATAAAAAACATACTTCTGTTTTAACGCAAAGCATCCCTGTAGTCTATATAGCAAGGAAAACTTTTGGTATTATGAGGTTAACCCACACAACTTGGAGCAAAGTTTTGCATTTAGCATTCTCTCATTGTCTGTTGAAAATATTTTGGAAAGAAACGTGTGAATACATTTGTGTTCATAGATTTTTTTTTTTTCTGGTGTCAGTGTTAGCTTTTTTTTTTTTTTTTGACTCCCCCCACCCCACCTTCACGAACCCTCCTTTGAGAGTGGCAAACATTGGAGGTTTGCGTTTTTTTTAGTATAAAGCCCCATACACACCATTCAATTTTCTGTAGACTTTTGTCTTCAGATTTACCAAAACCATATAATATAAGGTCAAACCTTAAGACCCCTTTTACACCAAGGTGTTTTTCATGCGTTTTTGCGCTAAAATTAGCACATAAAAAGCACATCAAAAACGCCCCCCATGCATCTCAATGGATGCTTTCACACCAAGGCGTCGCGCTTGCTAGGCATTGCTAAACGTCCTGCAAGCAGCATCTTTTCAGCTTGTTTTGTGCGCTCAAAATAGCGCTTCAAAAACGCCCATGTGATTTAAAAATAATGGTTAAGCGCTCGAAAAGCGCTTGAAAAGCACATGAAATGTGCACTGAGGCTGTGGGGAAGGTCGCATGTTCGGAATGCAGTGTAGAATTCTGGGAAACCAGGAAATCCTGTTGTGAGGAGAAGAGGAGAGAGAAACGCACACATTGCCTCTGTTTCTACCTCTGAGGATGGTTTCCCAAAAAAGTAGCTCGAACATCAGGAGCAGCTCAAAATATTCCATCTTCAATCCGTACTCTCTCTTCCTCCACGAAATACCAGGAAGTGAACAGGATGTGATGTAGAGGGGTGGGGTTGTTAGGAAACACAAACGCTTCAAAAGCGCTTCAAAAACAAAATTAGCGGTGTGCTACTTATAGTGTTAGGGCTTCAAAAGCACGGTAAAAACGCAAACATGGCGTTATACAGGCTTTTACAGGCTTTTTTACAACACCTTGGATGTGAAAGGAGCCTCAGAGTTTCAATTTGCATGCAATCAGGCAGGCCCTTGCACTACATGGTTTTGGTAAATCTGAAGACAAAAGTCTACAGAAAATCTAATAGTGTGTAAGGCACCAGACATGCATTCACCCTAGTTTAAAATAGGTAATTCGTTTTAAAATGCAAAACACCTGCCTCTGATGTATTTATGTGGCAGGGGTGTAATAAGAAAAACAAAGCTTTATGGCTATATAAGCCTGAATGGCTGATAACATTGTGATCTGGTTCTCTGCATGCTTGCAGTCTATCAAGAAAGACTTCTTGGCCGTGCAGCGAACCATATCAAGTGTTTCACAAGGGAAAAGTAAACTTGTTAATTACTTTAGTGTCAGAGTCTGCATCTTCTCCCCTGCAGACTGTTGTGTCATAGAATCAAAATTGTTGTAATAAAGAAAAATGCCTAGTACACACGATCAGAAAATCGGACAAAAAATATAGCTTTCGTAGCGATCGTACGATAATCTTATTGTTAGTTAATAGCTGATCACGACAGTTCGGGCAAAATTATCACAAGGGACAAACACATTTTTTTCTCGTATGATACCAGAATAAACGATTTTTGTTTAATTAGTACAGTATTTGTCTGAAAAAAATTGGAAGACCCAGACAACACATGCTCAAAAATGAAAGAATACATTGCAATACAACACATTACATCACTTCTGCAGTATTCTGTTGTATGAGAATTTTCATAACTTTAGTAACCTTTAGTAAATCCACACAATCTAATTTCTATTCCTCTTCTGCCTAGAACCAGCCTCCCCTTTTCCTGTGCCCTTTGGAATGCCCGCCCTGTTTGTAACAAACTTACCACCGTCCATGACCTATTTATCACAAACTCCTTCAACCTACTTGCAATTACGGAGACCTGGCTTCAAGATTCTGACTTTTCTTGATTGGTTGCCCTCTCCCATGGTGGCCTCCTGTGGACTCACTCTCCCAGGCCTAGTGGGGTCCCTAACTCACATTCATACATATACTAGGGCCAATTTTACACAGGATCTAATTAACCTACCAGCATGTCTTTGGAGTGTGGGAGGAAACCAGAGTACTCGGAGGAAACCCACGCAGGCAGAGGGAGAACATCCAAACTCCAGGCAGGTAGTGTCATGGTTGGGATTCGAACCAGCGACCCTTTTGCTGCTAGGTGAAAGTGCTACCCACTTTCATTGAGAATTTCTGTGATCTATCGGCCTCCTGGACCGGTATCAAGCTTCCTTGACAACTTCTCTGCCTGGCTACCCTACTTTCTTTCTTCTGAAATTCCAACAATCATTCTTGGTGACTTCAACATCCCTGCTAATCCTAACACTCCTGCTACTTCAAACTTTCTGAGGCTAACCTCCTCTTTTGACCTAAAACAATAGACCAGGGGTCCTCAAATTATGGCCCTCCAGTTGTTCAGGAACTACAATTCCCATCATGCCTAGTCATGTCTGTGAATGTCAGAGTTTTACAATGCCTCATGGGATGTGTAGTTCCGCAACAGCTGGAGGGCCGTAGTTTGAGGATGCCTGCAATAGACACATGCTTCTACTCACTCTGATGGCAACTGCCTTGACCTCATATTCTCCTACCTATGCACTCCACGCAACCTCTCCAACATTTCTTTTCCTCTCTCTGATCACCACCTTATTAGTTTCACTCTCTTCTTGTCTTCCTCCTCCTTGCCTTCCAGCTACCAATTACCTGTAGAAACCTTTGCCATCATAACCCTTCTCTTCTTCTTTTTTCTGCTACAGATTCTCTACGACAAAATCTCATCCTTGTCCTGCCCCAAACTGGCCACTTCTATATACAACAGCTCACTGTCATCCACCGAGATACCTTGGCCCCCCTCACTACACACAAAATCAGGCCCCCCGACCGCTACAACCCTGGCAGACAGACAATACAGGAAGCCTAAAAAAAAAAGAGCCGCGCTCTTGTGTGCCTGTGGCATAAAACTAAGTCAAAGCAAGATTTCAGCCAATATAAATCTACCCTCCAAAAATACCATTCCTGCCTCCACACTGCCAAACAGACCTACTTTATCACTCTTATTAACAACCTCTCACGGAGCCCCCCGTCAACTCTTTTACCTTTAACGCTCTACTTTGTCCTCCATTACCTCCACCCACTAACTTACTCACTGCATAGGAGATTGCTAATCACTTTAAAAATAAGATTGATACAATTCGTCTCGAAATCTCCACTCTACATATTTCTCACTCCCCTCATACTCTTTGTCCTCCAGCACAATCAATACTCTTATTTAACCCAGCTACTATAGAGGAAGTCACTAAACTTCTCTCTAACGCCCACCTGACCTCCTGCCCCCTGGACCCCGTTCTTTCTAAAATACTACAGTCACCCTCTGACTCTATCCTACACTCTTTAACTCATATCTTCAACCTCTCCCTCTCTACTGGCATCTTCCTTAACCCTCTAAAACATGCACTAGTCACTCCCATACCAAAAAAGGCCACACTGGACCCTACCAATCTTAATAACCCAAGACCCATCTCCTTACTCCCTTTTGCCTCCAAAATCCTTGAACGTTTAGTCTACAACCGACTGAGTGACCACCTCACTGAAAATAACCTTCTTGATCCCCTTCAGTCTGGATTTCGTCCACAGCACTCCACAGAAACTGCTCTCCTAAAACTCACAAACGACTTACTAACAGCTAAAACCAACGGTCATTATTCCATTATTCCGTTCTCTTACTCTTGGACCTCTCCGCTGCCTTTGATACAGTTGATCACCCCCTACTCCTCAAAAAACTCTATTTGCTTGGTCTCCATTGCTGTGCTCTCCGTTGGTCCGAATCTTACCTATCTCCCCGCACCTTCAGTGTCACTTACAACTCCACTTCCTCCTCTCCAACTCCTCTTACCATTGGAGTTCCCCAAGGTTCTGTCCTTGGACCCCTACTATTCTCGATCTACATGCCCTCCCTGGGTCAGCTGATAACCTACCATGGCTTCCGCTATCATTTATATTCCGATTACACCCAAATCTATCTCTATACCCTTCAGCTCACCCCTTCAGTCTCCTCACAGATCACTGCTTTACTAACAGACATATCAGCCTGGATGTCACACCACTTCCTCAAACTGAATCTATCTAAAACTGAGCTCATGATATTTCCTCCCCCACGTGCCCCTTCCCCTGACTTCTCTGTTAAGATCAATGGCACAACTATTAGTGAGTGCCCACATGCCAGTGTGCTAGGGGTAACCCTAGACTCTGAACTGTCCTTTCAGGACCACATCCAATCCCTGTCCAAATCATGCCGCCTCAGTCTCCGCAACATCTCTAGAATATGCCCCTTTTTAACCAATGACACCACCAAGCTTCTAATTCACTCTCTGGTTATTTCTCGCCTCGACTACTGCAACTCTCTCCTCATTGGATTACCTTTGCATACATTATCCCCCCTTCAGTCCATAATGAATGCTGCTGCAAGACTTATCCACCTTACCAACCACTCAGTGTCCTCCACCCCTCTCTGCCAATTTCTTCGCTGGCTTCCACTCACCCAACAAATAAAATTTCAAAGTACTAACAATAATTTACAAAGCCATCCACAACTCTGCCCCCAGCTACATCTCTAACCTAGTCTCAAAATACCAACCAAGCCGCCCTCTTTGGTCCTCCCAAGAGCTCCTGCTCTCTAGCTCCCTTGTCACCTCCTCCCATGCTCGCCTCCAGGATTTCTCCAGAGCTTCTCCCATCCTTTGAAACTCCCTACCCCAATCTGTCTGACTGTCTCCTAATATATTCATCTTCAGACGATCCCTGAAAACCTTTCTTTTTAAAAAAATCCTATCCTGCTTCTATCTAATACACTATCTTACTTTCTACATCAGCTCATCCCCCACAGCTATTATCTTTTGTATCAATTGATTCCTCTTGTACCAAATTGTGATGTAACTGTACTGTCTGCCTTCATTTTGTAAATCGCTGCGCAAACTGTTGGCACTATATAAATCCTGTATAATAATAATAATAACCGCCTCTTTTTGAGGTTTCAATACGAGACTATAATGCAAAAAAAACCCAAAAAAAACAGACGATATTGTCATCGTGTGTATGAGGCTAAGTTGGTGGAGAGCAGGTCAGGCCAGCCATCTTTGGAGCGATTAAAACGAAGGCACAAAGTTGATTTCATAAAACACCACTTATAATTATAAATACATTTCTTTCTTGTCCATTGAGGGACACAGGAATTCTTGAAAGCAGATCTAAACTCTGTCAATCAACATTTTTTTTAAATCCTTATCCTGCTAGCATTAGTAAATGGATAGAAAGGTATATTACATTTTTTTTGTTTTAACCTTTCTTTACATTTTGTAGTTGCTTCTTGGTTTCTGGGCTAGGCCAAAATGATGTTATATATCTTATGAGTTTTCATGGGCATTTTTTTTTCTTTGACCTGGAAGAGGGGATTTCTTAGCTAAGAACACCCTCCTGCCCGCATGCCTGAGTTAAAGGCAAATGGAGTCCAGGAACGAAATGCTACAGGAATCATCTGCCCTTACTCAAGATGGCTGTAGCTAGAAATGCCAGGGGGTGTTTTTCAAAGTGATTTCTCTACAAAATAATATACTAGGGGCTGGGTTCACACTATCGCCACATGCGGCTCCCAGCAGGGGTCTGGTGTGTCCAGGTTCACCGTTTCAGGTCCGATTTCAGCCCGAATTTTTGGCTGAATTCGGACCTGAAACGGACCAAAAGATGCACAGGGCCCCTGTGCAAATTCGCATTGGAGCCGCAACAGAGATATGTGAACCGGCTCCAAAGAGAGCCAGACAAAATCTCCTGCTATTGCGAATTGGATGCAGTAAAACTGCATCCAATTCGCAATAGTGTGAACCCTGCCTGAGACATGGGTGAGTTTGCTTTGAATAGTACAATGAATTAAATGACATTTTCAGTTTGTGGTACTTGGATACAGTTCTGCTTTATCCTTCAGGTTATACTGCATCCTATAGGAGGAATTGACAATGGCTAAAAAAAAACAAACAAAAAAAGAAAAACAAACCCTAGGATAACCCCTACCACTACATACTACCTACTAGCCATCCATGAGATCATGGATGGCTAGATTCCATCTCCCCCATCTCTTATAGCAACCGGTGGTAGATCCCCCCGGCTAAAATGAAAATGAAAATGCAATAAGTTTCCTATGAGACAAACAGGGCCATCTATTTGGGCTCTTTTCCACAGAACTTTCTCTTCAGGCCCATAGGGGCCGTTTGCTCCGAGTGACAACATACATAATCTCTTGATATATCTCTGAGACACCAATAAATTCCCATTCATGGAAAGGTGTCCGAAAATGGATGCAAATCGCTGAAACGGATCAAACTATACACCCAAACATCTTACAGCAGACGGTTGACTCCGTTGGCATCTCCCCTGATGAAGGGCCCCATTTGGACCCGAAACGTTCAACGTTGGGTATTGGGACATTGAACATCATCCCTTTCCATCCTTGGACAACGGACTGTCCATGTCATCATCCAAGCTATGTATCCACCTATCCACAGTTAATTCTGTGATGAACCATATGTATTTGATCCGTGTACAGAGAATGTATATTCTTTTTAGATCTGACATGCGTCCCTCTATTGCAGAGTGATCAAAATATTTTAAATAAATACGACTTTTGTTACAAATTGTTTTCTTTGTGGTGTATTGCTGCCTATTAGAGTCCCACTCAGGGGGTCTTTCTCTGTTTGATTCTAGCACTACCTACTGGCCTAGGAGAATGGACATCTTTTCTTCAGCTCTGCTATGTAAAAACTGGCCTATTTTTGCTAACTTTTTTTTTTCCTCCAATCAAGATGTATTTTCTACATCACTGCTGTAGGTGTGTTTATTTTCAGTTATCTAGCGTGGTCAGCCTGGCTTTTAGACACTATGCCCACACCTCACTGGACTGGACGTTGCAGAGATAATCTGGAAGTGAACTTCAGGCATGGGGCTTGTTTCGGTAAAAGTTAGTTATGGAGCTCTGGGTCCAGAGCTGCTGACCATGTCTCAGCACTTGCCCCTGTCTTTGAAGATTTAGTGGGTAGGCCAGTTGGGCTGAGTACCAGGAGCTATTTAATTTATTTAGGCGGCTCCTGCTCTTTATCTCATCCCGGATGTTACCTCCATTGTCTGCACGTGATTCGGTTACATTGCCATTTCTTCTTTCCGATAGAATGATTACTTTCCGGATGGACCCTGAAAAGGTGCACTGGCTTCTGGGTCCACCTTTTCTAGGTGGCATAGGCAGACTACCATCCAAGCTTATGATCTTAAAGATCAGGTTACCCCTACCTATCAAGGCACACACTTCTTGGTCTGTGAACGTCAATAAGCGGCAATGAAGCAACTGCTTCCCAGATTTGCAAGGCTGCCACCTGGTCTTCTAAACACACATTCATGAAGTTTTACCAGATGACTGTTTTGACCTCATCTAATACCAGCTTCAGGTACTTCAGGAGACTCTGCAACTGAACTGAACTGCAAGCGTTACCCAGCTCTGTTTTTTTCTTGGGCTTGATAGCATTTGCTGTGTTGTCTACCCCTCAGATGGACTGCTTTTGGATGTGCCAAAGTTGGAAGACTTCCTTTCTCCCTCTTGGACAAGAAAGAAAAAGGTTTTCTTTTGTACTCGCCGTAAAATCCTTTCTTGGAGGACACAGTTGCCACCCCTCTTTATTTTATAATCATGCTCTCGGTAATGCTTTGTTACAAAACTAAGGAATGCTGGTAGTGTGAACAATTATCCTGGACTAGGCTATGGTATTTTTATGTTTGCCAGTGTCCAGTTCTCCTGTAAGCAGCAGTAAAACTCAAATGGATCCCAAGAAAAGGGATTTTATGGTTAGTTCAAAAATATTATTTTTTTCAAAGTGCTTCCCACATAGCAACAACAATTACATGTTTGGGAAACAAAGGTAATAATAATTTTAAAAAATGTACGGAACTCTTATGTTACGAACTAGGAGCGCAGAGAGAGAGCACACAGAGGCCAATCACATAAAAACCGGACACACGGGCGTTTATTGGGGATCTTTGGGGTACAAACAACAGGAGAACTAGCTCCACTACACACAGAAGACACAGCACAGGAAATGTATCTCCAGGACACAGTCTGGGACAAAAAAAGGGGGAAATAGTCCATAAGGCTAGTAATCCAGGGGGCCCAGGCCGGACGAAGATTGGCCTGACAGGGGTGAGCATGGCAGGGGTTAAAAGTCCTTGGCACAGGCAGAGGTGAATGCGGCAGGGGTTAAAGTCCTTAGCACAGGCAGAGGTGGGCACGGAAGGGGTTAAAATCCTTGGCACAGGCAGAGGTGAGCACGGCAGGGGTTAAAGTCCTTGTCATAGGCAGAGATTGGCACTGCAGGGGTTAAAGTCCTTAGAGTGGTAGTATGGCACAGCACGGATGGCCAGTTCACAGGCAGCTATATGGCACAGAAAGGGAAAATGACCTTCAGGGAAGTAGCAAGGGGTAACAGTCCATGGAGTGAGGATATAGCACATCAAAAGGGAAAAGTTCACAGGAGGCAGAAGGGTTCAAAGACTCATGCTGCGGAAGTTCAACTGTCCTAAAGAGGGAATGGAAGTGGCATCAGGGGATCCAGGCGGGACACAGGAGATTAAGTTTTTGGTACACAGAGCAGGGTTGACACAGCAGGGCAGTAAGTTCTCCACACAGGCAGGGCACAGGAGATTAAGTCCTTGACACATAGAGCAGGGTTGGCACAACAGGGCGGTAAGTCCTCATCACAGGCAGGGAACAGGGGGTTAAGTCTTGGGCACATCCAGGATACAGGCTAGTACACAGGGCAGCAATGAGGTACCGCAGGAACATACTCCAGACTCATAGGTCAACGATCCAGGAACAGTGAGTAGCAGGCCACAAGCTGGTACAGCAGAGTACCGAATCACAATCCAGGCACAATGACGGATGGGCAGCAATAGGCACAGCAAAGGTTCAGGGACTTAGGAGGACTGTGTGTCCTGCCATCAGCTTAACTGAAGCAGCAGTTGAAGAAAGAGCAGAGAAAAGCCCCACAGAACTAAAGTCCCCGCAGTGCAGAAAACAAAATCAGTCTCAGCAGTTCACGCATCATTTTCTAGTCTCCTAAGAAGACTTGCAGCCATGATCTCCTCTGTCCAACATTAACCACTTCCTTACTGGGCACTTAAACCCCCCTCCTGCCTGGACCAATTTTCAGTTTTCAGCGCTGTCGCTTTTGAATGACAATTGCGCGGTCGTGCGGCGTTGTACCCAAACAAAATTTGCGTCCTTTTTTTCCCACAAATAGAGCTTTCTTTTGGTGGTATTTGATCCCCTCTGCGTCATTTCTGATCGCCGCTATAAACAAAAAAAGAGCGACAATTTTGAAAAAAAAACAATATTTTTTACTTTTTGCTATAATAAATATTCAAAAATAAAATATATAAAAAAAATGTATTCATCAGTTTAGGCCGATATATATTCTTCTACATATTTTTGGTAAAAAAAATTGCAATTGGCGTTTATTGATTGGGTTGCGCAAAAGTTATAGCGCCTACAAACTATGGACATTGATTTATGGCGTTTTTATTATTATTTTTTTTTTTTACTGGTAATGGCGGCGATCTGTGATTTTTATCGGTACTGCGATATCGGGGCGGACATGTCGGACCTTTTTGACACTTTTTTGGGACCAATGACATTTATACAGCGATCAGAAATTTAAATGTCCACTGATTACTGTGTAAATGTCATTGGCAGTGAAGGGGTTAACCTGCAGGGGGCAGTGAAGGGGTTAACTATGTTCCCTGGGTGTGTTCTAACTGTGGGGGGGGGCGGGGTTGACAGGGGCATGACAGACCTAACTGATCCCAGTGACAGGGATCAGTAGATCTGGCATGCCCCCTCACAGAACAGGGAACCGCCGTGTTTACTTCGGCGGTTCCCCGTTCCTCATCTCTGTAAGGAGATTGCGGGTCTCCGGCGGAAATCGGGTCTGCCCAACCCGCGGGCACGCTCCCACAGCGTGCAGCGGCACGTGCGCGTGCCGCTCGCGCCCGCGGGAGCGCGCCCAGCACGAGACAAATGGGAGGACGTCTATTGACGTCCTCCCGGCATTTTAGAGCCGCGCTGTAGCCGTCATTCGGCTATGGCGCGGATGGCAGGTGGTTAAAGTAAAAGCTCACCAGTTTGTCCCCCTTCATTTTTAACTGTGGTATTGTGAATCCAGTCACACACCTTCTGGTGCCGATGCATCTGCCTTTATCCTCAGCAGGATACAATAATTTATGCACTCCTTCTGAGGGAGCCACAAGTCTGACCCCCTATGGGGACACAGGGACTCACAAACCAAACTGTGTTACACATTGCATCTGAATTAGAGATTAGCCAGTTTTATAAAACAAAATAAATATTGAAAAAATTCAATATTTCTGACCTTCTTCACACCTTAAAGAGGAAGTAAGCCCTGATGGGGTTTACTAACTCTACATTTCCCTGCAAAGTAGAAGCATAATGGGCTACTATGCATCGCATAGTAGGGTTGCCACATCATCCCTTTAATCCAGGAAACCATATGAATTGCACAGGTTCTGAGGCTAATTTAATGCAGATAAGGCACCAAGTGAGTTTAATTACCACCTTAATCAGCCACAGAACCTGTGTAATTAATATGTGTCCAGGATTAAAGGGATGATGTGGCAACCCTATCGCATAGTAGCCCATTATGTGCCACTTACCTGCAAACGAAGCCTGCGACGTCCAGCGATGTCCCCTGTGCAGGCAGCATCCATCTTCTGCCCATCTTCCTTCCAGGGCCGCGATCTCCGATGCTGTGACTGGCCGGAGTCGCGTGACGTCACTCCCGTGCATGTGCGCGGGAGCCGCCAGTCACGGCACAATCTCAGTGAAGAAACAGCACGGAGGCCATTTCTTCACTGAGCATGTGCCGAAATTACGTTGGGACATCTAGTACACTTAATTTCTCCTGAACAGTGCAGGTTTGAAAGATATGCAGGGTACCTACAGGTAAACCTTGTTATAGGCTTACCTGTAGGTTAAAGTGGTTGTCACAGGTTGACAACCACTTTAAAAAACATTCTCATCCCCCAGTGTCTCCCTTCCTTATGCAGGCTAGGGCAGTGAGGTTGAATGGTGGTTACTGTCAGGGAGAAGCTGTAAAGTGCACTTCTGCCCAGACTATGGATAGTAAATTGTTTACAACTTCTTAGCGACCGCTTAGCAGTAACAAGCTCTCACTGACCCTCTGTAGCTGCATGTACTGTGAAGCATATCATCCTCAAAGAGACTCGGCAGTTCAGTTTCAGTTGGTTTCTAATAGCTTAGAGATACCTGCTGCTGTTTACATTACAAAGCTGGCATGCTGACAAGTTTCTGCTGCCATAAAAAATGAGAGGGGAGCTGTGATTTCAGTGCCTCTTGTGAGCTTTGAAGATTAATTTCTCCACAATGCCACAGAGGTCAGTAAGGGCTTCTTGTACATATAACTAATATCAAATAAACAATAAACAATTGTGCAAAAAGTCCATAATATGCAGTTCAATCAAAGTGCTCAGTGCAAATAAATGCTTCCAAATGTGATAAAAAAGGAACACCCAAGAAATTAGTGCGCACCTCACTCACCAGAGATATATGACTTTTTTTCTTAAAAAAGGGCAAAACTCGCTTAAAGTTTCCCCAACGGGTGCTCCCATATGCAGCTGTTAGGTTCTCAGTCAACTGATGGTAACCTGTACACATGGATGACTGGATCTCACCATATACTTGATGAAACTCCTGTGCCTTTAACAGACTCTGTAGAGAGCTCACTTGCAAGCGGAGAAAGTAAATGAACCTCTCATAGTGTAGTATTAAGCAAATTTAATAAAAAATATATAAAATTCACTCACATATATGTAAATTACTCAGGGATCATGTATCAGCATAGAAATGGAAACTGAAAGCACTGGTTTGTGTTCCACCTGCGCTTCAATGACCAAAAGTGACGTGTCCCTGGAAGTCCCACCCAACGCATTTCATCAGCAATGTTTGAAGTCATCAGGTGCCCCCTCTTAGCACAAATCATCTCCCCACCCCCAGCACAAATCCTCTCATCCCCCTACCAGCATGACATGTGGATCCCCGCGGTTCCCGAACCCATGATCGCGCTGAGGGCTCAGAATGAATGGCAGCCCCACACATCTCACAGGAGAAGTGTGCTTCAGTTGCGGGTGTGGGAATCAATGTGATTCCCGCACCTGCACCGGAACGCACAGTGTGGGCTAGTGTGAGCATAGCCTTATTCTCTCCCTCTCAATCCCACCTTTCAACACCAACCCTCCACTCCCCAAATCCCCAAATCCCCCTCCCCAGTACAAATTCTCCCCCTAGTGCTAATCACCCCTGGGGATTGTTGGGAATGATCCCAACAATAATGTTGTCTAACCCAGTGTTCCTTAACTCCAGTCCTCAAGGTGCCCCAACAGGTCATGTTTTCAGGATTTCCCTCAGATGAAACGGCTGTGATAATTACTAAGGCAGTGAAAGTGATCAAATCACCTGTGCAAAATAATAGAAGGCCTGAAAACATGACCTGTTGGGGCACCTTGAGGACTGGAATTGAGAAACTTTGGTCTAACCGGCAACTGGCTCAACCTCCCAGCACCCTACTGAGAGCCTGAGACAGCTGCTGCCACCCCTCCTCGGCCTGGCACTCCAGAGTGGAGAGCAGTAATTGACAGCCATGGCTCTCTGCTAAGAGCTGGCTGAGAAAAGTGTGTTCAGCGGTCAAATAATTGCTCAATTCTCTGACTTAGAGCAGGTTGGGGGGACAGCTGCAGCATCACACCGATGCTGCAACAGGGAGGTGAGTATAGATGCTTGTTTTTTTTAGAATCCCTCACTTCTCCTTTAAAGAGGAAGTAAACCCTGATGGGGTTTACTTCCTCTATGTTCCGCTGCAAAGTAGAAGCATAATGGGCTACTATGCATCGCATAGTAGCCCATTATGTGCCACTTACCTGCAAACGAAGCCTGCGATGTCCAGCGATGTCCCCTGTGCAGGCAGCGTCCATCTTCAGCCCCTCTTCCTTCCGGGGCCACGACTCTGGCTCTGTGACTGGCCGGAGTCGCGTGATGTCACTCCCACGCATGCGCGTGGGACCCGCCAGTCACGGCACAATCACAGTGAAGGAGGCCATTTCTTCACTGCACATGTGCCGAAATGACGTCGGCACATCTAGAACACTTCATATCTCCTGAACCGTGCAGGTTACGGAGATATGCAGGGCACCTACAGGTAAGCCTTATTATAGGCTTACCTGTAGGTTAAAGTGGTTGTCACGAGTTGACAACCACTTCCCACCCGGCGCACAGACAAATGACGTCCGGGCGGGTGGTTCATTATCCTGACTGAATGTCTATTGACGTCCTCAGGATAATCCGCGATTGCGTGCATCGCGGCGATCGGTGGTGCCGTGGGTCAGTCTGACCCACCGCATTACTGATCGAGGTAAAAGGCTTCGATCCGAAGCCTTTTACCGTGTGATCAGCCGTGACCAATCATGGCTGATCACAGTGTAAATAGGAAGAGCCGTTTATCGGCTTTTCTTCTGCTCAGGTCTGCAGACTTGAGCAGCGGAGAGCCGATCGGCTGCTCTCCTGACAGGGGGGGGGCTGCGCTGAACATTTATCAGCGCAGCCACCCTCAGGATCACCCCACTGGACCACCAGGGAGCCTGCCCAGGACCACCAGGGAGCCCCCCCCCCCCGGACATCACAAAGAGGCCGCCCAGGACCACCAGGGAAGGATCACAGAGGCCGTCCAGGACCACCAGGGAGCCCCCACTAGACCACCAGGAAAGGGCAATATTGTGCACTGTAGGGATGGCACTGTGCCCATGTATGATGCCTGCGAGTGCCATCCCTAACAGTGCTTGTTGCACCAGTGCCCACCACTGCCACCTATAAGTGCCCACCTGTGCCACCTATCAGTGCTCACCTGTGCTACCTATCAGTGCCCACCTGTCCCACCTGTGCCACCTAAAAGTGCCCCCTATCAGTGCCCATCAGTGCCCAGTGCCACTTATCAGTGCCGCCTATGAGTGTCCATCAGTGCCGCATATCAGTGCCACGTATCAGTGCCCGTCAGTGTTGCTTGTCAGTGCCGCCCATCAGTGCTGCATATGTGCCCCATCATCAGTGCAACCTTATCAGTGCCACCTCATCAGTGCCAATCTGTACTGCCTCATCAGTGCCCATCAGTGTAGCCACATCAGTGCCCGTCAGTGAAGGAGAAAATGTACTTTATACAAACTTTTGTGACAGAAACAAAGAAAAATTTTTTTTTTTTTCAAAATTTTCGGTCTTTTTTTTTTTTATAGCGCAAAAAATAAAATCTGCAGGGGTGATCAAATACCACCAAAAGAAAGCTTTATTTGTGGGAACAAAATGATAAAAAGTTTGTTTGGGAACAGCATCGCACGACCGCGCAATTCTCATTCAAATCGCAACAGCACTGAAAGCTGAAAATTGGTGTGGGCGGGAAGTGTTCTAAGTGCCCGGTATTGAAGTGGTTAAACCGAAGATTCAATTGGGCCGATAGGAGGCTCGGTAGTACCATTTTCATTCAGGCTTCTTTTGTGTGCTTACAATAATCATATATTTGTGAAATAAATAAATAATCACTAAGCTACCATTCACACCTAAGCGTTTTGTAGCCTAAAATTCTCAACATTTAAAATCCCATGGTTTTCAATAGTGAATGTTTACACCTCCTGAGCATAATGTGGCTTGCAGCTCTAAAAAGTACACAAGCTTCTTTTGAGCTTCAACTCCAAGCTTCAAGTCCTTTTGGCCCCAGGAGACATCAATGGGAAGACCTTGAAAAACGTGCAAAAATTCAAGTTTTTTTCACCCATACTAACTAGCTTTCCATTGATAAAAAATAATTACAAAAATGTTCACACAAAAAAATCCAATACAAGTTCTGAGGCAGGGGTATCCATGCTTTCTAAATAAAAGGCCAGTTTACTGTCCTTCAAACTTTAGTGGGGCCAAACTGTGGCCAGTGGGTGTAGAAAATGTCCTTGTGTCAGTGGGAGTAAACAATGAATAGTGCCCCATCATTGGTGTCAGTGGGAGGGATGGTGCCCCATCATTGGTACCAGTGGGAGGAATAGTGCCCCATCATTGGTGTCAGTGGGAGGAATAGTGCCCCATCATTGGTGTCAGTGGGAGGAATAGTGCCCCATCATTGGTGTCAGTGGGAGGAATAGTGCCCCATCATTGGAATCAGTGAGAGGAAAAGTGCCCCATCATTAGAATCAGTGAGAGGAAAAGTGCCCCATCATTGGTATCAGTGGGAAAATGAGTGCCCCATCATTGGTATCAGTGTAAAGAATAGTGCCCAATCATTAGTGTCTGTAGGAGGAATAGTGCCCCATCTTTGGTATCAGTGGAGGAAATGGTGCCCCATCATTGGTATCAGTGGGAGGAAAAGTGCCCCATCATTGGTATCAGTGGGAAGAATAGTGCCCAATCATTAGTGTCTGTGGGAGGAATAGTGCCCCATCATTGGTATCAGTGGAGGAAATGGTGCCCCATCATTGGTATCAGTGGGAGGAAAAGTGCCCCATCATTGGTATCAGTGGGAAGAATGGTGCCCCATCATTGGTATCAGTGGGAAGAATAGTGCCCCATCATTACTGTCTGTGGGAGGAATAGTGCCCCATCATTGGTGTCAGTGGGAGGAATCGTACCCCATCATTGGTTTCAGTGGGAAGAATGTGCCCCATTATTGGTGTTGGTGCAAAGAATAGTGCACATTCATTGGTGTTAGTGGGAGGAATAGTGCCCCATCATTGGTATCAGTGGAAAGAATAGTGCCCCATCATTGGCGTAAGTGGGAAGAATGGTGCCCCATCACTGGTGTCAGTGAGAAAAATAGTGTCCCATCATTGGTGTCAGTGGGAGGAATAGTGCCCCATCATTGGTGTCAGTGGGAGGAATAGTGCCCCATCATTGGTGTCAGTGGGAGGAATAATGTCCCATCATTGGTGTCAGTGGGACGAATAGTGTCCCATCATTGGTGTCAGTGGGATGAATAGTGTCCCATCATTGGTGTCAGTGGGAGGAATAATGCCCCAAGGGCCAGATAAAAGCAGCCAAAGGGCCCCTGTTTGGTGATCAGTGCTGTAAGGCCTCTGGCACACAGACGCCTATTTATGTCACATTTGTAGACATTCAGGTCAGAAGGGTTTTTTTATTTACTGCTCTAAATGCAAGCGATTGTTTCTCATGGGTCTGTACACTCATGCTGTTTATAGATCAGTAAAAGAAATACAAAAATCAGTGTCGCTAGAAACTATTTTACCTGTACACCAAAATATGCGCATATATGCACGCACGTCACAACTAAAAATAGCTAGAATCATTTTTAGGCATTAGTGTGAATACATAAGTGCAGATATGCAGGGATTTTCTGCCATATATGTGATGGTCACACCAGTACTGTGCAAGCAGCCATAACACTACAATGGAGCAAAGGCAGGAGAGATGATAGGAAAAGCTGGCCCCTGGGAGGAGGCTGGGCACGCCCTCAGTGGGAGGAGACAGGAGAACGTCTGGGGCAGAGCCGCGCTGCGATTGGATGGGAAACACATATGAGTGACAGCCCCGCACACGTGCGGTTTAGTAGAGAGCTCAGTCACATGGAGAGAGCGGATCGGTCTATGATGATGGAAAACGACGCGATGAACCCGAACAGCGAGGTATGGACTCCTACATGCATTATTATCTTATATTTTTATTACACACCTTCTGTTTCCCCACTGCTCACCTTCTGGTTAGATGATCTCCCGTCAGGATTCTTCATGACTCCTTGTCTTCGAGCAATCAAATGACGTTTGATTTGTTTCTATTCTTCTAATCGCATGCTGGCAAGTTGTAATAAAGCTTGGCAGGTCATGGTGGGCAATCATTGCAATAAATTGTATATACCCCATATATCAGGGGTCCTGTGTATCCCCCCCATATCCAGGGGGTTCAGTGTATCCCCCCCATATCCAGGGGGTTCAGTGTATCCCCCCATATCCAGGGGTTCAGTGTATCCCCCCATATCCAGGGGGTTCAGTGTATCCCCCCATATCCAGGGGGTTCAGTGTATCCCCCCATATCCAGGGGGTTCAGTGTATCCCCCCATATCCAGGGGGTTCAGTGTATCCCCCCATATCCA
>BLSH010323222.1:11783-26585 GCA_018402905.1 Glandirana rugosa | reverse complement strand
TCCCAAGTATACGACTTAGTACATAAAGGCTCTATAAACATTTCTACACAGGAAAACAACTTCAAACCTCTAACGCGATGGTATCGAACCCCTACCATTCTTAATCACTTTAACCCCAATACCAGTGATAAATGCTGGAGATGTCAGAGGGAAAAGGGAAGTTTACTACACATATGGTGGGAATGCATAAACATAATCCCTTTCTGGGAAGCAGTAAGGAGACAAATCAATTCCATCACAAAGCAATCCCTGCCCAATAAACCAGAAATTTTCCTTTTACACATACAGCATCTCCCTTACAACCAATATCGGAAATCACTCACAATGCACCTGATAAATGCAGCTAAACTTTGTATACCTAGACATTGGGGCACTCAAAGAGCACCATCAATTGACGAATGGCACAAACAAATCAACCATATTGCCCAAATGGAAGAACTTATAGCAATCTCACAAGACTGCCCAGCTAAATACATGAAAACCTGGTCAAAATGGCTTCTGAATGACATCCCAACCAATCCCTAATCACCCACATGATATACATACACCCAAACTTAACACCGACCCTCAGCCAAATAAACAAATATCTAATAGCCTTTCAACGGATACTCAGCATTGCTCTCATGCTACGCTCAAGACCCTGCATCTAATATGCACCTACCCCCCTCCCCTTGACCCCCCCTTAAACATCACACCCCATTGTCCCCTCTTCCTCTTCCACGCACACTTTGGAATGTCTCCTCGCGCTGGACGCAGGAGACAATATCTACGTCAAAATACCCAACCTACATTTCACATCACAATAAGAATCTCAAGACTACTTTGACCCTCATAACTTGAAACATTCCATATAAACCTCATACTACATAGTCTAATGAAACAATGTTTCTAATTTAAATATCCAACACTCACACTTTTAATGTATCCCAGATCAGGTTGTTGAAATGAAAATACTCATTATACAATGCACATGCTTGTTGAGTATCAACTTTTCCTTTATACACATGTGTCTGATCTAATACCTCCTTTGCTGATACAATGGATATTAGCATCTTGAGTTCATGTTGATTGCATTGTTTTTTTTTTACAAATTCAATACTATATTTGTAAATCATATATTCTTGTGATGAAGATTTACTATGTCTTTCAAATGTGCTATTTGTACACAATTTTTTTTTGCTTCAATAAAATCTTTTGGGAAAAAAAATAAAAATAAATAAATAGTGCTACATAGTACATTTGCGTCCAGAATGAGGAGAGCGTCAAATAAGGGACGTGATCGTTGTGCTGCTGGTGTTGGTGGTGTTGGTGAAGTTCCTGTTGCAAGGAGA
This sequence comes from Glandirana rugosa, assembly GCA_018402905.1. Classification (NCBI taxonomy): domain Eukaryota; kingdom Metazoa; phylum Chordata; class Amphibia; order Anura; family Ranidae; genus Glandirana; species Glandirana rugosa. The sequence goes on along the minus strand of BLSH010323222.1, from coordinate 25,254 downwards.
GGACGTGGTTGATTTGTGCCAGCTACACGCACAAGTGAAACACCTTGCTCAAGTGCGAGTAGCCGACAGAACCTTCAACGTTATATGGTAGGCCAGAATGCCGCTCAACGAATGGTGAGGCCAGAACAAGTACAGGCGATAGTAGATTGGGTATAATGCAAGAGAAAAAAACAATAGAATTATTGAAACAACATGGAGATCGGAAGCTACCATGTCTCTAAGTTTCTCTATGCGTATGAGGTGCTTGTTCTAAACAGCATGCAGCTGTCCGGCTCCTATCACATCATCAGAATGGGACGGACTGGCTAACGCAAACTTCGCCCATGCCTCGTCCTATCGTTACCAAGGAGACCGGAAGCTACCATGGAATGATGTAAGATAAGAGAAGAAAGGGGGATTCTAAGTTGGAGCAGTGAAAACTACATACAAACCGGGTGAGTCATCTTTTCAATCAAATAAAGTGAGATGTGGGTCATGCGCCAAACGATGTCAACAGGGCTATTATAACAAATAGGGCACAACAACAGTATGGAAATCATGCGTTTTCAGGTTCAACTGTGACTTTCAAAAGTTTTGGTACGGATTGCACACACTAGACATATGTGTGCATATAAAATTGTGCATATAATTGTGTTCACACATGTGACAACACATAAGTATGAGCTGGAGACTTGTGGGGCACATGGGACAGTGGGTAGGCTGCTCATTACCTAAGTGCATATTCATAAGAACTATCCATATAGAACCAACAAACAAGGGCGCCATTCCCCCGGAGCGCAGGATTACAAGCTTTTTTTTTTCGAGACTCGATAGTAGATTGGGTGGCTGACAATGCCTCCAGTTCCTTCACATTGTCTCCCACCCGGTCCCTTGATGAAAGCTCAGATTTGGCACCTGAATCCCATGGCCATCTGTCTTTCACCTCAGCCCCTTGTAAATCAGCCAATCTGTCTGAGCCCCACGTCATGCAGCAGACTCTTATGCTTTTTGATGACTCTGCTGGTGTACTTTCCGTGGGCCATCCACATAGCCCTGCCCCAGAAGTGGAAGACATTGAGTGCACCAATGCCCACCTACTTCTGTTTCAGGTTGAGGACATGGAACCACCGCAGCATGTCTCTGATGATGATGAAACACAGGTGCCAACTGCTGCGGCTTTCCACAGTGTGCAGACTGACAAGGTGGGCAGCGGTGAAGATGATGTGGATGATGATGAGGTCTTAGACCCCACATGGAATGAAGGTCATGCGAGTGACGTGTGCAGTTTGGAGGAAGAGGTGGTGGTCGCACAGAGGCACCAGCACAGCAAAAGAGGAAGCAGGTTGCAAAAGTGGAGCGAGCATCCCCTAGACAGTACGCCTGCTACTAACCCCCACACCCAGGGACCTAGCACACCAAAATCAGCTCAAAGGAGTTCCCTGGCGTGGCAGTTCTTCAGACAATGTGCTGACGACAAGACACGAGTGGTTTGCACGCTGTGCAATCAGAGCCTGAAGTGAGGCATAAATGTTCTAAACCTGACCTCGGCCTCTTCCTCCACCTCTACAGTGCCAGTGTCATCTGCCACCCAGCAAACAGACGATGTGACAGCAGCGCCACCATGTCCGCCTCAATCCCCAAGCATTTCCACACGGTCCCATGGAAGCTTACAGCTCTCCACCTCCCAAACATTGGAGAGAAAGAGGAAGTACCCCTCTACCCACCCACGATCCCTGGCCCTAAATGGCAGCATTTCCAAATTCCTGGCCTTTGAAATGCTGTCATTCCGTCTGGTGGACACGGGCAGTTTTCAAAACCTGATGGCGGTGTCTGTCCCACAGTACGTGGTTCCCAGACGCCACTACTTTTCCAGGCGAGGCATCCCTTCCCTGCACAAACAAGTCGGGGACAAGATCAAGTGTGCACTGCGCAACGCCATCTGTGGCAAGGTCCACATAACCACTGATACGTGGACCAGTAAGCACTGGCAGGGGCGCTATATCTCGCTTACTGCACACTGGGCAAATGTAGTGGTGGATGGGCCTGAGGCGGCTAGCCGTTTGGCGCATGTCCTTCCGCCACCGAGGATTGCAGGGCATTTCTCTTTGCCTCCTCCTCCTACTCCGCTTCCTCCTCCTCTACCACCTCCTCATCCGGTCAGCGTAACACCTTCACCACCAACCTCAGCACATCCAGGGGGAAACAACAGCAGGCTGTTTTAAAACTGATATGTTTGGGAGATAAGCCCCGCGCTGCGCTGCAGCTGTGGACGTGCATTGAACAAGAGACCAATGAGTGGTTGTTGCCACTGAGCCACAAGCCTGGCCTGGTGGTGTGCGATAATGGGCGAAATATCGTAGTAGCTCTGGGCCTAGCCAGTTTGACGCACATCCCTTGCTTGGCGCATGTGTTCAATTTGGTGGTGCAGAAATTTCTAAAAAAATACCCGGATATGTCAGACCTGCTGCAGAAAGTGAGGGCCGTCTGTGCAGCGGAACTTCAGCCTTCGGCCTTCCCGCTCACCACCTCTTATGCAACGTGCCCACAAGGTGGAACTCCACTGGAGAGACTGTGCGAGCAGCAGCAGGCAATAGTGGAGTTTCAGCTGCAGCATGCACTGGTCAGTCGCTCTGCGGAACAGCACCACTTCACCACCAACAAGTGGACCTCCATGCGAGACCTGTGTACCATATTGCGGTGTTTCGAGTACTCCACCAACATCGCCAGTGCCAATGACTCTGCTCTCAGCGTTACTATCCCACTTCTATGTCTCCTTGAAAAAACACTTTGGGCGATGATGGAAGAGGATGTGGCGCAGGAGGAAGAGGGGTAATATCCATGGTTATTAGGCCAGTCATTCACAAGTGGCTCGGGGGGTGGGTTTCTGCACCAGCATAGGCCAGGTAAAAAAAATTCAAGCCAGGGCACAGTTCTGGAGGATGATGAGGAGGAGGAGGAACCGTGTTCACAGCAGGGTGGCACCCAACGCAGCTCATTGGCATCACTGGAGCGTGGCTGGGGGGGATACGGAGGACACTGATGATACACCTCCCACAGAGGACAACTTGTCTTTGCCTCTGGGCAGCCTGGCACACATGAGCGACTACATGCTGCAGTGCCTGCTCAACGACAGCCGAGTTGCCCACATTTTAACTTGTGCTGATTACTGGGTGGTCACCCTACTGGATCCCCATTACAAGGACAACGTGCCGTCCTTAATTCCCTCACTGGAGCGTGATCGGAAGATGCGCGACTACAAGCGCAGGCTGGTAGACGTGCTGCTGAGGGCATTCCCAAATGACACCGGGGGCTCAGTGGAAGCACAAGGTGAAGGCAGAGGAGGAGGAAGAGGTCGCCAACGCAGCTGTGGCACTGCCAGCACCTCAGAAGGCAGGGTTAGCATGGCCGAAATGTGGAAAAGCTTTGTCAGAAGCACACCACAACAAACAGCACCACCAGCTGATAGGCAATGTCTTAGCAGGAGGCAGCATTTCAGCAACATGGTGGAGCAGTATGTGTGCACACGCCTACACGTACTGACTGATGGGTCTACCCCATTCAACATGGCCTGAGCCTGCCCTTTATGCCTTGGAGGTGCTGGTCTGCCCTGCAGCCAGTGTATTGTCTGAACGTGTGTTTAGCACAGCAGGGGATGTTATCACAGACAAGCTAACATTTTAAAATGAACCAGGCATGGATCCCACAAGACTTGTCTGTACCTTGTGCAGATTAGACATTTAGACCAGCCTCACACAGCCATTGGTATACTTTTTTTTATTTTAAATTTGTCTCAATATTTTGGGGGCTACCCCAATTAGAAAAAAAAAACAAAAAACAGTGTTGGCTACTTCCTCCTCCTCCGCCGCCATTTCCACCTACACTGCCTCCTCAACCTTTAGGCTCCTACTCCACATCCACCTCCTCCTCAAATTTTTTTTTTTTGTGATTTTAAGTTATTACCCTATCCACATTTGTTTGCAGGGCACTTGTCCTACTCTTCGCCCCATTTTGCTTCCTTTTGCAGCCCTCTAGCCCTTTCCAGGACTTTTTTAGAGCCATTTTTGTGCCCAAAAGTTCGGGTCACCATTGACTTCAATGGGGTTCGGGGTCCGGGGTCAAGTTCGGGTCAAGAACTTTTTTTGTGAAGTCCCGACGAACCCAAACATCCAGGTGTCCGCTCAACTCTTGTGCTGATTATTCTAGTAGGTGTATTGTCGGATCTAGTTTTTTTGCGGGAATAAAAGTTCTTGCTTAGATTTGGCCTTCGCTTTATTATATGCCGTTCTCAGGCAGTAGTTGGAGTAGCCACGTTCCCGTAGCCTAGTTCTTAGTAGTTTGGCTTCCCTCTCAAATAAAAATTCCTTAGAGTAATTCCATCTGGCATCGATGTACTGGCAATAAGGAATAGACCTTTTGAGAGATAAGGGGTGGAAACTAGAAGCTTCTAAGATCGTATTACCTGCTGTTGACTTTCTAAAAAGGTCACTAGATAATTGGCCGTCCTCTTCTTTATGTAGAGTAAGATCTAAAAAAGTAATTTCCATAGGGTGAAAGTTCATAGTGAATTTCATATTAAAGGAGTTATGCGTATTGATGTAATTGGGAAACTCACTCAACAGTGAAGGTGAGCAATTCCACAGAATGAGGACGTTGTCAATGTACCAACGCCATGCAAGAGCGTGGTGCGTGTACACCAACACGTCCTCACTCAGGAAAAGTAATCTCTCTCATTCCCTCAGGTACAGGTTTGCATAGGAGGGTGCACAACATGTGCCCATAGCAACACCCTGCACCTGGAGGTAGTGGAAGCCACAAAAACAAAAGTAATTGTGTTTCAGAATAAATTCCAATGCCTCAAAATGAAGGCCATAAGATCCCCATCAAGGTGACCCCTTGCTTGGAGGACACTTCCAATCACTTCTCGTGGGGCATAGAGCTGTATAAAGCCTCCACGTCAATGGCCACAAGTAGAGTGGACTCATTGACATGGAGGCTTTCCATCATCTGCAGGAGATGGATAGTGTCCTTCATGAAGGAAGGTAATTCCTCCACCAGTGGTTGAAGGAAACTATCCACCAACCGGCTGAGGTTTTCAGTGAGGCTACCATTTCCCGAGACGATGGGTTTAACTGGAGGGTTTAAAGGATTTTTGTGCACCTTAGGGAGTACATAGAAAGTAGCCTCCTTGGGGTACGTTGTTCTAATGAATTCCCAAGTTGTTTTAGTAATTACTTTGGTATAATAAGCCTTATCCACCAATGCATAAAATGCCTTTTCATACATTTCAATAGTAGATTTGTGAATGGGGTGATACTATTCAGAATTTAGTAGAATATTCTTACACATCTGAACATATTGTTCATTGTCTTGTATGACCACATTGTCTCCCTTGTCTGAAGGCTTAGTTGTGATTTGGTCATTTTCTTGGAGGGACTTAAGAGCTCTAAATTCTTTTGAAGTCAGGTTTCCTTCTGTGGCCTTTGTTTGCCACTTTTAGTTCTTGAATTTCTTTGGACACTAATTTAAGAAAGGTGGCCACGTTTGGATTAGAACTAGGGGCTGGATATACTGTGGATATTTTTTTGAGAGAACTTCCGGGGTCCTGATATGGCCTAAGGGGAAGAGGGGAACCCTCCTGGTCTGGAGATGGTGTACTCACGGGGGTGACATATGTATGATCCAGATGTTCACTCTCGGCAAGTAATTCCGTAAGAGTCTCAATGGCTTCCAATTCTTGTGTGGTGTACTTAGAGTCAGCCGTTTCGTGTTGTATGGAACACCGACTCAAATTTGTCCTAACAGGTTGTTGGGCAAAAAGTGAGTCCCTTAATGAGAACAGCTGTCTCCTCAGGGGTGAGCTTGTGTTTAGATAGATTAATAATGTTCAGTGAGTTTTGGATCGATGTGTTTTTTGTGACTTTGGGTTTGGTGTCCCCCAATATCCAGAAGTAGGACACATGCATGCGTGTTTCCATCACACCTGAGCAAAGGCTCATTGCCACCTTGCGTTACCTGGCGACAGGGAGAAGCCTCCAGGACCTGAAGTTTACTACTGGGATCTCCCCCCAGGCTCTTGGACTCATTATTCCTGAGACCTGCTCAGCCATCATTCAGGTGCTGCAGAAAGACTATATTAAGTTTAGGTTTCGTGTTAATTCTACATTCTATATGTTTGTGCTTGCTAATGTTGTATTTTCCCTTTTTTTGAACACATAATTGGCAAGATTACAATATGCTGTGAATGTCCTCTTTGGCCTCATGCATGTTCTAAGGCAGTGTTTCTCAACCCTGTCCTCAAATTCCCCCAACATGCCATGTTTGCATGTTTTCCTTTATCTTGCACAGGTGCTTTAAATCAGAGTCAATGGCTTGGTATTTTGGACAACTATTTTATCTAATAGAAATTCCCAAAACATGGCCTGTTGGGGGTACTTGAGGACAGGGTTGCTAAACACTAAGGTTTTTCAGTTCCTTTTTCCTCTACACGCCTATTTTCCTATACTATCCTCCACAGCATGTTAATCCTGTGTCCATACACACCCAGCCTGGTAACTTCACAATGATTTGGGTCAGCTACATTTTGTGCCCCCCCCCCCCCAAAAAAAGCACAAACTTTTCAAATGTTTTGTGTGGTTCAAATCCTGCAGAGTGCCTGGCACCACCTTATTATGTCAAAGGTAACCCCCCCACAAAAAAAAATGTAAAGTCATCATGTCGAAATGCTGTATCTCCTGATATGTAATCTCCCATACACACTCTCCATCTTTTGGGGGTCATATTTCCTTAATAATTACCCCAACCATGTGGTGCAAGTGCCTGCTTGATTACCTACTAATTTGACCTCCTAGATTTAACCTTCTATTATATTGTTTGGTTCAATATTAATGGCAAAATGTGATTATGATTGTATACCCAGACTGTCCACTGGGCTGGTAATAGATGAAGGAGTGATCAAACTAACAACCATTATTCCCGTAGCAAGCTCTTATGGAACTGGAGAGGGTTACCTGTCCTACCTACCTTTACCTTCTCCCCCTGCAAGTTGCCAAATGGTCCACCAGAGGGGGGTGAGGAAGTAAATAAGTAGAGCTTACACTTTGCTCTTTAAATCCTCTTTTAAGTCTGTTCTTATGTTGGCAAGGCATTTTTGTGTCAAATATGAGCGCAATGTTATGTGCTGAAGTAGTAATTTTTTTTTCCTTTTCTCCACAGAGTTTTCTTCCAACCCAGAGCATTGGCACGAGGTTACAGCCCAGTTTTTCCACCAATGGAATTTTCCCAACTGTGGGGGTGCTATTGATGGAAAGCATGTCAGGATTGCCCCACCAGCCAACTCTGGCCCCTATTATTTTAACTATAAAGGGTTTTGCAGCATAGTGATGCTTGCCGTTGTGTCTGCCAACTATGAGTTTCTGGATTTGGATGTTGGGAGAAATGGCCGCAACTCTGACGGAGGAGTCATTATGCAGACAGAGTTCTACAGACGGCTCCAGAATGGCACCCTAAAATTGCCACCTGCAGAGCAAAATGTGGAGGGCCTTAGTTTTGTGTTTGAGGCATTTGCTCAGATGAAGCCATTTCCAATGCGCAACATGACCCTTGAGCAGAGGATATTTAACTACAGACTGTCTTGTGCCAGAAGGGTGGTGGAGAATGTGTTTGGTATCTTGGCAAATCGGTTCAGGCTCTTTTTGACTCCCATAAACCTGGCTTTATACAACATTAACCATATGGTGTTGTACTGCTGCATCCTCCGCAATTTCCTGTGCAAAAATGCTAGCAGCTACATGACCTCCCTTCCAAGTGACATTGACCCTTCCCTTCCAGGCTCTAGTACAGCAGCTGAAGGCCATCCTTCTTTGTATGCAATGGCAGACCTCCAGAATACCTGTGCTATCTTGGCCTCCCAGAATGCAAGGGAGTTAAAACAAAAATACCTTGAATATTTTGTGGGGAGAGGGTCAGTGTTTTGGCAGGAATTTATTCCTGATCGTGTTTAACCTTTTTTTTGCATTATAAAATAATCCTTCAATTTAACTACTGTTGTCTGTTGTTTTTATATGTATAAGATATGTTCTATGTTTTTCTTTTTTTTTTGGACACTTGCTCCAAGAGGGAAATGTTACCTTAATTTCTACCTGAGGTGACAATATCATCTTCAGCAAAGTATTCTGGTGTGCTGGGGGTCTGCTACACATACACATACACACACACAATGGTTTTGTTCTTCATGCATGGAATGCATGAACAACCAAAACATGATGCGTTGCCAAATTCATCAAAATTTCCCTGCTCAAATTAGCAGGAGTTGACATCATGTAAGAGCACATTGGCAATGTGAATACATCAACTTTGTAACTTCAGAGGTATAGATCAAGGAAATAAGAAGCCACACACTGTTAATTCAAAGCTTTTTACTCAAAACACAGAGTTGTTTTTTTAAGGTGGTTCATCCAAAAAACAGCTTTCTGTCTAACATATTAGCCAATTGAATTCAGTTAAACCATCTATTTTCCCTCCCCGGTGTCATGTAACTCGTTAGTGTAAGAAGGTCTCAGGTGTAAAGAAGCTAAGGGTAGAGGTGAGGGGTGTGAGGGGTGCACTCACTTTTGTGAGATACTGTATATATTTAGCCCTTCATAATATTTTCTACATCCACATAGTGGTTTCTCACAGAACTAATGTCCAAGATGAAATTCCTAAAAGGGCTTTATTTTAAAACACCAACATTTCTAAGCCCCCAAATGATAACGTGTGTAAACATGTGGTAGATCCCATCAGGGGGTATCAAGTGTTATGTTTCTGGGGTGCAACCCCCTTCCTCCCAACTAGATTTGTTTGGATAAAGGGGTGTTGCAGCACTGAAACTCGTCAGTTGATAGAATCACGGGTTCTGAGCTGACGCGTTTTGGGGTTGCAAACCCCCTTCATCAAAGCTAGTCGAGTAGAAACATGACACTTGATACCCCCTGATGGGATCTACCACATATTTACACAGTTTGTCATTAGGCCAGTGTTTAGCAACTCCACTCCTCAAGGTACAAACAGAACTGGTTTTCCAGATTTTACACAGAGAATGATAGCAATTTCAATGCCTTATGTTACATCTGGAAAGCTGGGTCTGTCCCTTGAGGAGTGGAGTTGTGAACCACTGAGTGAAGGTCCCACACACTTCACATTTAAAACTGTAAAAAAGGTTTCCATAAAGAAACATAGAAAAAAACAACATGAGTTGTCCTAAAAAACAGAAACCAAGTCCAACAGCAAATTTAAACTTCCCAAGCATGTCCCTGACATCCGTGAGTCAGCGCTGTAAATATGTAGCTGCCTTTTTTATGCCCTCCAGCTCTTTGCAGCATTGAATGATCTCTTGCCTCAATCTGCCCACAGTGCATTGGGGAACTTCATGACCTGTTAATAAGAGGAAAATGTATTAGGGCAATGATGTTCAAGTGGCTGAAGGGCAACATAGTGATTTGGGGCCAAGTTAATACCTACTAGGAGAAACAGGCTAGCCAACATGTTCTTCCTTTTCGGACTCACTGACCTCTTGGGGGAGATCTTCCACATCAAGGATGGATGCAGCAAAGATGTACACTCAGTGGTGCAGGTTGGGACCCGCAGCGGGCCCACCGTGCACCAGCAGGAAAGACAAAGAATCCCCAGATGTCACTCAGCAATACAGACCCTCTCAGGTGGGGACAGCAATGGCTTCTAGGGCCCTGGTAGGCTGCGGTCCCAGTCCCTGGTTGACAGTTCTGATGCTCACAATTGTGTCCCAGGAAGAAGAGTGCGGGCCCACCAAAAACCCCTCCCTAAATTACCTTTTCAATAATCCCCTTGATTAGTCAGAAGCTTGCTGGGAGATGTGGTCTGGAAGAGACTCAGGAGTCCAGTTATGGCTGCACACAAGACTACTGTCAGGAATTAACATAATATCATTCACTACAATAAATAATAGTAAAAAGCAGCGCTAAATAAATCAACAATAATCTTGTGCAAATAAATTGAAATATAGTGCAAATGCTGCAAAAGAAAAAATGTGCAAATATTGCAAAAAAAGTGCCAGTGCAAAATTACTAGTGCAAAACTAGTGCCAATACAAAAAATATTGGTGTCCATATGATGTCCTTTTCCAAGTGTGCAGCATCAATACTTCAAACTGTTTCCATCACCATTGTTCACCGCATGCAAGTGATCACACTGGGGGCTTACCAGATATCTGGAATTAAACAGCCTGTTTAACAGAGAGATCTCAGCCAAATCTCCCTTAATAAGGTCCGCACCACAAGAAACAATAGATCTCCAATATGGCAGTCATAGGAAACAAAAATGAATCCTCATAGTGTATCACTTAAAAACAGGTCATTTATTTCAAAAGATAAAGTTGCGCTTACATCAGAACATAGTGACAATCGCAGGATTGAAAACGAGCCAGCACTCACTGTGATCAAGTCGGAAGTGACGAAACGCGTCAGATGTGGCCACACGGCGACCCAAAGCGAGCAGACACACCAGACACACCAGCGGCTAGGACGCTCGTTAGTAGGAGGAGAGGAGCGATGAATGGCTGACTGGTAGATGTCTCTTTTTCAATCCTGCGATTGTCACTATGTTCTGATGTAAGCGCAACTTTATCTTTTGAAATAAATGACCTGTTTTTAAGTGATACACTATGAGGATTCTTTTTTGTTTCCTATGACTGCCATATTGGAGATCTATTGTTTCTTGTGGTGCGGACCTTATTAAGGGAGATTTGGCAGAGATCTCTCTGTTAAACAGGCTGTTTAATTCCAGATATCTGGTAAGCCCCCAGTGTGATCACTTGCATGCGGTGAACAATGGTGATGGAAACAGTTTGAAGTATTGATGCTGCACACTTGGAAAAGGACATCATATGGACACCAATATTTTTTGTATTGGCACTAGTTTTGCACTAGTAATTTTGCACTGGCACTTTTTTTGCAATATTTGCACATTTTTTCTTTTGCAGCATTTGCACTATATTTCAATTTATTTGCACAAGATTATTGTTGATTTATTTAGCGCTGCTTTTTACTATTATTTATTGTAGTGAATGACATTATGTTATTTGATTTAATTTATAGCAGCTGCTTCACATTATTTATATCATACACAATAGTATCATTAGAAACTATTGATACTTGTTTTAGCGCGGTATTTTGAGTACTGTTATTACTGTCAGGAATTGTCCCTCCAGTGGGTGGCGCTGTGGCTCGGGGATCCATGGGCTGCAGTTCCAGTGTCCATCAGCGGGTGTCAGTAAAGGGCTCATCTGGTGGTGGCACTGTGGCTCCTGGATCCATGGGCTGCAGTTCCAATGTCCACTACCGGTTGTCTCCCTGGCCTGCCTTCGTTAACATTTCCCTTTACCTATTTAGGCAGTTTTCACAATTTCTGTTATTTGGTTGGTTACACTGTTTGTTATATTAGATGTGCGTTTGGATCACCATTTACTTATCTTTTTAATAAATCACCTTATTCACTTACACTTGTGCCTGGTATTCTCTGTGCAGTTCACACATTTCTAGTCGCACCAGTTGCTGCCATAACACCAAGGCCAGTCCTGACCAGAAGTGACTGCACAGGGAAGCCATCTTGGTTTTGGTAACAACATGCATCCATTATTTTTCTCTGCTGGTGACAGAGGATCGTGTGTATTGCCGCCAAATGTTGAAGGAGTGGACTAGTGAACAGCTTTTGGAATGTATGTGTCTGGCTCATGTTCTAGTTGATCAGGGCAGTATGTTGTTTAGTGATGTTCAGCCTTTGATTCAGGTGTGTGCAGAGTTGGCTTTGTCCAGCATTCCTAAGGGCAGTGATGATTTTTCCACTCCTTTCAGCAAAGCTCAGGTAGAATCGCTGATATGGTTACTCGAAGATGACTCGGCTTATTTCTTTGAGCATTATTCAGCATGCCCTCGACAGGTGTTAATAGAGTGCATTAACGCAGTGCAGGCTCTTGTCAGACAGGCTGTATGCACACCGAATTTTGTTCAACCTATACTACAGACATGGCCAGATATATTGTATTCAGCCCCATTCAGCTTGCACCAACCCATTCCTGCCACCAGAGACCTACCTGCTCAAAGTTCTTTTCCTCTTTCAACTACAGCAACCACAGTCCAATATACTTTGCTACCTACCAAATATCTGTACCCCATCTGCACCTGCTGCACCTACCCTGCCTTTAACCCACCAACCTCTTCTCCGCTGCCTGCAACAATTCCACAAAAATCCTCCTTACTGTCTACTCCCTCCTTACCATACTCCAGCCATACTCTTCCATCAGCTGCACCCCCTACTTACAGCCCTGCAGTCACTTAAAGAACTCCAATGGTAAAATCTAAGAAGAAACAGAAGTTTTTTCCAACCAGTTCTATCCAGCCTGTATCCAATACTGTCTCTACACCAACCGCTCTGACCCAGTCTGCCTCTACACCCACCGATCTGTTCCAGTCTGCTCCCACGCTGACCGATCTGCTCCAGTCTACCCTCACACCAGCCAATTTATCCCAGTATGCCTCCACTCCAGCCAATCTACTCAAGCCAGCCTGCACACCAGCCAAATTGCTCCAGCCTGACAATCCAGTGCCCACTGTCCAGTCTGATGATCCAGTACCCACTGACCAGTCTGATGATCTAGTGCCCGCTGTCCAGTCTAATGATTCAGTGCCCACTGTCCAGTCTGGTGATCCAGCACCTGCTGCCCAGTCTAATGATCCAGTGCCCGCTGTCCAGTCTGATGTTCCTGTGCCTGCTGTCCAGTCCACAGATCCAGTACCCACTGTCCAGTCTGATGTTCCAGTATCCACTGTCCAGTCTGATGTTCCAGTGCCCGCTGTCCAGTCCGATGATCCCGTGCCCGCTGTTCAGTCCAATGATCCTGTGCCCGCTGTCCAGTCTGCCGATCCAGTGCCCACTGTCCAGTCTGACAATCCAGTGCCCGCAGTCCAGTCTGCCGATCCAGTGCCCACTGTCCAGTCTGACGATCCAGTGCCCGCTGTCCGGTCTGATGATCCAGTGCCCGCTGTCCAGTCTGATGAGCCAGTGCCTGCTGTCCAGTCCAATTATGCAGTGCCCACTGTCCAGTCTGATGATCCAGTGCCCGCTGTACAGTCCATTGATGCAGTGCCTACTGTCCAGTCTGGCGATCCAGTGCCTGCTGTCCAGTCTGAAGATCTGGTGCCTGCTGTCCCATCTGATGTTCAGGTGCCCGCTGTCCAGTCTGATGTTCCGGTACCCGTTGCCCAGTGTGATGTTCCAGTGACTGCTGTCCAGTCTAATGACCCGGTACCCGCTGTCCAGTCTGATGTTCCGGTGCCTGCTGTCCAGTCTGATGATCCTGTGCCCGCTGTCCAGTCTGATCCAGTGCCTGCTGTCCTGTCGCCCGTGTCCTAGTAGTCTGACCTGTCGTCCGTGGCCTTGTAGTCTGACCTGTCGCCCATGGCCCAGTAATCTGACCTGTCGT
>BLSH010323212.1:350173-363474 GCA_018402905.1 Glandirana rugosa | reverse complement strand
AAACCCCCCCAAATTACCCCATTTTGGAAAGTAGACACCCCAAGGTATTTGCTAAGAGGCACGGTGAGTATTTTGCAGCTCTCATTTGTTTTGGAAAATGAAGAAATAAACTGAATTTTTTTTTTTACTTTTTTTAAATTTCAAAACTTTGAAACAAAATGTGAGATCTGCAAAATACTTCTCAGCACATAGCTTGGAGTGTCTACTTTCCAAAATGGGGTAATTTTTTTTGGGGGGGGGTTGTGCTATCTGTGCATTCCATGGCCTCCGAAACTGTGATAGGGAGTGAGTAGTAAAATCACCTTTTTACGCACTTAGAAAGCCTGGTTGGTTTTTGGGGTCCCGTATGCGGCTAGACTGCCAAAAGGTCTCACATATGTGGTATCCCTGTATTCAGAAGCAGCAGAATGTATTTTGGGGTGTAATTTCACATATACCCATGGCATGTACAAGCAACATATCATTTAGTGACAACTTTGTGGGAAAAAAAAAAATTGTAATTTCCCCGAAACTTGTGGCAAAATATAAAATATTCCATGGACTCAACATGCCTCTCAGCAAATAGCTTGGGGTGTCTGCTTTCCAAAATGGGGTCATTTGGGGGGGGGGGGCTTGTGCTATCTGGGTATTTCATGGCCTCTGCAACTGAGATAGGTAGTGTGGGGTGAATGCATATATTTTTGCCCTTAGAAATACTGAAGGCAGCGATTGGATTTTGGGGTCCTGTATGCAGACTTCCAAAAAGTCTCACACATGGGGTATCCCCGTACTCAGGAGAAGCAGCATAATGTATTTTGGGGTGTAATACCACATATACCCATGGCATGTGTGAGCAATATGTCATTTCAGTAACAACTTTGTGTAATTTTTTTTTTTTTTTGGTCATCTTTCAATCACTTATGACAAAAAATAAAATATTCAATGGGCTCAACATGCCTCTCAGCAAATTCCTTGGGGTGTCTACTTTCCAAAATGGGGTCATTTGGGGGGGGGTTTGTACTGCCCTTCCATTTTAGCACCTCAAGAAATGAGATAGGCAGTCATAAAATAAAAGCTGCATAAATTCCAGAAAATGTACCCTAGTTTGTAGACGCTATAACGTTTGCGCAAACCAATAAATATACGGTAATTAACTTTTTTTTTTACCCAAGACATGTGGCTAAATGCATTTTGGCAAAAACGTATGACTAAAATTTAGTTTATTGTATTTTTGTAATAACAAAGTTGAAAATATCTTTTTTTTCTAAATTTTCGTAATTTTTTTGTTTATATCGCAAAAAATAAAAAGCGCAGTAGTGAACAAATACCACCAAAAGAAAGCTCTATTTGTGGGAAAAAAGAACGCAAATTTTGTTTGGGTACTGCATTGCATGACCGCGCAATTACCATTTGAAGCGGTGCAGTGCCAAATTGAAAAAAATGCTCTGGTCCTAAAGCTGGAAAACCTTCCGGTTGGTAAGTGGATAAATGTCAATGGCCTCAAAAAAGTGTCAAAAAAGTCCGATCAGTCCACTGCAATATCGCAGTCCCGATAAAAATCGCAGATTGCTGCCATTACTAGTAAAAAAAAAAAAAAAAAGTTAAAAACGCCATAAATTAATTCTCATGGTTTGTAAATGCAGTGACATTAAAAATAGTTTCTTTTATTTTTTTTTTGGACATTTATTATAGCAAAAAGTAAAAATTTTTTTTCTTTTCAAAATTGTCGCACTTTGTTTATAGCGGTGATCAGAATTGACGCAGAGGTGATCAAATACCACCAAAAGAAAGCTCCATTTGTGGGAAAAAAGGACGTCAATTTAGTTTGGGCACAACGTTGCCCGACTGCGCAATTGTCAGTTAAAGCTACGCAGTGCCGAATCGCAAAAAATGCTCTGGTCATTAAGGAGGTAAATCCTTCCCGGGCTTAAGTGGTTAAAGGGGAACTAAACTGTATCTCTGCACCACAGACTGAAAATACTATTTAATTGATTTTTTAATATTCTCAGCAAACTCACCCATTCATGTTTTCATGCTATATTTTGTTAAGAAATCACTTTGAAAAACACCCCATTGCATTTCTAGTCAAGGCCATCTTGAGTAAGGGCAGATGATTCATGCACCATTTACTGTCTGGAATCCATCTGCCCTTAGCTCAGGCATGCGGCAGGAGGGGGTGTTTAGCTGAGAAAACCCATCTTTGCTTCTCCATATGCAAAGAAAAAAACAAAACAAAAAACAAAAACAATGACCATAAAGACTCCTGGGATTCATTACATCATTTTGGCCAAAAATCAGGAAGCAACTGAAGAAAAGTAAAACAAAAAAAAAGCACAAGGATATATATTTTCCTATCTATTTACTAAGTAGCTCAAGTATTCAATATAAAGTAAAGTATATGTGCTCACCTTGTAAAACAACCAATTCATTTTAAAATAGAAAAAGAAAGGCACATGACTTTTGTACAGTACTGTTCAAAAGTTTTTCGAATGCTTTCAAAAATATATATTTGTTTATTTCTATCAATTTACAAAATGCAAAGTGATCAGACAGAAGACAAATCTAAATCAAATTAATATTTGGTGTGACTACCCTTTGCTTTCAAACCAGCATCAATTCTTACACTTGCACAAAGGGATTTTGAGGTTTTATGGTCAAGCGTATGAATAACCAATGATACTAAGAAGGGGTTAATGATCATCAATTTCATACTGTATGGAGGTTGAAACAGTCATTAACAGAAACAGCTGTGTAGGAGGCTTAAAATTGGATGATGAAAAGCCAAACTCTGCTACTAAGGTGAGGATGTGGAAGACAGTTTTATGTCACAGGTCATTCACCGTGGCAAGACTGAGCACAGCAACAAGACACAAGGTAGTTTATACTGCATCAGCAAGGTCTCTTCCAGGCAAAGATTTCACAACCGACTGGGGTTTCAAGATGTGCTGTTTTCTCCACTTTTGTTGAGAAAAAAACATTTCCATCTGGGTGATCTATGAACATTGCAAGGATTATAGTAAACTGTGTTGCAGATTCTTACCTTTTGTTAATCTGAAGAAATCCCTGTTTGTTTCTCTGTACCTCTGTACTGAGTGGGTCTAATGGGAGTGGTTTCATAATCATCAGCTGTGCAGCTGGAGAGCACTAATGAGGAAATCTACTGGACCTGCATCCCTTTAAACGTACTCCTATTAAAAGTATCTCTCCAAAAATTACATTTTTGTTGCAGGGGATGCCTGAAATCTGACTTATATCTTAGGCAGACTTCTCGGAAAATTGGTGAGCCAATCACACAAGCAAGAAATTATGTTTCTGGGGAGTGGTCAGTACTCACACTATGTACAGAACAACTCCAGGTAGCCATCTTGCAATGCATTCTCAGAAAATTACAGCGGCTGCAGATTGAAAAGGAAAGGTACTTTTTAATAACATTCAATTACAATATGACTTGTATTGCAATTGTACACACTATATTATTTTTTCTTTATTTGCCCTTTTTTCCCCCCACGATAGTGGAGTTACAATTTAAGCTCTTTTGAAGAAGCACAAAGAAATGGGCAATGTTAGGGGAAAATTTGCTTTAAGGTCGCCTCTCCCTCCTGCTTGTGAAATGGCACTTTTGGGGAAGTGGCAGTTCTCTACCCCTCCCCCCCTTCACCCACAGTTAAGATGCCGGCACTGGGAAAAGAGTAGGTGAAAATGGCTGGGAATCGCTAGATCGTGGCACAGGTGAGTGGCTGCTTATTGAAACTCAGCAGCTACAGTTTTTGTAGTTGCAGACTTAATTTTTACATAGAAGACTGGAGCTCCTCTTTAAGATCCATAGACGCAGTGATTGGCGAAGGAAACTTAATGCAGCAGATGACAGACACATTATGCTTACTTGCTTTCGACATTGGAAGATGTCCATCAGTGCCATCAGCACAAAACTGGTGGAAACCAGTGGGACCCAGTTACACCCATCTACTGTCCAGAGAAGTTTGGTCATAAGTGTTCTTCATGGAAGAACTGTCAAAAAGGCATACCTCTTATTTGGAAACAAGACTAAACGACTCAACTATGCATGAAAACATAGGAACTGGGGTGCTGAAAAACAGCAGCAGATGCTCTGGACTGAGGAGTCAAAATTTTAAATATTTGGCTGTAACAAGAGGCAATTTGTTCACTGAAGGGCAGGAGAGCGGTAGAATAATGAGTTTCTGCAGGAAATGGTGAAACATGGTGAAGGTTCCTTGCAAGTTTGGGGCTGCATTTCTGCAAATGGAGTTGGCGATTTGGTCAGGATCAATGGTGTCCCCAATGTTGTAAAATACAGGCAGATACTTCTCGATCATGCCATAACATCATGGAGGCATGTGATTGGCCTAAAATTCTGCAGCAGGATGACCCCAAACATACAGCGAATGTCATTAAGAACTATCTTCAGTGTAAAGAACAACAAGGAGTCCTGAAAGTGATGCTTTGGCTCCCACGGAGCTTATCTCAACATCGAGTCTGTCTGGGATTACAGAAGATCTGTGGTTCATTCTCCAAAATACTTGGAACAACCTATCTGCCGAGTGTGCAAGTGTACCTAGAATAGTTGATGCTGTTTTGAAGGCAAAGGGTGGTCACACCAAATATTAATTTCACTTGGATTTCTCTTCTGATCATTTACTTTCAACTTTTGTTAATTGAAAATATTTAACACTTCTATTTCTGAAAACATTCTTTATTTACAACATTTTTTGAGACTTGCCTAAAACTCTTGCATAGCAGCGTACATAAAAAAAAATATTATAAAATTACCCTCTGTTCTCAGTTGCATAAGGAGCTCAGAAAGCTAGATGAGGAGAAACCGAACAACACTATTCTTCCCAATGATTGGCTGGGGGGGGGGGGGGGGTGAGGGTGTCAGCACAAATCTAACCATTGGAGAGCAGGCCAAATTCCAAGCACAGCCAGGAAACTGACCACACTGTGCTTTCATGTCTAATGTGGTCTGTTTTTAATAAGAAAGAAGAGGGACTGGTGGTATGAACACCGGGTATTTCACACAAAGGAAGCAATTCAAGGAGAACCAGATACTTTTTTTTTTTTTTTTTAATATAAAAGTACATGGTAAAACATACACATACCAGGAATATGAAATTACAAGGTACCAGGGCTTTTTTCAGCTGGAACTGGTGGAACCCAGTTCCATCACCTCTGACACAAGCCCTCTGCTCCCTGCTCACCACTATCACAAATCCGGCTTCTGTGTTTACAAGTAACAGCTGGTCTCCCACAGATCTGATTTCATGAGCGGCTCCCAATGAGGGCAGGATGGGGACAAGGAAGATGCAGGTGCCCAGAATACAGCGTGGATGCTGACACCCGCACTGGATGATCTCCCTGCAAGTGAGAGAGATGGAGCCACCTACAGTGTGCGGGGAGGTACTAGAGCTGGCTGGGTGCTTTAGCTTAATACAGCAACAAAAGTAAGATATGTGAAAGATGGCGGAGCTTTTAAGGAGGGGGGGCGGGGGAGAAGATGGGGGCAGCGGAGGAGGGATTGCATTAGGGTTGCCACCTCATCCCTTTAAACCCGAACACATATTAATTACACAGGTTGTGTGGCTAATTAAGGTGGTAATTAAACTTACTTGGTGCCTTATCTGCATTAAATTAGCCTCAGAATCTGAGTAATTCATATGTGTTTGGGTTTAAAGGGATGAGGTGGCAACCCTACGTTGCATGCAGAGGTCAGAGCTGAAGAGGAGTGATCATGAGATGTAGATGGGGATGCAGAGGTAAGCAGTTGTGAAAGAAGGTGAACTCTGCATGCAGTGTGTAGGGCACCTCTGAACTCTGCATGCAATGCACTTCTGGTATGTAATGGCCCTTTAGGACCCTCTCACGGTTAGTGAAATTTGCCCAAACCCACTAATTAACCTCCTTGAAGGGTATTCCCGAGTGTGCCTCGGGGTATGTTTTCACTGCAAATAGCTGTAACCCCGAGCCACACTCGGGATTGCATTGCTGGATCCAAGGCTGGGTTACTTACCTTGTCCCCTAGATCCAGCAATGTCCCCCCGCTGTGTCTGCGGGCTATGTCCTCTGCCTAATGCCTGTGTGATGCCAGGCTCCATTCCCTGCCAGCGTTGCATGGGGTGGAGCCTGGCGGGAAATTCAAAAAGTGAAACACACAGTAAACATACAGTACACTGTAATCTGTAAGATTACATTACTATATCAAATTATTTCACATTCCTTTTGTCCCTAGTGCTTTGTCCAGTGCCCTGCATGCACTTTTATATTATACAGTGGGGCAAAAAAGTATTTAGTCAGCCACCAATTGTGCAAGTTCTCCCACTTAAAAAGATGAGAGGGGCCTGTAATTTTCATCATAGGTACACTTCAACTATGAGAGACAGAATGAGAAAAAAAATCCAGAAAATCACATTGTCTGATTTTTAAAGAATTTATTTGCAAATTATGGTGGAAAATAAGTATTTGGTCACCTACAAAAAAGCAAGATTTCTGGCTGTCACAGACCTGTAACTTCTTCTTTAAGAGGCTCCTCTATCCTCCACTCGTTACCTGTATTAATTGCACCTGTTTGAACTCATTATCTAAAAGACACCTGTCCACAACCGCAAACAGTCAGACTCCAAACTCCACTATGGCCAAGACCAAAGAGCTGTCAAAGGACACCAGAAACAAAATTGTAGACCTGCACCAGGCTGGGAAGACTGAATCTGCAATAGGTAAGCAGATTGGTGTGAAGAAATCAACTGTGGGAGCAATTATTAGAAAATGGAAGACATACAAGACCACTGATAATCTCCCTCGATCTGGGGCTCCATGCAAGATCTCACCCCGTGGGGTCAAAATGATCACGAGAACGGTGAGCAAAAATCCCAGAACCACATGGGGGGACCTAGTGAATGACCTGCAGAGAGCTGGGACCAAAGTAACAAAGGCTACCATCAGTAACACACTACGCCACTGGAGACTCAAATCCTGCAGTGCCAGACGTGTCCCCCTGCTTAAGCCAGTAAATGTCCGGGCCCATCTGAAGTTTGCTAGAGAGCATTTGGATGATCCAGAAGAGGATTGGGAGAATGCCATATGGTCAGATGAAACCAAAATAGAACTCTTTGGTAAAAATTCAACTTGTCATGTTTGGAGGAGAAAGAATGCTGAGTTGCATCCAAAGAACACCATACCTACTGTGAAGCATGGGGGTGCAAACATCATGCTTTGGGGCTGTTTTTCTGCAAAGGGACCAGGACGACTGATCCATGCAAAGGAAAGAATGAATGGGGCCATGTATCGTGAGATTTTGAGAAAAAAACCTCCTTCCATCAGCAAGGGCATTGAAGGTGAAACGTGGCTGGGTCTTTCAGCATGACAATGATCCCAAACACACCACCCGGGCAATGAAGGAGTGGCTTCGTAAGAAGCATTTCAAGGTCCTGGAGTGGTCTAGCCAGTCTCCAGATCTCAACCCATAGAAAATCTTTGGAGGGAGTTGAAAATCTGTGTTGCCCAGTGACAGCCCCAAAACATCACTGCTCTAGAGGAGATCTGCATGGAGGAATGGGCCAAACTACCAGCAACAGTGTGTAAAAACATTGTGAATACTTACAGAAAATGTTTGACCTCTGTCATTGCCAACAAAGGGTATATAACAAAGTATTGAGATGAACTTTTGTTATTGACCAAATACTTATTTTCCAACATAATTTGCAAAGAATTTTTTTAAAAATCAGACAATGTGATTTTCTGGATTTTTTTTTCTCATTCTGTCTCTTATAGTTGAAGTGTACCTATGATGACAATTACAGGCCTTTCTCATCTTTTTAAGTGGGAGAACTTGCACAATTGGTGGCTGACTAAATACTTTTTTGCCACACTGTATATGCCATTCTTTCTGCCTGAAAACTTGAGAATGTCCATGGCGTAAAAAATCGTCCCTTTACGTCAAAAGCGGTTTTTGATCAGCTAGAAAACACTGATAGTAAAAAGAATCATTTGCAGAATTGAGCGATACTGATTTGTGGGGAAATTTATCATCAGACACAAAGTGACGACAGGGACAATTCTGCAACTGAGCAAATTTCAGTGTTTTTGACTAGATTACATTATTGAATACATTTTACTATTAATATAAATAATTATCAAAAATAATAATATAATATCAAAATGGTACTCACTAGTTTGTATGGCCCCCGTGTGCTTGTATGCATGCCTGACGTGCGGGGATGCGCTTTATGAGACGACGGATGGTGTCCTGGGGACAGATCTGGACCAGGGCATCACTAAGCTCCTGAACAGACTGAGGTGCAAACTGGCGGCATCAGATGGACCGAAACATAAGGTCCCAGAGGTGTTCTATTGGATTTAGGGCAGGCGAGCGTGAGGGCGATTCACATGGCCAGGCATTGTAGTGCACCAGGAGGAACCCAGGACCACTGCACAAGCGTAGGGTCTGACAATGTGTCCAAGAATTTCATCCCGATACCTAATGGCAGTCAAGGTGCCTTTGTTTAGCCTGTAGAGGTCTGTGCGTCCCTCCATGGATATGCCTCCCCAGAACAACCACCATACCAGTTAGGCCACCCTCAAGTCTGTTTCTGATTGTTTAATCAGAGACATTTACATCAGTGGCCTGCTGGAGGTAATTTTGTAAGGCTTTGGCCGAGCTCATCCTGTTACTCCTTGTAAAAAGGAGCAGACACCGGTCCTGTTGATGGATTAAGGACCTTCTACGGCCCTGTGCAGCTCTCCTTGAGCAACTGCCCGTCTCCTGGAATCTCCTCCATGCTCTTGAAACTTCAGGCAATGGCATGTATTGATGTGCCATTGTGGAGGAGTTGGACTGCCTACTCAACCTCTATATGGTCCAGCTATCACCTCATGCTACCAGTAGTGACACTGACCCTAACCAAATGCAGAATGTCAGAACAGATGAGTAGGAAAAAAACATGGTCAGTGGCCTCCACTGTAAAACCATTCCTGTTTTGGAGGTCGTCTCTTTGTTGCCCATCTAGTGCACCTATTGTTAGTTTTATTAACACCAAAGCAGCTGAATATGATTAACAACCCCCTCTGCTACTTAACTGACCAGACCAATGCCCCAGAAATTTAATTTACTTGATGTATACTCTGATTAAGTGTTCCTTTAATTTTTTTTTTATTTTTTTATTGACAATACCCTTGCTTTGGGTTAGGGATTCCAACTAATAAAGCCAGAGGATCAGAATGATAGGCAGGCAAGTAACATTTACACCAACAGGCTTCCTTAGGGCTCATGTACACACAGACTAAGTTGACCGCTAGCCGCAGGATTTTGCGACCTACAGTCAAAATGTTTCTATCCTTAATCCTTCCATGTTCAGGAGAGGGAGGATGAACCTCCTCTAACCATGGTAGCTTCTAAACTCTTGTAAAATCCTATGTGTAGATGGACACATACTTTTATGAGTCTAGGAGCTTTGGTAAAAAGCTCCAAAAACTGAAGTTTAGAAGCTGTAGTGTACATGAGCCCTTAAAGGGAAATTTTGTTTGTTCCATAGTACATACATGCGGTATGCAAAAGCTACTTTAATAGGTGACTGCAATTTTAAAACACATTAGTTCCAGTAAAAACAGCTAACACAAAGTAGCTTTACAGATATATTACTATATCTTTAATCTGAGAGCAGCCTTCACAGGCCCTGACCAATAAAAAAACATTGCCCTGTTTACAATCAGCATTCACTGTAACTGCAAACAAGTAGAAAGAACAAGGAAAGTATCTGTTGAACACACCTATCAAAGGTCACCATTCAAGGCTCTTGAGAATGGAGACACTGATTCAAAGCAGCAAAAAAGGTATGTAATCACTGGGGATCACAAATTATATAAAGCAAAGCAGGCACCCCTGCATAAGTTTAGCTAAACCCTGTTACATGTGATCCCAGACCACATATCTAGTGAGATCTCTGGCTTATCCTGGTCTGGAAGAAACACATTCGAAAATGTAAATACACATACTCAGAAGCTGCCTACTTGTATACGTTTGTGGACTCCAAAGACTACAAGAGAATTGCAGTGTTGAAACCATTTATGGCTTCTGCCAATGAAGCCATAGAATCTCACAGGTAAAAGAATTATATAACTTCGTTATTTCTGCTTCCAATCTGTAGGGAAACTTTATTATGCTGTGTCCAGACCAAATGTATACAGAAAATGATACCAATCCTGAAGAATAAAACATTAAGGGCTCATTCACACCACATCAGTTGAGCTGTGTTAATCTGCAAAGAGCAATGCAAACGCATTGCAAGGTTACAAAACCAATTGTTTTCTATGTGCCACGTTCACACCACAATGCAGGGCTGAGGTGGGTTGAAGTGCATAAAAATGCAGACAAGCTGCATTTTTTCCCTTCACACCACACCTCACGTCATTGCAACACTGCTGTGGTGCGCAGAACATACTTTAACCACTTGCCGACCGCCTTGCGTACATTTAATGCTGCAAAGTGGTTCTGCTACGCAGATCGCTGTATAGAAACGATCTGTGCAGCCGCAGTTGCGGGGCGCAGATTGATGCCTGAGTGTGTCTGCCGGCGACCCGCAATTGCCTTCTAGAGAGGAACAACAGGGAACCGACGAAGTAAACACGGTGTCAGTGGGCAGGACAATGATCTACAGCAGCACCATCTAAGTGTAGCAAATAATTAAAAACAATTTATTCAAAAAGTAGGCAACTCACATTTATGACAGCTTATATATGGCAAATCAACAATAAATTCCATAGCCAAGATGACCTGACTAAGGAGCACGCATGCTCCAAATACGCGCCATGCCCTGCACCGATACAGCTGTCATTGGAGTGTCCACCCGGAGATCCGGAAAGCCGAGGAGCACTGGAATCCATCAGCATGGCTGAAGCGGCTCAACATGGGACCGATGTTCGGTACAGCATGAAGGCCATCTGGGCTATGGAACTTCTTGTCGATTTGCTATATACAAGCTCTCATAAATCAGAGCTGCCTACTTTTTGAATAAATTGTTTTTAATGATTTGCTACACTTAGATACCGCTGCTTGTCTTCTTGCTTTCTTACCAGAACTTGTACCCCCACTGAAAGATTCCCCCTCTATTCCTGTTCTGGGAACAACCCAAATTCTGGAATTTCATTTACTTTTGCCAATAACGTTAACCACTTCAGCCCCGGTAGAATTTCCCCTTTAATGACCAGAGCACTTTTTGCGATACAGCACTGCAACGATTTAACTTACAATTGCGCAAATTGTGCAACGTTGTACCCAAATGAAATAGAGGTCCTTTTTTTTCCCCACAAATAGGGCGTTTTATTTTGATGGTATTTGATCACCTCTGCGGGTTTTTATTTTTTGCGCTATAAAACAAATTTTTTCATCAGTTTTGGACGATATATATTCTTCTACATATTTGTGGTAAAAAAAAAGCGCAAATTGGCGTTTGATTGGTTTGCGCAAATGTTGCCACGTTTACAAACCATGAGAATTAATTTATGGTGTTTTTACTATTTTTTTTTTTTTAACTGTTAATGCCGGCGATCTGCGATTTTTATTGGGAATGCGATATTGCAGCGGACAGATTGCACATTTTTGACACCAATGACATTTATACAGCGATCAGATCTAAAAAAAACAAAAAAAAAAAAAACAGATTACTGTATAAATGTCACTGGCAGGAAAGCAGTTAACCTGCAGGGGGCAATCAAGGGGTTAACTTTTCCCTAGGCGTGTTCTGTGTGCGGGCTGGGTTGGCAGGGGCATGACAGATCTAACTGATCCCCAAGCTCACTGACAGAGCAGGGAACCGCTGTGTTTACATCGGCGGTTCCTCGCTTTTCTTCTGTAGCAGGCGATTGCGGGTCGCCGGCGGACAACGAGTCCGCCCGACCCACGACCACACTCGGGGAGCTTGTGGCAGGCACAAGAGCATGCAGCCGGCGGCACGCACTCGCCCCCTAGCTGCGTGTGTGCAAATCGCCGTTTATATATCCAGCCACTGGGATAGATTTACGGACTTTTATTTATTTTAACTGCTAATGGCAGCGATCTGCAATTTTTAACGCGTCTGTGACACTGCAGTGGTCAAATCTGACCCCAAATTACACTTTTTGGGGACCAGTGACATTATTACATTGATCAGTGCTATAAAAATGCACTGATCAATGTATAAATTACACTGGCAGGGAAAGGGTTAACACTAGGGGGCGATCAAGGGGTAAACTGTAACATGTCCCTCTGCCATGTCCCCTGTCAGAGCCGGGATCTTCCTTGCTTACATAGGTAGATCCCCGTTCTGCCTCGGTGTACACTGATCGCGGGCGGCCAGCAGACAGAATCCGTCGGACCTGCGGCCACACCCACAATCTCACATGCATGGACCAACATACGGGTACGTCGGTTTGTGCAGGAGAGCTGACCTGCCACAGTATATGTGCGGCGGCTGGTCGGCTAATGGTTAAACAGGACAAGTAGAGAGGGTGAATATTCCTACTGGGGACACAGATGGTAATAAAAACCTGACAGGTGTTCTCATCAATAGTATTTTCGACAAATCATAAAATCCTTTCTTGGAGCATATTATGCTGCAGCATTTAGGAGGTTAAACACTTTCAAACAAATGCAAAAAGGACAGCCCAGTATAACCCTTCCCACTGCTTGCAAGCCTCAGTTTTGAGAAAGAGTTTTTCAGTAGAGAAAAAAAGGAGGGGATGCTTTTCTCAGTAATGTAATCCAAGAAAAGAACTATTATGGTACATAGGGACACTTAGCAGTCCAACCAAGGGATGAGCAACACAGTACAATATGACTAACAAGCTCAACAGGTTAACAGAGGGGACTCAACAGGTAACAGAGCTGTGTGATTAAACTTATGCATGGCTTTTTTTCTCTCAGAAAAGGTGCAGGAACTCATCCTTGACTCTCTTTTTTTCGGTACGTATTCAAATTAGTGTGTCGAGACAATGGACAACTCAGGGGAGACAATTGGACAACTCGAACAATCAGTATAACATGACACAACGAGTAGGGAACCAACCTGACGATTCACAGGGATACATGGTATTATCAAGAAAAGAACCTAATGTAATGACTCTTTTCGTAGGGGAGGAAAAAAAGAGATGACTTTTTGAGAAAGAGTTTTGACTCCGAACGTTCGTCACCCTTCCCAATATGACCCGACAGGAAAAACGTAAACAAACTTTCACAAATTGGAGGATTTACGACGTCGTATTATACGAGGTTCTTTCCTAAAATACTAAACAGCTTTTATGATAACTACTCTTGTGGACAGTCCAAAAATAATGGTAGA